>OW799234.1:35624905-35948596 GCA_941918925.1 Phyto melanocephala | reverse complement strand
AGTGCTACCACCTTTTAATCTGCGCATATTTTTTACTTGTGGTCTTTATATTTAATTAACTGCATTATTTTTTCATGGATGCGTATGTCTCTTTAGTATTTGTGCTAAGTGCTATCGGAATAGGACTTTTTAAATTAGTGACATGTAGCAAAACTTCTTTTAGGCTACTTTTGGAAGAATCAATAAATAAGCGCCAATCTCCAGGATTATATTCATTTTGCATTGTTAAAACCAAGCCGCGGATGTCAGTACAATACGCGATAGAATTATTCGCAATAGATTTAATAAAAAGTCGTTAATCGTCTATGGCGATTGATAGCCCCCGTTTGTACACCTGGTGCTAAAATATTAGCTCGTTTTAACTCTTTTGTCAAGAGAATGCTCTGTCTTTGAGATAATTTTAGACGCCGTACCATTATATCCAGACGATATTGCATGATTTCATTGTGACTGCATGGAACCGTGATACATGACGGTTGATACATTGAAGTATATGGTCCACCCGCTTCAACAGAATTAATTATTGAGAGAATATGTTCTGTTGGTATATGGCTATCCAGAACAGGAATTTCATCAGAATGTGGCAGCGGAAATCGAGCATATGCTGTTTCAGTATAAGATATATAAGTCATTTTTCTTCTATTCATACCCGCTGTATAATTTATGCACGCATAACACTTATCTTCAACATGAACTATGGGATCCTCCAAATCATTGGAATACCAAATGGCATGGCGTCTTCATTTTTGCCCCACTTATTTAAATGGTAAATGCAGTGTGTACACACTATTGATGGTGTCCAACTCTTACCATATATAACACTTAAAGAAAAATATGATTCATACTAGGTACTTGTTTCAGTAGTGATTTTACGGCAACTTGGCATATTTTTATATTTCCCACACACATAACAAAAGTAATTAAACTTTTTACATGCCTCCATCTTAGATGATTCAATATACCTGATTGGATTCAAGACTGTCAAAGGCTTTTTAACTTCACTAATCACTTTCGCAAGCACTTTCCATAAGACAGTGAAGGGGTTGAGGAACTCTTATTTATACTGTAATTGTTTTAATCAAAGTACCTGTCGAGACCTTCATGACCATGTTTTGTAAAAAAAACCAGGACGAATAATATTTCTACCTTTTCCAGGTATAACAATGAATGTGTTATATAAGTTTTTTACAAGACCGATTAGTGCGGTTTTGACTGCACAATAAAAGACCGATTTGTGTGGTTTTGTAAGCACAATCAAATACAAAGATGTAACGATTTATGACTTTATTTCTTAATTCTAAGAATTTTTTAATCGGTAACTCCACTTCTTAGGGCGGCTCCCATAGAAATATTGCGTTTTATGAAATTCTTAAATTAATTAAAATTTGTCGACTTTTGTGAATAGAATCAAAAGTTGCTAACAGATTTTAAACATTTATGGCTTGTTTTGTTATCAGTTTCGTTTATATGTCTGCAAAAAATTAGAAGCCTAGCTGCATTTTTTATTTTTTTATGAATTTTTAAAAAACAAAAATTTCGAAATTTTGATAAAAAAAATTAATTTTTTTTTTTTTTAATTATGTTTCTAAAACGACTGCGGATATTAGAAAAAAGTTTTACTTTTCTTAAAGGAAATTTTATTGCAGAATAAGCTAAAGCGTTTTTGAGTTACGCGAACATATGTTGTGCAACCTCCTCCATATTCGAAATAACGGTATATCTCGAAAACCAGATCTTAAAAAACCGCGGGCACCACTGGATTCAGCGTACCCGAATTATGCTAAAACGCCAGGTGCCTAGCTTGTCACGAAAAAAAAGTGTAAATTTCTTGCACAGTGTAATAAAAAAAGTCATGCGTAAAGGTAAATTGCATACACAACAAAAAATTAGGCATATTTGAATCATAGCTAGTAAAGGCCGATTCACACTATTCTACAAGTCTTTAGATTTTCATTGTATTTTTTCAGAGCAAAATAAAATGATTTTTGGTCTGATTGTCAAAAAAAACAAATACAAAATGTTCTCATTACAATTTGTGTCTACACTATCACACTTCAATAAAATACAATCTGTGTAGTATATAAACAAAGGTTTTTGTTATATATATAATACAATTGTATTTTTGCATACTGATTATTATGGCATTTCATTAATTACCTTCTTAAACGCATTCATTTAACCTACATTTTCATATGAAAGTAATTTCTTGAAATTTCTGTATACGTATTATAAATAAAAATTTCAATGAAAAAGACTAGTTTTATTAAGATTTCTTTTTCGTTAATATAGAAAACTAAGTTTATTTAAAAGTGTTGTCGAAGCGAAGAGTTGCATAAATTGCTTACATTGTACATTAATGAAATGAGCTAAATTTATCTCCATTTTTTACTACCTTTAGAGTTACCAAAAATATTACATACACAAATTAAAGATAATATTTAGAAATTATTTTTTGTTTATTTTTTATTAAATTATTGTTTTAAAAATACATCAATTGTATTCTCTATATATATGTATTTAAAGAACAAATATTATAAGTTTTTTTCATATATTTACAAAATAAGTTATATATACAATTATTGTTTTACCAAAAATTTTCAAATTTGTATAAGTGTGTTAATAGGCAACAATTGTCGTTTTCCATTTTGAAAACTTATAAAAATTACTTTCTTAAAAATGTGGTTGAAATCTCAGTAAATATAAAAAAATGTTAGTGAAGCAATGTGTTTTGTGAATTTCAGACATTAACTTTCATGTGTAAATGCTAGGTTGAAAATATATGTAGTTTATTTTAAACTTATGTGAAAACAGTTGAGTTTTAGAATTATCTTATTTATAGACAAGTTATACATAGATCGGTTTAATAAATCCTATATCCTATTTTATAATGAAAAAAATTATAATAGTATTTCAATTTAATATAATTTTCAGCTAGAATTTTGTTTTTACTGCTTCAAAGTCTAAAAATTCCTGTAATAAAAAATATATAAATAATTTTTATTTTCTATGTGCTTCTATAAAAACACAACTCTGATAAAATGAAAAATCTAAGTGTTTAGAAAAATTTCAAAAAATGAAAAGAGCTATCCAACTGTCAAATTTCTATCCGTATTTTTTGATATTTCATAACATATTGTATTTACACTATTATACTCAGTATAAAAGTGTGAAGCCACCTTAAGTAATGATTACTAATCGTAATAATACAATATTATGTTATGTTTTTTAAAGTTAAAGTAATGATTATATTACGATTATTTTCAGATTCGCACGATTACTAATTTGTTATGATTACAGATAATCCAAAAATAATCAAGATTAATTAATTAAAATTACGAGAAAGTAATAAAAACTAATAAAAAGTAATCAAAAAATAATTCGACTATTTTCAAGCATTATTTTTGATTATTTTTTTTTTTTATTTGGCGAAATTATGACAATACTGTCAGAAATACATTTTTCTACATGAAATTCTACCATTATTTAATTAGTTGTTGTTTTTTTTTCATTTTTTGTTATTATTGTTGTTCGTCAATTTGATTTAATTTAATTAATTTCTTAATTTCTTTTATATGCATTTGAAAGCAATTGCTTGCGATATTTATTGTTAATTATTATTAACATTCTGTTTTGTTTGTTATACCCACGACTTATACGAGAGGACTTTGCAGATGATGAAATTGAAGTAAGCCCTTCTCCACAAGTGGCACAAGAACAGATTAAAGTTGACCAACGACCCGCAATAAAACACCAATTCTTCAGCTATTTAAATGATAATGCAAGGGCTGACGAGATTTGGCAAAAATATGATTTACTAAGAGATGCATTTATTTTTTTAACACGCCCGTAACGTCTTCAGCTCCAACGACTGTTTTCTTTTGCCGGGATCGTCAATAGTCCGAGGCGACAATCATTGTCTGATTTTTGTTTTGAAAAATTAGTTGTAATGAAGGCCAATCTATATATATAAAATAATAACGTAACTGACAGACTGACTGATGTATTATCGCACAGCTCAACCACAAAAAGCTAGAGACATAAAATTTGGACAATCGGTTCCTGTTTCAATGTAAATTCGTACTTTAAGGGGATAAAAAATCATAAAATCGGTAATCTTAAATCTGCTAAACTAAAAATGATACAAATTAAATTGAAAAAGTATTGTAATTTGCACAAAAAAGAAATGTGTCTGGCCTTTTTTTGAATTTTCAACCCCTAAGGGGGAAAAGCAGATAAAAAAAAACTAAAATTTGGTACTTTTTTGGTACCCAAAAAAAAAATAATTTAAACTGTATTAGTTAATCCGCGAAAAAATATTAATAGAATTTCAACACTTTTTTTTTAATTCGTATGTTAAAAAAATTAAAATTTTCCCGATTTTTGGTAATTTTTAAAAAGAAACTTTTAAAATATTATTCAGTGCGACAAAATTTTATAATTATTATTGCCTAATAGGATATGGACTAATATTTATGTGACACTTTTGGAAACTTTTAGGGGGACAAAAGGGTACCAAAAAGGGAAAAACACCGGAAATGTATGTAATTCTTAATTACAGGGCTAAATTTCATAAAATTTGTAAAAGGGATTTCACCAGACATACAAAATAATGTAATTTGGTCTAAATTTAAACACAGGGGAGAATTCGGGAAAACAGTTTGGTACTTTATAGAACACAATAACTTATATGCAAAATAGAGTACATTTACTCACTTTAAATCATGTCTATGAAAATATTTTTTTGTTGCATAAATATTTAAACATTTTAAACTTGAAATTTATACATTATATATATTATACAAAAACAAAAAAAAAAAAAAAAAAAAAAAAAAACAAAAAAAAAAAGAACTGAAACAAAGAGAAAAAAGAAGGAAAGAATAAATAAATAAAAACATGAACACAAGAAGTTATCTCTCAGTGAGCACCTCTTACTGTAGTGCTTGTAATAAAACTTTACCTCTTTCTGGTGACTATGTTAAATGTCTAAATTGTAACCGTAATTATCACTATTCCCCCTGTGCCACCCTATCTGAGTCATCATATTCAGTTATGTCGACTGAAAAGAAAGCTACTTGGAAGTGTCATAACTGTCGCGGAGATAGAAGCAAATCCCCTAATAATCAATTTACAACCATAATATATGAAGGCAATACACAGCAAGAAGAAAAACAAAAACATCCAGGCAAACAACAACGAGATAATGACGAAAGTCCCAAAATTGATGAAAATTTAAATACAAAACGTTTCAAAGAATCGCTAACACTAAACACTGTGGATTCAAATGTAGCTGAACTCAAGTCTGACCTTGCTTTATTTAAAACAAGTGTTACAAACGATATGTTAGAAATAAAAACCAGCATACAACAATTAGGTATCAATATAGCAACAACAAATAATACATTAAGAGAAGAGATGTCTGTGTCTTTTATTAAACTTACAGAAGCAATGACCAATTTAACAATACAGGTCAATGAACTAAAGGAACAAAACAAAGAAAAAGACAAACATATAAAAAACATGGAAAGTAAATTGCATGCTTTAGAACAACAACTAATAAACAAAAATGTGGAAATAAAAAATGTACCGAATAAAGAGTTAAATGCTACACAAATAATAAAAAAAATAGCAGAATCGGTAAATGTGAAATTACAAGATCACGACATTAGTAATGCTTATATAATGAAAAAGTCAGAGAAAGTCATTGTTGAGTTTTGCTCACTAAATAAAAAAAAAGAGTTGATGACAAAAATACATGGACACAGGATAAATGGAGAATTATTCAACACAGAGGCCTCTTCAAATATAAGCGAAAAACACTCCAACAACAACATATTTATTAATGACCAACTAACATCCAACAACCTTAAACTTTTATGGCTCGCTAAAAATAAATCCCGTGAAGCCGGATGGAAATATGTATGGTCTAGAAATGGACATATATATGCCAAAAAAACAGAAAATGATAAACATATTATGATTTCCAGTACAGATGATATTAATCAAATTGTTTAAATTAAATACACATATAAAGAAAAAAATGAGCAATACGTTATCACTAGAAAATTTTAATAAAATAAATAGTTCTTATTTAAGTTATCCCTTGTCATTTATAATGTTAAATATTCGTTCAATGCGCACTAACTTTAATTCCTTTTTATTGTCAATCCATGGTATAATAAATCATATAAAAATAATTGTTATCGTAGAAACAAATTTAACAGATGACGAAAGTCCCTTTTACGGCATAAATGGTTTTAACTCATCATACATAAACAGGGGTAGCAGAGGAGGAGGAATACATATATTTGTCAAAGAGAATATTGCATTTACTAAAATTACAACAAAAACTGTCTCTTTTGAATCTTTGCAGATCAATCTACACACAACAAATAACATAACACTTCTAGCAATATACCGTCCACCATCTCTTAATGTTAATACGTTTATTAAAGAGTTGAACGATTTAATTAAAACAACAAATAATCAAAACATTATAATTATGGGAGACATAAATATTGATCTCTTAAAAAAGAGATATACAGATACAAGCTATTTAGATATGTTAGCATCGAATGGACTGGAAAGTTTAATAAACGACTGTACAAGAGAAGACATAAACAAAAATACAAAAACATGCATTGATCATCTATTTGTCAGACACAAACAAATAAATAACAAGCAAGAATACGCTGCAATAATAAAAACAAATATTTCAGATCATTACACGATATTTTACTGCCTCTCTGATATGAGTTATGAAGAGGAGATAACAGAGTATACCCAACAAACAATAATAAGTAAATATAAAATAAACCAACAAATTTGTTCCACCAATTGGGATGCAATCAATAGTCAAACAAACCCAAATATAATGCTTAATATGCTGATTGAAAAGATAAAAAACATTTATGAAAAATCTACGGTAGATATAAAAAAATGTAAAAAGAGAACACCTAGTCCTTGGATAAACGAAAATTTAATAAAGTGCTGTAAAAATAGGGATAAACTTTATAAAAAATGGTCATTAAATAAAAACAATAAGATATATGAAATGGAATACAAAAAATATAGAAATATGCTAAATAAAAAACTAAACAATGCCAAGAATAATTATTACAAAAATAAGTTTTTTGAAAACAGAAATAACATTCGTGTAATATGGCAATTAATAAATGAAATTTTAGGTAAAAAAACAAAAAAAATTGATGAAGTAATTAATAAAAATTTCAAAATAATTAGTAAAACTGATTTATGTAACTCTTTTGCTGACAATTTTAAACAAAACTTAGAAAAAATTATACATAAGTGTGATTTAAACGTAACAAGTCATATTCCTAGGGTACTTGCAAATTCCTTTTTTCTGGCTGAAACGTGCGAAGAGGAAGTTTATGCAATAATTAAGACACTAAATACCAACAAAAGTGCAGGTGCTGATAGCATTAGACCTATTGATCTAAAAAATAACGCTTGTTTGATGGCTCCAATAATAACTAAATTGATAAACCAAATTATAAATACCGCAATAGTCCCTGATATCTTTAAAATATCTTACATAAGACCAATATATAAAAATGGAAGTAAAACAGACTTCAATAACTATCGACCCATATCAATATTGCCTGTAATTGAAAAAATTAGGGAGGAAGTTATAGTTAAACGTTTAAACAATTTTTTGGAAAAATATCAAATTATTAACCACAATCAATTTGGGTTCCAAAAAGGAAAGAACATCAACAAACTACTTGGAAACTTTGCTAATTTCATTAACGAACAATTGAGTAAAAACAGCCACTGCCTTACTTTGTTTATTGATTTTAGTAAAGCATTCGATACACTTTCACATGACCGGCTCTTATACGTTTTGGAACGAAATGGAATACGTGGCAATTGCCTAAAATTTTTTGATAACTATCTTAAATTGAGAAAATTTTCTGTTAGATTGTCTGGAAGCTATAGTCAAGAAACTACAATGAATTATGGTGTGCCACAAGGCTCAAAATTAGGTCCAATTTTATTTATTTTATATACAAATGAACTATTAAGCACCCTTAACAACAGCAAAACATATGCATATGCAGATGATATAGCTATTGTAGTTGCTCATAAGAACGTTGAAACTGCTATAAAAATTATGCAAATGCAGCTTGAGAAAGCCCAAAGATGGTGTCATGATCATGGTTTAATAATAAATGCAACAAAAACAAAAATAATGCATATTAAACCTTCACACTTCCGGTACGTTGATATCAAGCTCAAATTTCACTGTTTCGAATGTTTACACGATGCGGAGAGAACAAGTATCAATTGTGATGTAGACCAATGTAACACAATAGTGGAAATTGTAAACAATTACAAATACCTTGGAGTAATTGTGGACCATAATTTCAAATGGCATGATCATATCGAGTATTTGAGAAAAAAATTAAGGAAAGCTTCGTACATGCTACATCACCTTAGGTTTAGTTCAAATAAAATGGTGCTAAGGCAAGCATATTTCGGTTTAGTAGAATCTAATATACGACATGGCATTACTGCTTGGGGGAGCTCAGGATACTGTAGAAAACTACAAAAAACTCAAGAACACATAATTGAGATCTTCGACTCTAATAATAGTATATACACTCACACTAGCCACTTAGTTCACTCCTATTCAGACAATGGCAACAACAACAACAGAACCACAGATAGCACGTCAGAATACAATTCAAGATTATTGGATAATGCCACATCGAACATCAACGCAAGCAACAACAACAATAGAACCAGCAATATCACAAGATACAATCCCACCAACAACAACAGTAATAACATGTACACAAATAACAACAACAGTAATAACATGTACACAAATAACATCAACATGAGCAACACATTCAATAATAGTTCGACTTACATCAACACCAACGACAACATTAACACAATTAACAGTAACAACTACGACAACAACAACACTAACAGAACCCTAAAAGATATTAATTTTCTAAACGTGGAAAATATATATAAAATAACACTCGTTATCGAATTCGGAAACGATACCCGATTCCTTACCAGAATTGACCATAATTATCGAACACGGCAGAACTCTGAAGGTAGATTCAAAGTTCCTAAATACAAAAACAATTATGGAAAAAACACGTTAGCTGTCGAACTACCAACAATATTAAATAAGATGCCACTGGAGATGCTAAACATTCCATCAAATTGTCAGAGAAGAAAGAAACTTTTTAAACAATATTTTATAAACACGCAATAAACACTATTAAAATACATTTAATATACTCAAATTATAATACATTTAATATACTCAAATTAGTTAATTTATATCAGTATATATATCACCTTTCATATTTTTAAATTTTATCTTTAAGTTTAATTACGCAATGAATCAAATTGAATATAATCTGTAATATACCTGCAGACAAGCCTAAACGGCTTCGCAAGGTCACTATGTATAGGATATATAGGATATATTGAATAAATTTAAATAATAATAATAATAATAAATAATTTTAACATTTTATAACAGTTATACATTTTAAATCTGTCATAAAACTAAGATCGCTGTTATACATTTAAAACTGTCATAAACTTAAAGTTTAATAATAAAAAATAAATTTAATAATTTTTTATAAAAAAAAAAAAAAAAAAAAAAAAAAAAATATTGAAAACCCAAAAAGGTACTTTTCTGTTTTTTGTGTACCTTTTGTATTATCTACGTTTATGAAGCTAGAATTTTGAAATTAGTAAATATTGGTACAAGGTGAGAATAAAAATGTTATGGGCGACCAAAAAGGTTCTTTTCGCATTTTTATGGTACTTTTTGTATTCTCTACGTTAATTTCACGTGAGACTGAAAATTTTAGGTGCGACCAGAGAGGTCCTTTTTATCTTTTTAGGGTACTTTTTGTATTTTCTACGTTTGCGGAGCTAGAATTTCGAAAATGTTATGGCTTGTATGTTATGAATTGTAAAATAAAGGACTATTAATTCCAGATGAGACTGAAAATTTTATGGGCGACTAAAAAGGTTGTACTTTAAATTTGCATTGTACTCTTTGTGTTTTAAGTTTATGAAGATAAATTTAAAATTGTAAAAAAATAATCAAAAATATTCAGTGAAAGTAGTCAGTTATTTTTTGGATTACTTTTGATTATTTTCTCGTAATTCTAAATAATCTTGATTACTTTTGGATTATTTGTAATCATAATTAATTAATAAGCCGGAATTGTTTAAAAGAGAATTATGTAATCAATACCATTCCTTTTAAAATGTAATCTAATTGATTACTAATCGTAATTCAAATTTAACAGCTCTGATTTAAATATTTTAAAAAATACATTAACGGCCCATTTCACAATCTGTGATTATATTTATTTAACAGGAGCATTAACAAACCGCCGATACCGTTAACCGCGTTTCACCATCTTTCGGTTAGTTAACACTAACATTATAGAAAAAGTATGGTAATACTGGTTTTTATTATTTACGAAAAATAGTGGAATGAAAGAAAAGAATCAAAAAATATTATAAAAAAATTCTTAGCAATTTTTTTATGAAAGACAAATATATATTTAAAATAAATTTTTTACTTAAAATAGTTTAAATACAGTTCCTTGGTAAGTATAAATTGTTATATGTTATTTTATTATAATATTCTTATTATAACCGCCACCAAGAAAATGGTGGAGGTATATATTCATTTTGTCATACCGTTTGTAACGTAAATTTTTATCTTTATCTCAACTTCATATAATTTCTCTATTAATAAAGATTTTGGAAGAATAAAGGACTATATAGAAATATCTAAGTTGTATTTATCAGCAGAAACTTTATTGACACGCCTACTTTAACGTCCACTTTGAAAGACTAAATTTACGAAAACATTTTACTAGCATATCGAAGTTATAAAAAGAGATACATATTTTAGTATAAAGATATTATTGCATAGCGATTATTGTGAAAAACAAAATAATAAAAATTGGTGGTGGGTATAAAAGATTCGGCACAGCCGAATATAGTGCTCTTACTTGTTTATTTTTATTTAAATAAAAGCGTTTAACCGGAAGATTTTGTTCGGTTAAATTTAACAGAGACTTTTTGATTAATCTCAGCCGGTTATATGATAACCGTACTTTGTGAAATTCAATTTTGCCTAACTTACGGTTAAAGTTCATGTTAAATTATAATCGCACTTTGTGAAAGGGAATAAAAGAATAAAAAAATTAAATTTGAGAGAATAAAAACTGATAACATAAAATAATTATCAACCAAAATCCAATATATGCATTTTAATAAAAAATTCATCACTACGTAATTCTGTCATAGAGATGAAAAATTAAAATTAGTATTAAAAAATCATCTTTATGGGACATTACCATTGGGACGAAAATTAAAAATTCATCCATATGGGAATCCAATAGGGATGAGTTTGCCTCCCCAGTGCCATACTACTCACCTGCCCAGAGCCCCGATATTAACCCAATTGAAAATGTCCGGGGCTATCTTGATACCCAAATCATAAAGCATCACATTTTGTCAAAACAAGAGTTAAAGCGAATCTTTGCCGAAGAATGTGATAATGATGTGAAATTGGACTCATTTTTTGTCGTAACTAATAGAAAGTACTTATGCCTTATAAGTTAAGTTTTTTGTGTATTTTTTTTATTGTATAAGTTTAAATCACATATTTTTAACAACTTCTCTGTCCAATGAGTCATATGTGACTCATTTCTATATACAACTAATACGCACACCAATATATGTATTTGACAATTATCAGCTGTCAATTAATAATTAGCGCGCCAACTCATTTGTCATGCAAATTATTTCGCTATGATTGATGTTCATATGTGACTCATTGAACGTGGTAAGATAAAATTTGTATTGCTACGTCCATGAGTCGTATATGGGTCACAAAATAAAGTAGCCAAAATAATAGGAATATATATCTAATCTTTTACGAAAATTATATTTTATGGTATATATGCATGTTATTTAGTAAATCAATGCAAAAAACCAGTGGGCGTGGAGCATTCACAAAGTGCGTTGTATGGGGACAGGGAAGTTGTTAGTTTTGTTTAAAATAAAGCAATTGTTTCACTGTAAATTTCTTATGTTTCTGTTGAAAGTATCCTGTAGATTAGAAAAATATGAAATAAAAAGTTCTGCACGAGTTTTGCTTTTAACCACTGTAATTATTTCTTTAATATATCATTTTATATTGATATCACATTATAAGTCGAACCTATAGACTATTAAGATATTGATCTTTAAGCATATTTCCCAATTTTATATACGTTAAATAACATGCAATCACATTAAAAGTGTTTTTTTATCGTTACAACATGAATTTGTTAATAACTTAATCTAAACTAAGATTTTAATCTTAACATTTTTTAATGAAATCAAAATTGACTTTTTTAATTATTCGTTGATATGTTCATTAGTTCAATGCAATACTCTATCTTCTGATAGTAATTATATAATCTTCGTGTAAATTTGTTTCTTCGGCTTAAATTAAGTTTGGAGTGAGGATCCTAACCTTATCTAAGGCATGGGTTAGCATGGCTTTGTTACACAAATTTAGTTATGAAACTGATTACGGTTATAAAGGGTGATTTTTTATGAATTTATTTTTTCGGGCTGGCAGCACTGGTTAGTAATTGTGTCCAAACTACATCTGTAAAAGTGAAAATTAGTCAGTATACTCTGCCATTTCGTCATAGAGAAACTCAAAAACGAGCAACAGCAAATCGTTGAAATTTATCGAAAAAAAAATTGTGCTTAGCGATGAGGCAAAACTGTTGCATCTCAAGGTGAAGAACAGCCACATGCCGTACAATAGTTACCGGTGCATCCCGAAAAAACGACAGTTTGTTGTAGTTTATGGGATGGTGGCATCATCGGTCTATTTTTCTCTAAAGACGACCGTGGAAGAAACGTTACCGTCAACGGAGAATAGGGTTGCCATTCGTACTGTTTTAAACAGTACATGCACTGTTTTTTGTAATATGTACTGTAATATTCACAATACCTAAAACAGTACTGTTTTTTATATTTGTACTATTTTTGTAATTTTTTGAAGAATGAAACAGGAAAAAATTGTATTGTTAAATGTGTTCAAAAAAGGGATAAATATTTATAATTTATTTTTGAATTAACTTTTTTTAAGCATAAATTATTTTCTTTTATATAACTATACCACCTCTATTTGTGTTGTATAATTACACTGCTCTGCAGCAAAATCCTCCATTTAATAAAATTATGTGGACTATATGGATTTTGACGCGCTGAACTCAAATCCGTTGTCGGTTTTTTTCCATCAGATCGGGATTTTTTTTATGGGCGTGGCAAATTTTCCCCCCTAAATTAGTCAGGTACGGACACATATTTAATCCTAACTCGAGAACTAGTCATCCGATTATCAAAAACAAAACACCAAAAAATGTGTAACAAAATTGTTTTTACTTCAGTGGGATACAATTTTTCTTTATCTCTTATCGTTTTGGAGTTATTTAGAAATTAATGGAGAAAAAAATTTTTTTCGTGCAAAATTCGTAATATTTTTCAATTTAAAAATGTAATTAAAAAAAATATAAGGCAAATATTCAACATTTTAAACTTTTTTCTGAGAGCTACTTATCTTGGAAATAAAAAGCCATAAACCATAAAAATCGGTTAAAAAATGTAGATTTTATTGTCAATTTACCGCAGGTACCCAATATTGACCAAATATGTGTAATGCAGCAAACAACGTCAGAGTGGGCGCACTAAAGCGACTTGTAGCAACAATGAATGGCATCTTTTTACTTCTATCTATTTTCGTACAACAAAAAAAAAGCGCGTCAAAATCCATATACTCCACATAGTTTTATTAAATGGGAAGACAAAAAATTATTTTTTGCAGAGTTATTTATTGAATTTTAAAAATTATCAAATATATCCATTTTAAAAATTCAATTAATATTTTTTAAGAATTTTTTTAAACAATAATTAAATATACTTATAATAATACTTTTGGATTACTATATATAACTTAAAAAATATCAATTGTAATTGACAAATTGTCAATTTTAAACTAGACTTTACTTTATTGTTCATAGAAATTGTTATTGTCTTTAAAATAAACTTAAAAAAAATTATTAAAAATAATATAGTCGACTTTAACAAGAAATGTTTTCTTTTTGTTGAGCCTAAATAGTATTTTCTTAAATATTGTTAAATATTGATTTTAAGTACAATAACAATTTCTATGCATGATAGATTAAGTGCATTTATTAAAACTTGCCTTTAGTTAAAGGTAGGATTTTGTCTGCTCGATAAATGGCTTTGCATTATTACAACTTCCATTTTTTATTGTTATTATTATTAATTTTAATAATATTAAATTAATAAGAAAATAATAAATTAAGGGTTTATAATGCAAAGCCATTTATCTGCCAAACAAAATCCTGCCTTTAGCTAACGGCAAGTTGTAATAATGGCTTACTTAAAAATTAATAATTTGTCAATTGCAATTGATATTTTTTAAGTTATTAATAGTATTCCAAAAGTATTAATGGAATATTATTGTAATTTGAAGAAACAAATCAATTGAATTTACATATTATAGATAATTTCAAAATTCAACTCGTAGTTTTTGAAATTCAATTACCAATTTCGAAATTCTATTTACTATTTTTGAAATTGAATTAATATCTTTTGAAATACATTAGATCATTTTCAAAATTGAGTTTGAAAATGTAGTGCATAGTTCTGAAATACAGTCAAAAATGTTAAAGCATTGGTAATTCGTTTATTCAAACTAATATCAATATTAATATCGAAAAACGACGTTTAATTTGTGTTTTTTACCACGTTAGTAACTTAAGATACTATTTGTAGTTCGACTCGATCTATATATGTATTGCATTTTGAAAAAAATGCAATATTTTGAGTTTTATGTTATTTTTTACTTATTTTTAAAACATATGTGATGTATTGAATTAAAAGGTAAGTCACCGTTTTCTCATAGTTTTTACATGTTTCTTATTAACTTTTGTTAAATAAAAATGTGATGTATTGAAGTAAAAGTTATGTTATCAATAAATAAAAAAGTGTACTGTTTTTTTTAAAGTACTGTACCTCTGTACCCTTAATGTACTTTTTTTTCACTTTTTAAAATGGCAACCCTAACGGAGAATGATATCGACCTATGATACCCAATTGGCTGAGTTGGACTTGGTTGATATGTGGTTTCAACAAGACGGTGTCACATGCCACACAGCTCGTGAAACAATGGACATATTAAAGGATGAATTTGGTGAGCAGTTTATCTCTCGAAATGGCCCTGTGAGTTGGCCGCCACGATCATGTGATTTGACGCCTCTTGACTATTTCTTGTGAGGTTATGTGAAGTCGTTGGTATATAAGGACGAGCCAAACACGATTGAAGACTCAGATTATAACATTAAACGTAGTATTCCTGGAATACAGGCCGAAATGCTCGAAAAGTGGTGCGAAATTGGACTATACGAATAGACCATTTGAACAGTAGCCGCAGGCAACATTTACATGAAGTTATTTTTAACAAGAGTGCTATATTCAGCCGTGCCGAATCTGATATTATCCTTCACCATCATGTACGTACATCCCACATTGTAGCTTAACCTATATTTCATGTTATACGCCATTTTTCCTTATTAGTTCCGACGCCATCCTTGATTTTTAATTTTTACATAGTTAACTGTATTCTACTAGTCAAACCCTTTAATTTGAATCCCATATTAATGGGGTAAAAAAATTTTTAGCCGCCAATTTGTTTTAGACGCCATCTTGGATTTTACATTTTTTAATAATTTACTGTATTCTACTGGTCAAGCCCTTTCATTTGATACCAATATTGAGGGTGTTCAAGAAGTTACATTTTAAAATACCAGATTTGACCCATATTTAAATTTATTGTCCGCCATTTCATCATGAAGTTTAATTTTTTTAATAGTGCTTATATTGCACTGTCATGTCATGAAAAAAAAATTGATTTTCGTTTGTAAATTTTTGGAATATATATATAAAAAAAAATTTGCTTATAACTTTGCCGATTAGAGCCCGCTTTATCCAAAATTGTTCACGAATATCTCTAGAGGCATATTATATCTAGAAATAGTCGCAAAGGTACCTATAAATTATTCTATGGCTGAAAATTTTTAATTTTGGTGGTAAAAATATGGAAAAAAAACAGAGGCAGTCGTGTTTATTTGCTCATATCTCAAAGCGTTATGGAGCAATTGTACTGAATAGCGATTCATTCCCGGACATTTCAAAAAGATTAATACCATACACAGATCTGAGGAATATATGGTTGCTTCTAAAAGTTGATTTCAACCAACACACGGACAGACTGTCAGGGCTTAATCATAAACTTTCAGAAAATATATACTTTATGGGGTCGGAAATGAAAATTGTAGAAGTTACAAACGGAATGACAAAGCTATATATACCCTTGTGCACCACAGGTGAAGGGTATAAAAAGAAAATGGCAAATACCAATTTATTGATTCCAATAAAAATTTTTAATATATGATACATATTTTAGTGTTTTATTAGATTTTTTTTAAAAAAACAACGCTTAAAAAATCACGCTTTATTAAGTTGAAGATGTCAATAACGAATTGGCATTCAAAAGTTTCTGAACATATTTATTTATGAATATAGTTATTCTCAAAAATACGAAAATCATTCCTAACATTGAGAATCCCATCAAATGTGTTATGTTAAAGGAGAAACTATTATGTCAATATGGAAATACATTTGTTGTATCGTGTAGTGTGCAAAAGCATTTTGGTAGCTTTACTCGTTTCTGCACTGAATTTCACTCAACGAAGACAACCAACATATTTTCGTTCTTATGCAGCTTAAAGTTTTTTAACTTTCTGCCAAGTTTCTACGTCTTGTATACTAGGAATCTTATTTTTGTTTTAAAATTTATTCGTAATTACACTAGCATATGTTAAGGTAAAGTCTCTTTCGTTTATATCTTTAAGAGTGCTGTATGTAGTTAAAATCTGTGGATCGATATAACTTACTAGGCTGTTATTATTTATTATATAAATTTTTTACAATCTCTAAAAAGATGTACATTGAGTAAGAAAAATGTACTCATCTATTAATGTTAGAAGCTGTATATTCATTACGATTTATTTTGCATTAGCCTTCTTTGCGCTATACATATAAATAATCGTCAATAAAAAATCTTTGCTAGATCTATTTAATTTAACACGTACAAACAGTTGTGATGTACATATAAGTTAATTTTCTTTATCCATTAAAAAATTGTTTCGTCTCCATAGTGTTTATCCATAAAGTTTTTATTGTTACAAGCAGTTTGGGAACTCATTAAATTATGCTTAGTTTGACCAGAAGAATAACTTCGTAATTGCTTTAATGAAATTGTACTGACAAAATTTGTATGTGGGGTTGATTTTTTTGCTTCTATGACAGTCTGATAGGATGTAGTGCTGTAAACTTTATTTGACCGACGACAGTTTACATTTAAAGAATTTCCAACAATCTTGTATTGTGGGGACAAAACTAGTATATTTGATCGCGACTTTTTTATCAAATAACTTGAAAATTTACGCTTATATATGTAACATATTTTTGGTCTCAAAATACATAAAAAACATATGATGCCTAACAAAAGTTCCATTAAAGCTCTTGTTAAAAATGGCCATTTTGGCGTTCGGCCATAAGGCGACTCATTTAACCATACATCAATGTTTGCAAATTCATATATTACTGATAAAAGTAATAAAACATAAGGTATGCAATAAACAAACAGGAAAACGCCGGAGATATTACATTTTGTCTGTAAAAATGATGTTGACTTTGTGTTGTGAAAAATTTCTCTGTTTCGACGATAAACCAAAAAGCCAGATACTAAATTCACAGAACCAAAAATCCAATAACAAAACAAAGGAGTAGCTACCAAAATTTGCAGTCCTCTCTCAGATTGATTACCCACGTAACATGCACCTATAAAAATAAATTTATGAGTTAAATTAAATTATTTTACTAAAATTTAGATTCTTACCTAACAACTCATCAGTATCTACCAGTCGAGCAACAATCACCGCTGCTGTTTGAAAAGCAGGCAAGCCCCATGCCATAAACCGAGCTAAGTTATTATTAGTTATGCTGTTTGTTATCTTATTGACTCTAGTGTTAAGTATTTTACTTATACCGTTATTAGTTGAATAAAAATTTGCTGCAAGTGTTATGTGATCTAAGAAGTCGGGATTTACACGCCGCACATCACGATGCCATCCTAAACACAAAATTGCCCACCTGTATGAAATACACATAAATTTATAATCATATGAAATATAGTGCGCACATTATACTACCCTACAAGAAATGAATGACTGAAACTAACACATACAAAATGTTTGTACTAACACTATTGCAGCAATTTAATACATCCCTACAAGAGGAAAGTTTTAAAAAAACACATAAAATTCATAAAAATACATGAAATCTTTATTTGAATCGATAGTACGGTCCATATAATTTAATGTTTGAAGATTATTTCATGCAAATGTTGACCGTGACTGCACCTCAAATGGTCCATCAGCTTAGTCCAATTTTGGCATACTCTTTCCAACATTTCGGCCGGTATCTCATAAATAAATACTTCAATGTTGTCTTCCAATGCGTTAATTAAAGCGGACATGTGTTTATAGACATGAGCTTTAACATAGCCCCACAAAAAATAGTCTAAAGGCGTTAAACCGCACGATCTGGGCGGCCAATTGACCGGTCCCGAACGTGAAATAAAATGTTCACCGAACTCGCCTCTTAATAAGTCCATTGTTAAGCGTGCTGTGTGGCACAGTCTTGTTGAAACATGTCACGCAAGTCAAGCTCTTGCATTTTGAGCAAAAAAAAGTTGGATATCATCTCATGGTAGCGCTCACCATTCACAGTTACGTTACGATTCGCATCATATTTAAAAAAGTACGGTCCAATGATGCTACCAGCCTAAAAACCGCACCAAACTGTAACTTTTTCTGGATGCATTGGTAGCTCTTGCAATGCTTCTGGCTGATCTTTACTCTAAAATCGACAATTCTGCTTATTAACGTACCCTTTGAGCCAAAAATGAGCTTCGTCGCTGAACACGATTTTTCGATAAGAAGCGCGAGTTATATATGCAAATCCCAATACACTTACATACTTAAAGATTGACCCTATTGATGATTTCATAACAAAAATACAAAATATAAAAACATAAAGCAAACATCATTTCCTGTTTGAAAATTAAAGCTAAATTATAAGTCAATACTATTTTACGGTCGCAATTCCAAGAAGTGCAACGGCCCCAATTTAACACAGTAATTTTTAATAAACATTGCCAAAAATTGCATTCATTGTATTTCCGCTTTAATTCAGATTAACTTATTAGCATAAGTAAACAAAAATTGTAAAACACATTTTTAAGCTAAACTAACAAAAATGAATATCAACAAGAAGTTGAACGATAAGGAACAAAATTAAAATAAGTTAGTCTAAGTTGCAAGGTGTTCGAATAAAGTTGAAAATAAATAAAAATAATTTTTTTTTTTTAAATAGCAAAAAGCTCTCTAGTTGAATCGCGCGATGAACTTTCTTTACAGAGCACGCATTTTGATAATAAAATTCAATAATTTGCAAGCGTTGTTTGTTAGTAAGACGATTAATGGTTAAATTATAGACCAAACTGAAGATGTTTGACAGTGAAACAAAACACGAAACGTGCGTCAGCTGTTTAAGCCAGTGTTGCCAAAAAGATAAAAGCTAAAAAATCACCCTTTAGAAAGACGCAAAATCACATGTACACAAAAGTTTTAGTAATTTTTTTCACATTGCCCTTAAGAAACTAATAGAAACTCCACTCAATACCAGTCATACAACCGGTTAAATGACCGTCACTGTTCTTGTAGGGTAGTTTGCTATACATACTTTTAAATAACCAAAACATTAATATATCTTTTCAGTATTGAAATAAACAATACAATAGAAAAATATGTAGCTTTTGAATTTTTTTAAATTCAAATGAACTAGTATTTTTAATATTATTGTTTTTAGCAGAACAACTTATTAGTTACTAAATACTTATCTATCTATGAATTTAATAGTTATAATAACGTCTCATCAGCGCAAAATTATTGCAAACGACATATTAAAACTTTTTTGTTTATTTCGACAACTGCGATCAGGCTAATTAAGGCCTGTTCACATTGTAATAAAAGTTTACCTGTAGATAAAATCCATGACACTTGTGATATCTATATTTTTTGTGAATATTTTTTTTGCGATGTTAGTAAGAAAGATATTGAGTCTTACCCGCTATAATAACGTAACGTAAACTTTACAGAGGCAAATTAATACATGACAGCTTTTTTTGTTTACAAGTTAGTAAAGGGTGTGCAAATTTTAGGTATCATCATAATGTTTATACAGGGAGGCTGGTAAAAGCTGCTACCAAAAAAAAAAACACGTTACAGTTTTTCTGTGTAACCAATCTGTTCTATTTTTCCTTTTTTTAATAGATTGGTCTTCAGATTTAACGAAAAAGTGTGAATTGGGACAATGAAACAAGAATTTGGATAGTGCGCCGCTTTCATGCTTAAGAGTCGTAGTTTTCGTCCAAAGATAATAAAGGCGCACGTTTGGCGGCACTCCTTCTAGCATTTCCTACTAGATATTTATCGTCTAGGGGAATAATTATTCCATTGAGGGACGAAATTAAATATTTAGGAGTTATCCTTGACAAAAAACTTGACATTTAAGCAGCATGTTAATTACGTTTGTGACAAGGCAATTAAGTGTAGCCGTGCCTTATACCCCTTGATTAGCCGAAGATCTAAACTTATTTTAAAGAACAAGGTACTTATTTACAAAATGTGTATTCGACCGATTATGACTTATGGTTGTCAAGTCTGGTCCCAAAAGGTTGCTAAAACGCATACAAAAAAATTGCAAATCATTTAAAATCATTTAGATATCCAACTTATCTTCTACATAGAAATTTTAACTTCAAAATGTTTAATTCATTGACAAGGGAACTGACGCTGTCATTTAAAATGCAGAAGGTAAAATTTTTAAATAATAAAGCACGATGGCCACGTTCAAACTGATTTGACAAATAATATGTATGTATTGGTAATATTTGGTTTTGCTTAACACAGCAACGTATCAAACTCAAACCATCAAATTTCATTTCAAAACTGTTTTTAAAAGGAAAGAACGTTGCTGTATTCCTTGGATTTAACCTGCTGTAAAGCAGGCAAACTACGGTATACTTCAATAAATTCAAGTATACATTTTTTTTCCTCCATATTTTACTTAACCACAAAATTTTTATTGTACGGTGTTGACGCTGCGAAAACTGAATAAAAATGCCATTTGACGTTTTTCGCAGCAACACATCAAACTCTCTTCAAATCATAGTAGCGGCGGCAGTGAAAATCTAAATTGTTTTGATTTTCGTAAAACTCACATGAACATATACATACGTGTGAGATTTTTTTCACTAACGCAATCAAAAAAAACTGAGTTTGACAAATCAGTTTGATACGTGGCCATCGTGCTTAAGAAATTTGCTGAACAACCACTGAGAGTCTTTTGTTTAAAAGACACATTTCAGTGATTGTTTTAAAATCTTTTATAACTTCTAAGTTGAACAACTTTAAACTGTGATATTAGTAGTTTTTTTATTTAATTAATCAGATGTTAATTTTTGTAATACTATATGTAAATTCTCATAACTCTTTTAACGATATTGATAAAATTAATAAGTTTTAATAAATAAATAAATATATAAAAATATATGTATAAAAAAATTTTGCCGAACGTAACACAATCGCAAGAAGGCCTTATCATCGAGATCCCTCAGTTCGGACGCATGAAACTATCGCTGCTGCCATACAATCCAATCCTAGCGTTTCGACAAATAATTTCAAATAATTGTCAGCAGACAATTACTGCGGACAATTTTACATCAGAATTGAAACTTATTTACATATAAGATTCAATTAACAAGCAAACTGAACACAACAGACCGATTCGTTTGGAATTTTGCGAGATCATTCAAATGGCGGCAGAGGATGAAAACATCTTGAACTGCATTTTTATTTCTGACGAACCACATTTTGATTTAAACGATGTCAACAAACAAAATTGTCGAATATGGAGTAATGCATCCAATTGCAATTTAAATAAAATATAAATTACATATGATGTATTTAGAATCAACTGCCTTTATTGTAAAATAATTAATTTATATAGAGTCTTAATGCTACTTATATATATATAACATAAAGAGTGTTTTTTAAGTGAGTCATAGTAGTCTTAATTTATATATGTGACAGCGCATAGAGAAAGGGACCTAAGGGTAAAAAACAATTTTTACTTTTTTTTGATGTGGACAACATCTGAGCATCGAATAAGACCGATCCCATGCCCCAAAAGTGTTCCTTTCCAGAGAGATGCGCGTTTTATAAAAGTGAAGTCGACGATTCTAAGCGCAAATAGAAAGGGACCTAACGGTAAAATTTATTTATTTTCATTTTTTCCCCTACTAAATTAACAAAATAATTTAATTTTACGAAACTACAAAAAAAATTATTTTTTTCCTTATGAACAATTTAAAAAAATAGAAAAATCATTTAATCTTTAAAATGGCTCTCCTGAACAAAACCTGTTTTTACCCTTAGGTCCCTTTCTCTATGCGCTGTCACATATGCATACATATTTTTAAGTACACAACAGAAAACTGCAACGAGCACCCGTTTTTATGATTTATGATACTCGCCTTAAAACGAGTTGCGGTGTAGTTAATACAGCCTATTGCTTTTGCATGTACTCGCCAGGCTCGTAAGAAATTCTGCCTGTTCAACGATGTCAAAAGAAAACCCAAGCGAAATTTCATTCGTACAAATATATTGAAAACAATAACAAAAACTTAAAATTTGTTTTTGTTTTCAACGTATTTGTACGAATGAAATTTCGCTTGGGTTTTCTTTCGACATCGTTGAACAGGCAGAATTTCTTACGAGCCTGGCGAGTACATGCAAAAGCAATAGGCTGTATTAACTACACCGCAACTCGTTTTAAGGCGAGTATCATAAATCATAAAAACGGGTGCTCGTTGCAGTTTTCTGTTGTGTACTTAAAAATATGTATGCATATGTGACAGCGCATAGAGAAAGGGACCTAAGGGTAAAAACAGGTTTTGTTCAGGAGAGCCATTTTAAAGATTAAATGATTTTTCTATTTTTTTAAATTGTTCATAAGGAAAAAAATAATTTTTTTTGTAGTTTCGTAAAATTAAATTGAAATGGGCTAAATGGGTATTGAAAATGGGCTAAATCGGAATATTAGGAAGAGAGTTATAGCTCGAAAAGCAAGAGTAGGTCGAAAAAACCGTGTCCTTCAAACATCGAATAAAATGGAATTGTGTCTAAATTCATTAACGTAGACTCATGAAACTTCGAATATATATTTCCTGAGTAAAAACAATATTTTCCCCCCAAAGTTATCTAAATCTATGCATTAGGAAAGGAGTTATCGATCAAAATGTACGAAAATTTATACCGCACAGTGTATTTTTCGGTATATTTAAAAACAAAAACGTCATAAAAGCAACAAAATTGGATGTACGACTCTGAAATTTCGCACACTTTGCTTTTTGGTAAGAGGCTATTTTGTAACGGAAAATCAATGTGCCACGCCCACCTCCCATATAACGGTTTAACTGAAATTCATATAATTTCTCTATTAATAAAGATTTTGGAATAATAAAGGACTATTTTGAAATACCTTAGGTGTACTCATTAGCAAAAACAACTTTGACACACCTACTATAACGCCCACTTTTCACGTTATCTACCGTTAATGAAATTTAAAAGCTCATAAAACCGACAAAATTAGAGGTATGATGATGAAATTTGCTGCATATATCCCTCTAATCAATGTAATTGTTGTGCTAAAAAGTTTAGGTGACACGCCTACTTTAACGACTACCTCCCATATAATGGTTTATCTTAAATTCATGTAATTTCTCTATTGACAAAGTTTTTGGGAAAATAAAGGATTATATTGAAATATCTAAGTTGTATTTATTAGCAGAAACTTTATTGACACGCCTACTTTAACACCCACTTTCATTGAAAGTCTACATTTACAAAAGCATTTTAGTAGCATATCGAAGTTATAAAGGGTGGTTAAATTTTTAGGGCCGATGTTGATTTTAAATAAAACACAAATTATTTAAGAAATTATTATCATTTCTTTTTGTAATGATAATATTTGTACGGTTTAATTATGTATTTAACAAAATATCGGCCAAATGGCGCCCCCATCCTCGGCGCCACTCATCTATCTGATGGTCCAAATTTTCAATGACAATGTTGATGCTCAATTGTTGGGCATGATATGAGCCGAGGTTGACTGCTCTTTTGCCACACTATCGTAAAAAACAGCAATGGTTCCCATTCAACGAACTGAGAAGGCATTCACAGATTTTCTAACATTTTATACAGACCTGTTTTGCAGAAATTTAAATATTTTTTACAATTCTCCCGATTGTGGACGAATTTAAACGATTATGTTGATCAAAAGAATTACGAATTGCACAAAATGCATTTTGATTTGAACGCCCATTTTTATAAAAAACCTGAATAACTTGAAAGCGTTGCTCATTTGCGTATCTTTCCACGGATCAAATTCAGTAAGTTTGAGATTGAGAAATGTCAAGTGAAGTGCAGAAAACAAATTTAAAGACTAGGTGTAGTTCACCTTAAACATGTGCCCTTAAAATTTAACCACCCTCTACAAAGAAAGTGATGCATATTTTATTATAAAGAGATTATTCCATAATGATTAACAAAATAATAAATATTGTGCTTTAAATGTACATAAAATTGGTGGTGGGTATAAAAGATTCGGTACAGCCGAATATAGTGCTCTTACTTGTTTTGTTTTGAACTGGCTTTCACGTTCAGACTCAGCAATTGACTTGCCCAAGTTTCGTTCTCTTTTACTTATTATACTCTTCACGCAGGGAAAAAGGGTATATATAGGTTTATCATTCCGTTTGAAATTTCTACAATTATCATTTTGTTGAAATCAACTTGCCCCATGACATCGCCTGGACCCGGTATTAAAATATCATACACAACTGAGATATGAGCAAAAAACCACGCCCACCACAATAACAACATACAACACAACATACAAACGTGGTATACTGAGTATTGTTTTATTTTTAATTTTTTTTTTAATTTATGTTTTTCTTAAAACACAAGTAAACTCAATTTATATATGTATGTTTTTTATATGTATGTACGTATTTCATGAGATAAATGGTGATATAAACAATTGTTGTTGCATGACTACACGCTGTGAAGGGTATGTAAGATTCGGAACGGCCGAATATAGCACTCCTGTTTGTTTTTATTTTTTTACATTTCTTTTTTGTTTTTGTTTCTTAATAAAAACTTGCTCGTACTTGCCGAGTACAGGCAAGTGTGTACTCAAATACGAGCATGTTTCTTCCTCTTAACCCGACCTTACCCCTTTTAACTATAAACACAAGACTTGCGCAAGTGACTTGCCTAGTCAGAAAGGGATCTTAGTCGCTTTTATTCAATGTTCTCTATCTGTCCTTCACTGACCTAGAGTTATAATTGTCTGAGTGCACAAGTGTTTACTCGCAGCATTCATTTATACATATGTAAATAATTTTACAAAAATATTAACCAATGGCAACGCAGCGCAGTTCATTATTTCATTGTGCGACGTAGACACAGAATTTACTTTTTATACAGTTTTGAAAACAAATTTTACAACAAACACAGAATTATATTCTATGATGCTGAAGATGCACATAAGAACAATTTTTTAAATGGCTGAGTGCGCTCTTTATGTAATTTTTAATTTAATGTATTTAAAATTTAATAGATAATAATAAATAAAATACTTTAAAAAAGCATTACTATTTTTCATCCATGAAATAAATAACAAAACATACACTAAATCAATTAAAAGCCTAAAATCGTCTAACCTACGGCAAATCATAAAATCTGGCAGCCATGTTTTTACTTAATGTTGAATTTTAAATACACGAACATATACTAAATTCATATGCCGTGAATGTTGTTGTTACAAGCTAGTCGTAACACTTAAGTCGTGTAAGTTAAATACAAAGAAGTTACCGAATATGAAAATAGAAAAAACACGAAACTTTGCTTTGAGTGATTGTGATATTGACATGTACAACTAAAAAGTTATTGTGTAATATTTTCGCATGAAGTTCGCTTTGTATGAAGAACGAGCCAACATATCAGTAAAAGCGAGTGCTTAAAAGTATTCGAGACTAAAAATGATTTAGTAAACAGCGATGCACTCGCAAGTATTATGTATTGTTGCAGTTCTCTGGTACACAACATCTTCCTTTTTTTATTTTTATATACTACTAGAAAAGCCCGGCGCGCGTTGCTACACCCCTTAATGAATAAAAATGCATTCTGAATTTAAATTGAATATCAAGTGCAAAAAACTAAAAATTATAACTTTTCTAATCACGAAACTGTATAGTCATGACAGCTCAATATGTGTGTGCAGTTTCAGAAAAATCGATCTAGTGCAAGTAGCTAAAAATGGTAACTAATTTTTTATGGGCGTGCCACCGCACACTTTTTACCACCCATAAACACCCCCCGGAATATGTACAAATACTTGCCAAAGTTTGATTCCGATCGGTTTTACAGTTTCGGAGTCTATAGCTAACACACACACACAGAGTTTCACTTTTATATAGTACTAGAAAAGCCCGGCGCGCGTTGCTACGCCCCTTAATGAATAACAAGTAAGAGTGCTACATTCGGCCGTGCCGAATCTTATATACCCTTCACAACGTGTAGTCATGCAATAACAATAATTTGTATCACCATTCATCTCATATGAAATACGTACATACTTAAAAAAAACATACATATATAAAAACATCCCATTGTAAAATAATAAATTTACGTATGTAGTTTAATTAAAAAATACATAAAAATAGATATTTATTTAGTTTAGTTTTTTTCATAGTGCATCGTATTTTGCTAGTCATGATATTTGATATACTACTCATATTGACCATGGTACATTGAAAGGTTTAAATAAAAATTTCAGCAAACACTAAAGAAAGTGGTATCGAACAGCGAACCTCCAGTTTTATAGTTTAGTGGTGCACCCACTATACTACAAACCTATGAATTATTTCGTAACTTAAACAGAAGTAATTACAATCTGTATGAGGTGAATAAAAAATAAAAAACAAATACTATTTAAGTATTAACAATACGTATGAATGTGTATGTGTTTATAAGTATTTCTACCACGCACACTAAGTTGAATAATAGTTATAGCTGTTGCTACGCAGTAGCCAACACTATTGAAATATTAGCAAACGTATTTTAAACACGCACACTACGTTGTCAGAGAAAGCCGCGGTGACATATTGTTTTCTTTAAATAAATGCGTACATACATACATACTATATGTTTCATTGTTCTTTATAATGATTTTATCCGCTCAAAAAACGTACCATTGTAAAATTATAAATTGAGTTTATGTATTAAATAAAAATAAAAATAAAATTTAAATAAAAAAAAAAATTTTTTTTGTTTCAACTGGGATTCGATTCTACGTTCATCCGGTGTGTGTTGTTGTAAAAAAAAAAACGAGGTGGTCGTGGTTTTTTGCTCATACCTCAGTTGTTTCTGTACAGATTTTTCAGATTTTCAATACCGATCTGCTCCCGAATATTTCTGATATTTTAATACCTCGCGCGGGCCTTCAAAAAGTTGATTTCAACATACACACGGACAGACTGACAGAGCTTAATAGACTCCACTATTTATAAGCTTTCAGAAAATATATACTTTATGGGGTCGGAAATGAAAATTGTAGAAATTTCATACGGAATGACAAACCTATATATACCCTTTTTCACTGTGTGAAGGGTATAAAAATGCATTGTGAATTTTAATTGAATATCAAGTGCAAAAAGATAAAAAATTATAACTTTTTTTAATGGGCGTGGCACTGCCAACTTTTTTAATCACGAAATTATGTAGTTATGACAGCTAAATATATGTGTGGAAATTTTCAGAAAAATCGATCTAATGCAAGTAGCTAAAAATTATAACTTATTTCATATGGGTGTGGCACTGCCCACTTTTATAATCACGAAATTGTATAATCATGAGAGCTCAATATGTGTGTGCAAAGTTTCAGAAAAATCGGTGAAGTTCAAGTACCTCAAAATTATAACTTTTTTTATGGGCGAGGCCCTGTCCACTTTTCTTATCACGAAATTATTTAGTCATGACAGCTCGATATGTGTGCAAAGTTTCAGAAAAATCGCTCCAGTGCAAGAACCTCAAAATTATAACTTTTTTATGGGCATGGGCATGGCCCTGCCCACTTTTCTTGTCACGAAATTCTATAGTCATGATAGCTCAATATGTGTGTGCAAAGTTTCAGAAAATCGATCTAGTGCAAGTAGCTGAAAAAGATAACTTTTTTTTATGGGCGTGGCACTGCTCACTTTGCTAATCACGAAATTGTAAAGTCATGACAGCTCAATATGTGTGCAAAGTTTCACAAAAATCGGTCCAGAGCAAGTACCTCAAAATTATAACTTTTTTATGGGCGTGGCCCTGCCCACTTTTCTAATCAAGAAATTGTATAATCATGAGACCTCAATAGTGTGTGAAAAGTTTTAGAAAAATCGGTGAAGTTTAAGTAGCTGAAAGAGATAACTTTTTTTTTATGGGCGTATTTTGGCGACGAGAAATAAAAAAAAAAGAACCCGTTAAAATAAGTATATAAAGTGTTTTAATGTAAAATAAAGAAATGTTTGGTGGTTAATTTATACTGTGTATAACCTAAAATTGTGAAAAATTACATTAATTGGTAGCATTGAGCAATTTATTTTTGGTGATGATTTTGAAGAATATCTGGAAAGGATGGATCAATTGTTTAAAATCAATGTAGTGGAGGATGCAACTAAAGTTGCAATGTTTTTGACATTAGTTGGCCCAGAAACATACAAAAGAATCAAAAGCATTCTTTTAGCGGAAAAAGCAACAACTAAAACGTATAAAGAATTGATTTTCAACCTGAAAAAAACATCATTGCTGAACGTTTTAAATTTTATAATTGCTCGGAAAAGCAAAATTAATCTGTTGGCAAGTTCATCGTGAATTTGAAATTAATTGCAGCCCAATGTAATTTTGGAACTTTTTTGAAAGAAGCTTTGAGGGATCGAATGGTATGCGGGGTAAGTTGTAGTCAGCTACAAACAAAGCTGTTGTCAACCGCAAATTTAACTTGGAAAGAGGCATGCAAGTTAGCGCAGTCGTTTGAGTTGGTGAACAAGGAGTAAAAAGGCATGCAGCCGTCGTCGTCGTACGATATAAATAAAATACAACATCAGAATAAACACAATAATAATTTTCACCAGAAACCTAACAAAAAACAATCGTTAGAAAAATGTTAAAAGTGCACTACAAAACACGATGTTGGGAGTTGTCCGGCGAAGAACTGGAATTGTTTCAAATGTGGGAAAAAAGGGCATTCATCCAAGGCCTGCTTTTTAAAATCTAATCGGAAAAATCAGCAATAGTCATCTCCAAACCAGGCTAAACATCAAAATATAAATGAATTGGACTACAAATTGGCAACAATCAACTGGGTAAACCGTGAAAATGAACCGCTTTTAACAAATGTGTTGATCAATGACAAGAATGTGGTGATGGAGCTGTGGATACGGGAGCGGTAGTGTCTGTAATTTCTAGTATAGATTATGAATTTTATTTTAAAAATGTGAAATTAAACATTATTAATTATCCCCCATTACAGGTTTTGACAGGTTCCAGTTACTGGGTGAAATATCAGTGTTGGTAAACGGTGCACAGTTGAAATTATTAGTGGTATAATCAAGTAATCGATTTACTCCATTAATGGGAAGAAATTGGTTGAATGTCATGTACCCTACATGGCGTATTTTTTTTACTGATCAGACCGGTAAGTCAAGTGGAAATTTTTTAGTGCAAAACATCTGCCAGTCGAATATTATGGAGGAGTTGAAATGTAAATTTCCCTCGTTGTTTTTGAGAAATAAGAATCCCATTAAACCGTTTTCTGCTGACGTTTTTGTACAGCCAGATTCACAACCAAAATTCGGTACCTATTAGTTTGAAGTCAAAAGTAGAGGCGGAATTGAGAAATATGTGCGAAGAAGGGTTTATAAAACCAGTTCGTAATAGTAAATGGGCGGCACCCATAGTCTGTGTTTTAAAAAAAGATTCAAGTGTTAGAATATGTGGCAATTTTAAAGTCACTATAAATCCAGTAATTGAAATGGATGTATATCCACTGGGTCTAATAGACGACATCCTTACAAGTATGAGAGAGAAAACGCATTTTTGTATTTTGGACTTAAGCAAAGCTTATTTGCAATTCGTCAAGGTCATTTCTAACAATCAATACCCATAAGGGGTTGTTTGAATTTTGTAGATTGCCTTTTGGCGTTGCTACGGCACCAATGATTTTCCAGCGGGTCATGGACCAAATAATGCAAGGCTTTTTGTGGCCGGTATGGGTAGAGAAGATTGTCGGGAAAAATTGGTTAAAGTGTTGACTAGAAGAATTCAATGTTCGTATTGTAGCGAAGCTAATAAAAAGCACTGCAGGGCACTTCACTCAAAAACACATTTGTACCGCAGGGTACCTAAACTCACAATTATTTTGGTAAACTGTAATACAAACCCTGTTGTGACGATATAAATAAATGTGTGTGAAATAAGCCGCGCTTGAGAAAAGTTCGCATTTCTTGAATTTGTCTGGCAAGCGTCTAGCGGCAGTTGACAATATCAAGTGTTTTTGTGCCGTTACTCTTGCCGTTTTGGGCAATGATATAAACACACACACGAACCTACACTACTGGTGTGTGTGTGTGTATACAGTGCCGGACCGCTTCATATTACTTTCATTTTTCAAATTCTTTCCCACGGCATATCAGTGTGGGACTGACAACTAAATTTTAACTACTAACACTAGTTATTTAATTATAATATAAATTTTACAATAAGTACTAACCAACACTAGACTAGTTTTAAGATTCTCATAAGTAGTATATAAGGAAATAATTTTAAGAACAAAATAACAATTATAATTTAACTACACTTACATAGTTCAGCTTCCTAGAGGAGCTCCTAAAATTGAATATTAAATAAAACACAGTGGAGCTCCTAGAAGAGCTCACTGAAAATTAAACTAATAATCGGATTTTTGAATAAATTAATATTCCAAATCTACATGGTGATCCTGCCAGTTAAAAGAGTGCAATAATAATAATAAGCACCCTTAAAAACTAAAGGCAGTAAATAACATCTGAAAAAAAAGAGTGCTCCAAGAAACACCCTCAAAACTGAGTGCTATTTAAATAAAGAGCACCAGCGAAAATTTATTCTGACGGACAGCCAAGTTTCCGTCAGCTACGAGGAAGAAGACTATCTAGCCAAGAGATAGGTATGACCAACGCAAAAGAAGGCCCTCGACCGATCACAAGCCAAGAATATAAGAAGAGGATTGAGCGAAGAAAAAAGGAGGAAGATTACCAGTAGTAAAGAAGCCAAAACAAGAGGAGGACATCTGGTCCGCCTTAAGAGAGAGAAAGCCCTATCGCTGCGTGAAGTCAACAAGGAACCACCACCCAGATGGGAAGACGCCACAAGAATGTGGTTCAGAATAAAGTATTGGATAAACAAATTAGAAACATTATAAATTCAAAGAAGTGCATCTAAGTGACTTTTAGGTCAGCAGGCGTTAACCGCCGTTGACAAATATTTTTTTTAACTATATGTATATTATTTTAAGAAAATTTTAAATAAAATAAGAAAAAATAACATTATAAATAATATACTTTTGTTAATTTCAAAGGTTTCTTATAAATATTTTTTAAAAACATGATGAGAAATAGGAAAAATGTTAAAAATAAAATAATTTGGATAAATGAGAAACTTAAAGTAGAAAAAATAGATATAGAGAAACAATTAAAATTCTTAAAGGAATTTTGGGAAGTATTAGGCATTAGAGAGGAACCAACTGAAATAGACGTAATAGAAAAACCAAGCATAGAGAAGGAAATTAGCCTGATGATAGAAAAATTTGCAAGGAATTAAGAATATTAAAAATGTGCAAATCAAAGTTAGATAAGGCGAATGGCAATGTAATAAATGAAATAGATATTAGACAGGAAATTAATTTAGGAGTAATAGAAAAATGTTTGTAATAATGTATATAAATTACACAATAAGAATTTAAAGTGAAAATATAATAATCATAGTAATAATGGAATTTAGGTTACGTGGATTGGCAAGGTATTTTATTAAAAGTTAGGAGAATAAAAGAAGAATTCGATAAATCGTACAAGTGCCTAAACAATGATAGGAACACTTCAATAGAAACAGTAAGTAAACACATAAATATTTTGACAGGGAAACTTGAGGAAATTAGGGTAATACTAAACGTACACTATACTCGGCTAACAGCTAGCCATAAGGTATTCGCAGAGGCATTTTATTTGAATGTTAGGGAACAGCTGCTAACGGTTACGTCAAGAAAAGGTATACAGATAGAAATTCCATCTACATTACACGAAAGAATTGCACCTTTTGAGGAGAAAAGCGAAATAATGGCTCAGTCAGTTACGGAATTTTTGAGCATAGCTTCTAAGCTAATTTGCGATTTTGATGGCAAATCTGAGAACTTAAGAACATTTATAGATTCTCTAAATTTGGTAGACAATTTAAAAGGAGCACATGAGAATGTGGCAGTTTCATTGATAAAAACCAAATTGAAAGGTACAGCGAGAAATTTGATTGGCGAGGAAGCAACAATTTCGCAAATAATGCAAAAACTTAAAGGAATAGTAAAACCAGAATCAGTGGAAAAAATTTCTGCTAAGATAATGAATATCAGCAGAATAATAAGACAGCGAATACATATTGTGCGGAAATAGAAAGTCTTACAAAGGCATTGGAAAACACCTATATTTCCGATGGATTATCTGTTGAACTAGCGAGTAAATATTACACACAGCTTGCAGATAGGGCAATGACCAAAAACTGTACGATAGACCGCGTGAAACTTATAATGGAAGCGGGTCAATTCAACAATATGAACGAAGCGATAAGTAAATTTGTCAACAGTTGCACAGAAGCAACTGGACAACAAAACTCTATTCTGTATTACAGACAAGGGAGAAAATTTAACAACAATTTACAATTTAATAACAATAATACCGGAAGATTCAGAAAGGGAGGATACAACCATCCTCGAAATTTCAATAATAATTATAGAAATAATAACAACAACAATAGCAACAGAGATGGACAAAGATATAATCACAGAGACAGGAACTATGTCAGAGCGACCGAGTCAAACGGAAATAACTCAGAAAACTAAGATCGACCCCTAAGATAATACAAAGAGATAATAAAGTATACAGCCTTAACCTTAACTTGTGATTTTTCATCAATATCAGGATAAATGAAACCAATACATACGTAAATTTACTTGTAAATACAGGAGCTGACATTTCACTAATAAAATCAAAATATTTCAATATGAATCAAATCAATACTCGCAGATACACAGCGTTGAGTGGAATAGGACAGGGAAAAATAAGATCCTTAGGAAATATATTTTTTGACTTGAAATTCGATAAATTTTTAATACCACATGATTTCCAAGTAGTACGGGATGATTTCCCAATACCTTGTGATGGTATCATTGGAATGGATTTCATGAAGAAATATAATTGTATATTACGTTTTGATGAAGATTGCGATTACCTAATCCTACGTCCATTTAATATACCACAACCAATAGAAATACCAATGACAACTGCGAACGATAATGTCATTTTACCACCAAGATCGGAAGTTATTCGTGAAATAAAATTAAGTAATTCAGAGAAGGAAATATTAATTCCGAATCAAGAGATTAAACCAGGTGTTTTTATTGCAAACACATTAGTAAAATCAGATAAGGCATTTATACGTATTTTGAATAGTAATACCTCCCAAATTAATCAAAATAAAATAAAAACAGAAAGCATATCCGAATATGACATCGTAGGAAATAGAAATAAAACAAAAAATAGGAAATCTGAAATACTAAGAATTTTAGACAAGAATTTCCCAGAACAATTTAAGAATATATTGAATAACTTGTGTTTAGGATACACAGATATTTTTGGGTTAGAAACGGAAGCAATATCAACTAACAACTTCTATAAACAAAGGTTAAGAGTAAAAGATACACAACCAGTATACATAAAAAATTGTCGCATACCACACACCCACAAAGAAGAAATTAACAAACAAGTGGAAAAGTTGATAAATGATAAAATAGTTGAACAACAACAGTCCAGTCTTACTAGTACCAAAGAAATCACTTCCCGGTTCGAGCAATAAAAGATGGAGACTCATCATTGATTATAGACAAATCAATAAAAAATTTATGGCAGATAAATTTCCAATACCTAGGATAGACGATATCTTGGATCAACTAGGCAGAGCAAAGTATTTCTCTTGCTTAGATTTGATGTCAGGATTTCATCAAATAGGTTTGGAAGAAAATTCCAGAGATTTAACATAATTTTCAACAAATAATGGGTCGTACAGATTTACAAGATTACCATATGGTCCAAATTCTTTCCAAAGTATGATGACACTTGCTTTCAGTGGATTACAACCTGATCAAGCATTCTTGTATATGGATGATTTAGTAGTACTAGGATGTTCAGAGAAACATATGTTATCTAATTTAACGAAAGTATTCGATCTATGTCGTAAACACAATCTTAAATTACACCCGGAAAATTTTCATTTTTTATGAGAGAAGTTACATATCTTGGACATAAGTGTACGGATAAAGGAATACTGCCAGATGATAGTAAATATTCAATTATAGAAAACTTCCGATACCAACCGACGAAAAAAGTACAAAAAGATTTGTAGCTTTTTGTAATTATTATCGACGTTTCATAAAAAACTTTTCGGAACGTTCCAGACACCTTACACGATTGTCTAGAAAGGGAGTAAATTTTGAATGGACACAAGAGTGTGAAAAGGCATTTCGATACTTAAAGAAAGCACTAATGAGCCCTACTTTACTACAGTATCCAGATTTTACAAAGGAATTTTGTATAACCACTGACGCCAGCAAATATGCTTGCGGTGCAGTACTAACGCAAGTGTATCACGACAAACATTTACCAGAAGCCTATGCCTCGAAGACATTTACAAAAGGTGAAAGTAACAAATCCACCATAGAACAGGAGCTGATAGCAGTACACTGGGTTATTAACCACTTCAAACCATATGTATACGGAAAACATTTCCTCATTCGTACAGACCACTATCTTATTTGTTTTCAATGAAAAACCCAAGCTCTAAATTAACGAGAATAAGACTAGATCTCGAAGAGTATATCTTCACAGTGGAGAACCTTAGGGGGAAAGATAATTATGTAGCCGACGCGCTATCGAGAATTAACATAAAAGATCTACAGGAAATGAATCAAAATACAAATGGCATACTAAGAATAGAAACAAGAGCTACGACACGAAAGAAATAAAATATTGAAAATAGAAACCTGAATAATAAGAATATAAAGAGAGAAATGAATGATAAGCCCAAAATATATATACAATTGAAGAATACTGACGTCAGGAGATATTATAAATTAAAGATTACCCCAGCAAGATGCTATATAAAGCGAGGTCAATCTATTACAGCAAACATAACTATTAATGATTTGCTTATTAATGGGAATATTGACTTAGGACAATTTTTCCCAAGGCTCGAGAAAGTTGCCGATAAACACAATATTGATAAGTTACAAGTGGCACCTAGCGAGAAAATTTTCGAATTTGTCTCGGTTGATGATTTTAAGCAAATGGGCAATAAAAAGTGATTAAAATTAAAAGTAGCGCTACTTAACAAGGCGACCCACATAGATAAGAATAATGCTGTTAAAATTCAGGAAATATTAGATAAATATCACAGTGACCCAATAGAAGGAGGACACTGCGGAATCTTGAGGACAATGGAAAAGATAAGAAGATACTATTACTGGAAAAATATGTCCAAAGATATAACAAAGTTTGTAAAAGAATGTCATAAGTGTCAAATAGCCAAGACTACAAAGCATCTAAAGAGTCCATTAATTATCACACCAACACCAGCTGCAGCATTCGATACAGTGTTCGTGGATACAATAGGACCATTCCCAAAATCCTTACATGGCAATGAATATGCCGTTACGATAATATGTGACTTGACGAAATATTTAGTCACAATACCGGTACCAAATAAGAATGCCAGAACAATTGCAAAAGCAATATTTGAGAATTTTATCCTGACCTATGGTCCGATGAAGACGTTCATTTCGGACATGGGAACAGAATACAAGAATTCCATACTAACTGAACTATGCGACTTGCTAAAAATTGAAAAAATTACTTCAACAGCACATCATCACCAAACACTAGGGACGATAGAACGAAGTCACCGAACATTTAATGAATACGTACGATCATACGTATCGGTTGACAAAACAGATTGGGATGAATGGCTGAAATATTTTACATATTGCTTTAGCACCACACCATCGACAGTTCACAATTACTATCCTTATGAACTAATTTTTTCAAGAACTCCCAACAAATTTAAGCAATTCAGTGAGATAGATGGAATTACACCACTATATAATGTAGATAATTATGCCAAAAAAGGCACATAAGGGAGCGCAATTACTATTAAATAGGAATAAGGAAAAACAAAAAGCTTATTATGATAGAAATACTAAGAATCATAAATGAAGAATAGGAGATAAGGTTTTACTTAGGAATGAATCAGGTCATAAAATAGAACAAAACAAGTAAGAGCGCTATATTCGGCCGTGCCGAATCTTATATACCCTTCACAACGTGTAGTCATGCAATAACAGTAGTTTGTATCACCTTTCATCCCAAATAAAATACGTACATACATATAAAAAACATACATATATAAAAACATCCCATTGTAAAATTATAAATTTACGTATGTATGTTTAAAAAAAAATAAAAAAAAATTAAAAAAAATTAAAATAATTAAAATATATATAACAAATATAAAACAAACAAAAAAATAAAAAAAAAATTTAAAAAAAAAAAATTAAAAAAAAAAAATAATAAAAATATAAATAATATATTAAATAAAAAATTAAAAAATAAAAAAAATAAATAAAAAAAAATTTAAAAAAAATATAAAAAAAAAATTTTTTTTTGGCTCAGCTGAGATTGGATGCCACGTTTTCTCTAACCAGTATACACGTTTGTATGTATGTATGTTGTTGTTGTAATGTTGTTTTTGTGAATAAAAAATCGAGGTGGTCGTGGGTTTTTGCTCATATCTCAGTTGTTTATGTACCGATGTTTCTGATTTTCAATACCGTTCTACTCCCGAATATTTCTGATATTTTAATACCTCACCCGGGTCCAAGCGATATCGGGGGGCTTCAAAAAGTTGATTTCAACATACACACGGACAGACGGTCAGACGGACAGACTGACAGAGCTTAATCGACTCCCCTATTCATAAGCTTTCAGAAATATATTCACACGGAATGACAAACCTATATATACCCTTTTTCACTGTGTGAAGGGTATAAATATAAGGGACCTTATGAAATAGTAAACATAGACTTAAGAAACAATGTAACCATAGAAGATAAGCAAAATAAACAAAAACAAGTAGTACATAAGAATAGGCTTAAAATTTATTATAATTAATAAAGTTGCAATGGCCATGCAACATAGATATACACATATATACCTATATATATATAAATACATAATTACAAATAATATATAGATTTAAGAATGTCCATAAAACTAACGTTATATGAACATTCTTGCGAAGAATGGAGGTGTAGCGAAGCTAATATAAAGCACTGCAGGGCACTTCACTCAAAAACACATTTGTACCGCGTGGTACCTAAACTCACAATTATTTTGGTAAACTGTAATATAAACCCTGTTGTGACGATATAAATGAATGTGTGTGAAATAAGCCGCGCTTGAGAAAAGTTCGCATTTCTTGAATTCGTCTGGCAAGCGTCTACCGGCAGTTGACAATATCAAGTGTTTGTGTGCCGTTAGGCTTGCCGTTTTAGGCAATGATATAAACACACACACGAACCTACACTATTGGTGTGTGTGTGTATTACAGTGCCGGACCGCTTCATATTACTTTCATTTTTCATATTCTTTCCCACGGCATATCAGTGTGGGACTGACAACTAAATTTAAGGTACTAACACTAGTTATTTAATTATAATAATAATTTTAGAATAAGTACTAACCAACACTAGACTAGTTTTAAGATTCTCATAAGTAGTATATAAGGAAATAATTTTAAGAACAAAATAACAATTATAATTTAACTACACTTACATAGTTGAGCTTCCTAGAGGAGCTCCTAAAATTGAATATTAAATAAAACACAGTGGAGCTCCTAGAAGAGCTCACTGAAGCTTTAGCTGTAGTATATGCTGTTAAAAAATTTCATAAGTTTGTTTATGGTTATAGGTTTACAGTGTACACTGACCACCAACCATTGGAAAAGCTTTTGGGAGACCAAAAAGCTTTGGCAAATATTGTGTCAGTCCGTTTTCATAGATGGATTTTATTCCTTTCAAATTATAATTGTACAATTAAATACCGACCTGGTGCAAAACAAAAAAACGTCGATGCACTTTCACGTTTACCTTTATAAGGTACAACAACCGTAAGTAACTATAATCTCAATTTTTTTAATTTTGATAAAGATTATATTCCCATTTCTATTAATGAAATTGCGAAGTTTTCTGGAAAAGATGAGCACATCAGACAGATAATTAATTTAATTGAAAATGATGGTTGGCCAGAGTCAAAAAAGTTGGACGATAGTTTAAGTCCATACAAAAATGTAAAACTTTCTCTTGAGGTAAGAGATAAATGTCTGTTTTACGCAGACCGATTGGTAATACCATCAATTTTGAGGGGAAGGGTTTTGTTATTGTTACATGACACCCATGTTGGTATTGTACGTATGAAGCTTTTGGCTCGAAGTTGTGTATGGTGGCCGTCAATTGACGCAAATATTGAAAAATTTGTTTCAAATTGTTTAGTATGTCAAAAGTCTCAAAACAAAACAAAAGATTGCCCAAATTTTACTTGGCCTTCTACTTCATATTCCTTTGAACGTGTACACGTGGATCTTTTTCAGTTTCAAAACACAGATTTTTTTATAATAGTTGATGATTTTTCAAAATGGATTGATGTGCACATTTTGTCAAAAACTGAAATTAATATTCTCAAATTTTGGATTTTGTAACATTTTGGTTAGCGAAAATGGACCTCAATTCCGCAGTGAGGAATTTAAATTTTTTTTAAACTGTAATGGTATAAACCAAATGTTTAGTCCAGCATATCATCCTCCGAGTAATGGATTGACAGAACGTGGTGTACAGACTGTAAAACGTAGTTTAAAGTCTTATTTCATGTCTAATCAAGTAAGAAACATTATTTTCAATTTTTTGTTTAAATATCGAAATACTCCAACAACCGTCACTAGTATTTGCCCAAGTGAGCTTGAGTTAGCCAATAACTCCTTTGTCATATGGTGGCTCCAAAAAGGTTTCAAATATAATATTAACACCTACAAAGTATAAAATGCAAAAAAGTAAAGAAAGAGAAGCTTTTGAAAAGAGCTCAAAAGCAAACAATTTTCATTTAAAGGTTGGGAAAAAATATTATATTTGAATCCAAATGGAAATACTGATGCAAAATGGATCAAATGGTCAATTTGTAAAATTATTTAAAATACTCTTTATTTAATAGAAATCAATAAAAGACGTATAGTAGCTCATAGAAATCAACTTAAAAAAGTTGATAAGAATATAGTTCCACCATTTGCTAAAGGTAACCAACATCATCAAGTTCAGAGTGAAGGTGAAGAATTTATGGATGCAGAATTTTTTAAAAAAGAAGTACCTCCGAAAGATCGGTTAAGGAAAAAGCCTTATGTAAATTACAAACTATAATCTATTTTTTTATGAAATTTTATTAATGTAATAAAGTACAAACTATTTTTTTTTTTAAGTAATATAATTATTTTTTACAGAAGTTTAATGTTGTAAACATTTGTATAATTTATTAAAACGAATCTAAATGAATTTCTATTAAAAAAATATATATATATTTTTTATACCCTTCACCTGTGGTGCACAAGGGTATATATAGCTTTGTCATTCCGTTTGTAATTTCTACAATTTTCATTTCCGACCCCATAAAGTATATATTTTCTGAAAGCTTATGAATAGAGGAGTCGATTAAGCCCGTACCGTCTGTCCGTCTGCCCGTCTGTCCGTGTGTTGGTTGAAATCAACTTTTAGAAGCAACCATATGTTCCTCAGATCTGTATATGGTATCAATCTCTTGGAAATATCCAGGAATGAATCGCTATTGAAATTCAGGACAATCGCCCCATAACTTTCTGAGATATGAGCAAAAAACCACGACCACCTCGTTTTTTTTCACAATTACAACAACAACATACATACATACATACATACATACATACATACATACATGTAAAAAACATACCAAACAAAAAAAAATTACAAAAAAAAAAAATATTAAAAATAAGAAAAAAATAATAAAAAAAACTACAAAAAAAAAATTTTAAAAAAATTTTAAAAAAAATTTTAAAAAATTGTTTAAAAATTTTTCTAAAAAAATTTTTTAAAAAAATTTTAAAAAAATTTAAAAAAAAATATAAAAAAAATAATAAAATATAAATAATATATTAAATAAAATAAAATAAATTTTTTTTGGCTCAGCTGGGATTCGATGCCACATTTATTCTAACGTGTATGCACGTATTTTATATGGGATGAATGGTGATACAAACAATTGTTATTGCATGACTACACGTTGTGAAGGGTATATAAGATTCGGCACGGCCGAATATAGCACTGTTACTTGTTTTTACTTAAGATTTTACACTATTTTTGAAAAAAGGAAGAAATGTAATATTGTATATAAAAATAGTTAGTATACTTTTGTGACACACTGTATTTGTTGTTTGGAACATCTGCATTGTTACTAAAATACTCAGAATCGTATGACAATGAGTTAAAGCTTTAATTAGGCTGACTTCCAAAACGTCAATTGCTTTGTGTTTGAACAAAGCATCATATATCATAACGTCGCAGTACAATAATTATACAATGTATACCATTTCAAAACGACGCCGCCAAGTATTTTTAACGCAATAAGAAAGCTAACAATGCATCGGTTTTATAGTTGATGCAGTGTTTCGGAACTTTACATATGTATGTAATTTAAATACAGTAGCAATACTTTATACAAACTTTGTATACGAACGTTTTGGAAGTCAGCCTTACTCTCAATGTTTGAATATATCCATAAGTGGAGTTGCAATAACCACAAATATGCATATAGTCATAGGTTAAGAGATCATTTTATTATTTTTATCATGTCACTCGTTTTCTTGCGTTCTACTAAGCAACAGCAAATAAAGTAACGTTAAATATAAAACAACAGATTTTGTTATTTCTTTATTTATATATATAACAAAAACGTATTCTCGTAGCTAGTTAGATGAGATTGGTAGAAATGCAGGTTTAAAACGGTCTATATATATATTTCTAATCTTTCCACTGATGTTTACTTGATAATATTTATTATTTCGTTTCAAAACCAAAAACGGTCCATTGTAAAGTTGAGTAAGAGAAGGTTTAATAGCATCATTCCTTACAAAAACGTGAGAAGATTTATCTAGTTTAGGATAAATAAATGGCTTTTTAATTGTATGATGCGAAGTATCTATAGGACGAATAGAATTCATGTTATTTGAAAGAGTTTTGACAAAATCATTTTGTGGAACAAACTCGGTATCTATAAAAAAACTCTCCTGGCAATTTTAGAGTAGTACCATATACCACTACCGCTGGTGATGCACTTAAATCAGGTTTAAATGTAGTTCGTAAACCTAAGAGAACCAATGGAAGTGCAGAGGTCCAATTTTCGGTATTATAACACATTAAAGAACTTTTTAGAGTTCTATGCCATCGTTCAACAATTCCATTTGCCTGAGGATGATATGCGGTTGTTTGTAGGTGATCAATGCCAGGAAGTCTTAATAATTCAATAAAAAGTGTTGACCTAAATTGAGAACCTTGATCTGTCGAAATTCTATTTGGAATTCCAAATCGAGATATCCATTCCTTAATTAAAGCTTGCGCAATTGTTTCCGAGTTAATATAATTTAAAGGAATAGCTTCGGGCCATCTAGAGTACAGATCTATTATTGTTAAACAATAACGATATCCTTTAGATGATGGAAGAGACCCTATGATATCAACGTAAATATGTTCAAAACGTTGGGAAGGCAAAGAATATTTGTTTAAAGGTGATGATGTGTGCTTAGTCACCTTTCAACGTTGACATAAAATGCAACTTTTCACAAATTTTGCAATATCTTTTTGCATCTGAGGCCAAACGAATCTTTCTCGAACAGAATTAAAGAGCTATGTTGTGAATTTTGTTAATTATACCTTCCCTGCAAAATTTCGGAATAAACGGTCTAGCGGATTTGCTTGAAAAATCACAAAATAAAATTCCTTTCGAATTTGGTAATTGAACTGGCCTAAGTTTTAAAGATGTATTTGGCGATTCAAGAAATTCTTTAAGTTCAGTGCAACAACAACAACAGCAACAAAGTTTTTTTTAGAAAAAACCAAGTGGTTGAGGTTTATTACCAATAATTTGATGAAGAACTGCCCCTACCGCAATGCCACTGGCATCTGTACACAAACTATATTAGCATTTGGTTCTGGATGAGCCAATAAACTTAGTTTAACAAGTGCTTCCTTGCAAGCCTCAAAATGTTGAATTATATAGGGCGTCCATTTAGTTAACTTTTTGTCATTTTTCTTATTTCCATTAATAAGTTTGTTCAGGGGGGCTTGGTGTTTAATTGGATTTTGAATAAATCTGCGGTAAAAATTTATCATGTTTAAAAAACGTCTCAGTTCAAAAGCATATTTTGGAAGAGGATAATTTTCAACAGCTTCAACTTTTTCAGGGTTAGGACTAATACCGTTTTTATCAATAACACGACCTAAAAAAGCTAATTTATGTTTCCCAAATTCACGCTTCGAAAGGTTAATAGTCAATTGATATTTTTGAAGTCGCTTAAAAACAATGCGCAGATGTTCAAGATGTTTCTCAGGTGTTGAAGATACAATGCAAATGTCATCTAAATTACAAAATGCGAAATCTAAATCCCTGAAAACCTCATGAAAAGTTTGTGCGGCATTACATAAACCAAAAGTCATATGTGTAAACTCAAATAATCCAAAGGGTGTAATTATTGCTGTCTTTGGAATATCGCATTTCCTTATTGGGATTTGATTATAAGCCCTGTTAAGGTAAATTTTGCTAAAGACTTGTTTGTTGTGCATAATGCTTGAGAGATCTTGAATATGCGGCAAAGGGTATTTATCAGGAATAGTTTGCATTAGAGACCTGTAGTCTCCACATGGGCGCCATGAACCATTAGCCTTGCGAACCATATGAAGAGGTGAAGCATATGAGCTCTTCGATGGTCGGAAAATTCCAAGTTTCATTAAAAAAGAAAATTCGTCTTTAGCTGCTTTAGGCGGACTATTTGTTTCAATAACATGCTCAACTAAAGAGGGTACCGATGGTGAAGAAATTTTATTAACAAGCGTGATATCCACAAATTCTGACAACAATTCTGAATACTGACAAGAAGTGTCAAAAGTTTTTATTAAAGGGTAATTACGCAATTTAATAGAAAAACAGTGTGAATAATGATTAGTTTTCGAATCAATTATTTTTTTGTTTTTAATATATACGATTATGTCGTAATGTTTCAAAAAATCTGCTCCAATTATATTATGTTTGATATTTGCAACAATGAAATTCCAATCAGTTTTTTTATGGATGCCAAAATCCAGTGTTAGTTGAGTTGTTCCATACGTTGAGATTGTTGACTCATTAGCAGCATAAAGCGTTGGTGATGATTTTTTATACCCTTCACACAGTGAAAAAGGGTATAAGTATATAGGTTTGTCATTCCGTGTGAAATTTCTACAATTTTCATTTCCGACCCCATAAAGTATATATTTTCTGAAAGCTTATGAATAGGGAAGTCGATTAAGCTCTGTCCGTCTGACCGTCTATCCGTGTGTATGTTGAAATCAACTTTTTGAAGCCCCCCGACATCGCTTGGACCCGGGTGAGGTATTAAAATATCAGAAATATTCGGGAGTAGATCGCTATTGAAAATCAGAAACAACGGTACATAAACAACTGAGATATGAGCAGAAACCCACGACCACCTCGATACATACGTAAATTTAAATTTTACAATGGGATGTTTTTTATATACATATGTATAATTTTTATATGTATGTACGTATTTCATATGAGATGAATGGTGATACAAACTACTGTTATTGCATGACTACACGTTGTGAAGGGTATATAAGATTCGGCACGGCCGAATATAGCGCTCTTACTTGTTTAATTTAAGTTTTTTAAACAAATCTGAGCTATTCAGAGAAACATCAGCTCCAGTGTCAACGAGAAATTGTTTGCCACTCAAACGGTCAGTAATAAAAAGGCGTGAAGAAAAACCCAGATGATTATTTTTTTCTTTTTTAAAATCGGCGACTTTAAATTCAGTCGCCGAGCTTATTAGTTTTTTGGTGAAATGTACAAGGTTCTCTACACTGTTTGGCATTATTGCCAAACCTAAAATGATACCAGCATAAACTATTTGTGCTAGAGTTTTTTTGAGTATAATGTTGACGATTATTTACATTTGGAATATATAAATTTCTCAAGGATTTCTCAATGCGAGAAATAGAATCTTCCAACTTTGACAAACGTTCATTGACCGCCCCTGTATTTCCAACTGCACATGCATTAGAATTCAATGTTTCCTCAGAAATTTCGTTTATTTCGTTATTGCAATTCTTAATAGAATCAACAGCTTCATAAGCAACAAGTGATAATTCTGTAAATGATATATCTGGCTTACTTCTTTCTAATCATACCTGCTAAAACCGCACGAGCTGTTGAAGGTAGACGTTGCAACCAGAAATCACGTATTATATTCTTGTCTTGTGTTACATTAAGTGCGTTGTAGTTTAGTGAGTAAATGACTTGGCTTTGTATCACCTAACTTTATACGGGAAGCTAATTGCTCTAAACGTGAGATTGATGATGTTGAAAATTTATTTAAAATCACATCTTTTAGAGTGATAAATTTGTTATTCGATAGTGGATTGGTTATAGTTTCAAAAGCTTCATCATACAAACGTTCATCCAAATGAATAATAGTAATACTGTATTGTTCATCATCGCTAATAACATTTTGTAATTTTAAAAACGCCTCCAAACAAGTAAACCATGACTCGATGTTATTTGAAGAATATCGTTGAAGTTGTGGTATTTGAACTATCGATGAGTACGGAAGAGTTCCTGCCGAATTATTTGTAACATTATACTAGGATGCTTCGACAAAATCATCGTCATCGTCAACATTATTCTCGCTTTCAATACGAGATGCTTCAGCAGCCGTAACACTACGCGTTATTGGTCTATTGTTCTGCATATTGGAATCAGCAATTATAAGTAATAAAGAAATGTATTTCTTTTTGAATTTCTAACAATTAATAAAAAAATTTAAATTTAAATTTTTAATGAAACTAAAACCAAGTTAATGGAAATTAATATGAAAAAAAGTATAACTTTTGAAATAAATAGTGTAATAATAGAAAAAGTAGACAGTATAAAATACTTGGGTTTCTTCATAGACAAAGACTTACGGCCATATGTATAAAAACTTATAACAGGCTTATAAGTCGGCAAAATTCACTATTGTTGCATTCATAAACCATTAATAGACTTATAAACCATTTAGAAAATCAAAAATTTTATTGTTTGATTTACCCATTTTTTAAACCAAAAATAAGCAACATTCATGCATAATTTGCGTTAAAAAAAATTTTTAAAGAAATTTTGTAAAAAATTTAAGAAAAAGTAATTGAAATATTAAAATTGATTAGATTAACACATTTCGACATATAGATAAGTGCAATTTATACAAAAGAAAATAATAAATTTAACAAATTTTAAATTAAATAAAATTGAAAAAACATAATAGTGATGTAAGAAAAACGTAAACAAACTTATAACGCGAATATTTTTCTTATTAACAAAATAGGTAAATAATTATTTTTGTATTATAATTTTTGCCCAAACTTTTTCATATACCAAAGTTATATTCTTTTTATTTTTTCGACGTTCTTTTTTGCTTTAATTTTATAAAAAATATTACCTTTACTTGATACCCGGGTAAATCTTATAGTAGTTATAAGCACCACTAACAATAAAATGACAACTAAATATAAAAAGCGTTGCCATACATACTAATAAAATCACTACAAACATTTAATAACTTTAAAAGGTTTATTGTACGTTTATAAATACAAATTCTTATTAGTGGTTTATAACACAAAAAGCGTTTAATAACCATTGTACACTATAACCATAAAATAACTACTTTTTATGCATATAGCCGTTAAATTTTAAAAAACATATTGAATATATATGTAAAAAAAATCGGATTTTTTAAACGGTTAAGAAACAAAGTAGAAAGATTTACTGCAATAAATATCTATAACACTATGATTAAACCACATTTCGAATTTGGGTCAACTATAATATTTACGTGCTGTTCGGATCAACAGATAACAAGGTTATAGAGACTTCAAAATAAGGCTATGCGCTCAAATTTGAGATGCAATCGTTTCACTTCAATAAAATATATGTTAGGCATGCTGAAATGGCTAAACAACAAAGGCTGCAACTTAATACAATATTTTTTATCCAAAAAATGAAACTGGGAAATGCACCAAATTACTTAATTGAACAAATAAAATATGTTGGAGAGGTTCAACCATATCATCTTAGAAATACCGTAGATTTTAGAACATGTAGAGCAGAGACAAGTGCAATGCAGAAATCGTTATTTTACAAAGGGCTTAATCTCTACAACATGATGCCAAAGGATATAAAAAATGAAACAAATATTAATTCTGCAAATTGGTTAAATAATCAAGCTCAAGGTCTGTTGATTATTATTGATTTATTTAACCAATTTGCAGTTTATCAACAGGTCAAAAAAACATATATATATCAAAATATTAATTCTTTTAGAAAAAAACTGTAATTTTATAATAAATGTTTAACTTTTTTTTAATCAGTATATTTTTTAATTGTTTTGTTAACGTAACATGAAAGTATTTAAAAATGCTACTAATAAATAAATAATAATAATGTGTTATTTATTCTTCTTACCTTACCTTATGTACGTCTTTAATGAAATTAATATTTAAGTAATTAATAGTATGTATAGATTGCTTGTGATTTGCTTGTGCTCGCTCCAGTGCCTATTTGAAAGAGAATTTATTTTTCATTAATTTTAGTCTCAATGTTCCATTCACTTATTTCGTTATGTACATTTTCAATGTATTTATTTTTATTGTTATTAGTATGTAAAATTCCTATAAAAAGGTCATCTGTCTATTTTGTTTTCTGCATTGATTTGCTTAATATATTTACTTGATACTTGTTGTTGTTTTATATTACTGCGACATTTTTTAGCAAAATGATTAGGCTTTTGACATATATGACAAATCACACCATAAGCTGGGCAACAGTTTCTGTGCTGCTGACCACAGCGACTGCAATAATTTGTAGAAATTGTTTTGATGCTGTGTTTTGTTATCACTTGTAAAATTTGACGATGACCCTGCTGACATGGAATTGTAATTTGACTTAACTGTACTATTTTTTGAGAAGTGTTTGGGCTGTCTTTGTAAAGCTCCAATAAAATTGTTATTGTTTTCCTCACATAGTTGATTTAAGTTTTTTTTGGCAATTGCTATTGCTTTTGCAATATCCATGTCCTTTGTTAAAGTAATATCACCTTCACTTAATAATGCGTATATTTGGAAGACAAGCCGCACACAAAAATGTCTCGAATCAATTCTTCTTGTAAAGTGCCGAACTTATAGGTTCTGCTAAGATTTTTTATTGATGTCATATACTCATCAAGTGACTCTTAATTTTTTTGTTTCCTGGTAAAAAATGTATGACGTTCTATTGCTTTATTAACTTTTGGTATGAAGTAGCTATCAAATTTTGATATTAAACTTTTATAAGCAATAGTGTCGAGATCAACGTTGAACGAATTAAAAATTTCTATTGCTTCACTGCCAAGGTGATGCAAAAGCAAAGCTACAAGACGTTTATCATTTTGAAAACTTACATCCATGCTCAACATCTCAACATAGAAAGTGGTATATGTACCAAAGGACTTACGTTTCTGCAATCACGTATTTCTCAGGGACGACACTGTACGGGCCCCTTTAAAGGCACCACACGACGCGCCTTACTAAGTGCTGGAGAGGCACCCGAAAACCTATACAACTCTAATCGGAACCAAAAAAAGAACAGTGTCTATAGATAGACTGAAGCCAGCGTATGCCCCCATTAAGGTTAGCGAGATAAAGAGCAGGAAGAACGAGCACAGAAGTGTCAGATTCATACATGAACTCCCTTCTGCGCAGGACTAGCATGCTGGAAAAGGGGTGTTGTAGGGATTCTATCACACTACAACAATGTGGCAACATTTTGGATTAATTATTTTCACAGTAGTTTGAAATAAACGTTTAAGATTTGGGGCGAAGTTAGTTGAAAAAAGCAAGCGTCGCGTGTACATCAGAAAACAAATTTAATAAAAAAAAAATACGTATTTAACATTTATATCTTTAGTTGTGTTTTATTAATACACTAAAAACTATTAAATCTAGCATATAAACAATGTATATGAATATATGTATGTAATTAAATAATAAATTAATAAAAAAATATTACTTGAAACTGTGTTTAATTGTATTAAATATTTCAGATTTCTTTAAGAAATCTGTACGATTAATCGGTTAGAATTACATCCGACAAACTTTCAGAAATCCATACAAATGTCGTAAAATAAATCAGAATTTCCCCTGTTTTTTCTATCAGACACGTCGGTAAAAAACTAAGAATTTCCCACGACATGTATTTCAAGATTTGGCACGGCCGAATATAGCACAACATGTGTCAGAATTTGTGTCAACCACTTCATATATTTGGCGGTCAAAAGTCTGACAGAATTCGTATAGAATTCTTACTTGTTAGTCGACATTTCATACAGACATATGACAGATGTCGGACAATTTTACAGGCTGGGTAGTTTAAAAAAAGTATGTACCCAGCCTGCACAATAGAACGACAATGTCTAAATTAGACAAGTCTTACAAATATTTGACTTTTTTTTCGGACATTTCGTACAGATTTCTGTAAGACATGTCTGGGAAATTTAATGTACGACACCTCTGATAGATTTCTGACTTATTTCGTACGGATATGTCGAAGGGATTTTATTATTTTTTGTTTACCGACATGTCTAATAGATTTCTGACTGATTTCGTAGAGAAATGTCTAAGTTCTTTTTATTCCTTTTGTTTAGGATTTTTTGTTTTGTTTTTTTTTTTTTTTTTCTTTACAAATTAAAACGGAATTTTTTGCTCTTAACCAACTTTGTAATATTGATTTTGTTTGTTTTACATATTTGGGTGATTCACAAGGTGTCTTATCATGTCATATTGTCCTATTGTCCTAAAATTTTACAATGGTTTAAAAATGTTGTTGTTGCTTTTCAAACAAAAAGTGTCTTATAATAATAGAACTTTGTACGCTATTGGGTGATTCACAAGGTGTCTTATCATGTCATATTGTCCTATTGTCCTAAAATTTTACAATGGTTTAAAAATGTTGTTGTTGCTTTTCAAACAAAAAGTGTGTTATAATAATAGAACTTTGTACGCTATGTTTATTGTGCTAACGTATTTAATAAGCAGAGACCTGTGCTAAACGGCTAAGCCGTCTAAGCCAAGCCGCAACAGTTTTTGTAAGCCGTCGCCGTTCATTGTATAATTTTATCGGGCCGACATCCAAACTTGAGCGCAGTTGCTAATTTTTGATAACAAATTACTGGTGGCGTCAAATAAGATCGGCTAAGGACTCTACTGTTTTTGTTTATCAAACAAATTTATTTTATTTGTAATTTATTTACTTGAGTCTGCCATTACAACATCTAAAATGTACTTTTCGCACAAACTAGCTATTATTTTGTTTATTTTTACTTGTTTTTGGCATTATGAAGGAAAATATTTATTTTTATAATTGTTTTACATCAGCTGATTTAAATTCAAAATAGCACACTTAATTATGAGGGGTTGTTCACAATAGTCTTAATTTTTCATGCTATTTTTATAGGACATATGACTTTATGACACTACTGTGAATCCCCCAATTGTTTATTTAAGTATTTAAGTTTATTTATTTAAGTAAGTGCAACAGAATAGGTGATATTAAAATATTTAATTAATTGGCTTGTTAAAAAAGTTTAAAAGTAATATAGAAAATGATTGTTTTGTGCTTAATAAAAAATATATGTATGTAAAGGGTGTTTTTTTTGCTAGATAGAACTTTAAATTGTAAAAAGTAACACAAAAAATTAAATTTTGATGAAATATTTTTTTTTATCGTTTCAGTATACTCTGACAAATCATCATGAATAGACTCACGCTTGAACAACGCTACGGAATTATCCAAATTTACTTTGAAAATCAGTCGTCGATTCGCGCAACTTATAGACGACTTCGTCATTTTTATGGCGTACATAATCGTCCATCTGAACAAGCCATTCGTTGAACTGTGGATAGATTTCGTACCACATACTCTCTAGAGGATGCAATAACACCAACACGTCGAAGGAATGTGAGTACTGAAGAGAATATCGCCGCTGTAAACGAAAGTGTGGAAGAAGATCCAAATTTATCGATTCGTCGTCGGTCGCAGGAATTGGGGCTCTGTCCGTCCACTACGTGGAAAATTTTGCGCAAAGATCTCGGCCTACACCCGTATAAGATCCAGCTGGTGCAGGAATTGAAGCCACGAGACCATTATATGCGTCGTTCTTTCGCCGATTGGGCTCTAGAGCAGTTGGCAACTGACCCGTTGTTTTATCGCAAAATTGTGTTCAGCGATGAGGCGCATTTTTGGCTTAACGGTTTTGTTAATAAGCAAAATTGCCGCATATGGAGCGAGACCAATCCACAAGAGACCCTACAGACTCCATTACATTCAGAAAAATTCACCGTTTGGTGCGGTTTTCACGCTGGTGGCATCATCGGACCTTATTTCTTCAAAAATGAGGCCGGAGTTTGCGTTACGGTCAATGGAGATCGTTACCGCACCATGATCAATGATTTTTTGTTTGAAAATATGGATGACATTGATCCGGAGGAGATGTGGTTTCAACAGGATGGCGCTACGTGCCATACGGCGAACGCAACCATCGACTTATTGAAATCAAAATTTGGCGATAAGTTGATTTCGAGAAATGGACCTGTCAATTGGCCTCCAAGGTCGTGCGATTTGACACCTCTCGATTATTTCCTGTGAGGCTACGTGAAGTCACTGGTTTATGCTGATAAGCCAGCAACAATTGACGCCTTGGAGGCCAGCATTGTTCGTGTTATTCGTGACATACGGCCAGCAGTGCTCGAAAAAGTGGCCCAAAATTGGACGTCCAGAATGCGCTTCGTCAAGAACAGCCGCGGTGCCCATATGCCCGAAATCATTTTCAAATGTTAATGTCACGTATTGATCTTTCGAATAAAAAAAAAATTTTGATTACAATTTAATTTTTTGTGTTATTTTTTACAATTTCAAGTTCTATCGGGCTTAAAAAAACACCCTTTAAAAAAAAATTAACTATATACCCGACTCAAACCAACTTGTTTAAGTCTTGGCTATTACGCGACTATCTGTGGAAGTAGTGTAAGTGGAGAATTTATTGAGACAATAACTGTCTACAAATTTAACGATTGTCGGATCGTTAAAAGTTAGTGATACGAACATCGATACTAATAATCCAAGATGACTTTGAAGATTATAGTGAAGGACAAAATGTTACTTTTATTAATTTTATGATCATTATTAATAAGTAATTAAAAAACTTCAGTATTCAAAAAACAGTAGGAACTGCGCTATTGAAGATGCGGATAATATGCTAGTGTTACCATGTACATAATTGGAGGGTAGATTTAGGTTGTTCCTTCTCTGATCACAGTCGTCTATCCTTTAGTCTTGTCTTTGAAGGGTCGAAAAGGCGTCCGTATAGGAATCCGAGAAGGACGGATTGGGTCTCTTTTTCGGGACTAGTGGAGGATAATCTTAGGGTTATGCGTGAATTGGAGTCGTCCCCGTCAGGTGTGGAGCGCTTTGTGAACACCTTCACGGGGGTTTTGACTGATAGCTTTGAGCGATCTTGCCCCCTGAACTTTCCGGGCAAACGCATGCAGCCGAGATGGTGGACGGCGGAGCTAGGGGCTCAGCGAGCCACTGTCAGAAGGCTGTTCAATAGGGCGAAGTATACGCGTAGGGAAGTTGATTGGAATAACTATAGACTAGGTTATAATAGATATAAGGGGGACATCAGAAGGGCGAAAAGGGACTCGTGGATTAGGTTTAGCGAGTCAGTGGATTCTGTAAATGCATTATCCAGGTTTAGACGGATCTTATCTAAGGACCCTGCAGTCCCTGGATTTATTCAGAGACCGGATGATTCGTGGACAGAATCCAGCTCTGAAACCCTCGAATTGCTAATGGAGACTCACTTCCCGGGATGTGTTAACCCTGGGGCAGTAGGATTGTTGGGTGATGAACGTTTCCTGGGTCTACACTCAGGATCTGAAGTCAGGGAGGCGGTGTGGGATATGATAACCTTGGATAAGGTGACATGGGCGGTTAATACTTTTGGGCCTTACAGATCGGCAGGGCCGGATGGTATTTTTCCGGCAATGTTACAGAATATTCAGGGCTCATCGCTCCTGCTGCTGGTTGAACTATTTAGGACTTGTGTGTTGAATGGTTATGTTCCTAGGGGGTGGAGGGAGGTCAGGGTTATCTTTATACCCAAATCGGGTAGGACTGGTCACTCGAAACCCAGGGACTTTAGACCAATTAGTCTTTCGTCTTTTCTTTTGAAGACCTTGCAAAGACTGATTGATCTACATTTAAGGGCTAGGTTTGATTCTGGCGTAATCAGCAGCGCTCAACATGCCTATCGTAGGGGTAGGTCTGTCGAGAGTGCGCTGCATGATGTGGTTGGCTGCATTGAGAAGGGGTTGCTGAACAGGGAATACACCCTGGCGGCATTCCTGGATATAGAGGGCGCCTTTAATAATTTGAGAATAGAGGCTATAGGACAGGCACTGGTTGATCTAGAGGTTCCGTCATTCTTGGTGGAATGGATAACCCTGATGCTCAGAGGCAGAGTTATTCATTCGGACTGGGGAAACGAACACCTAAGGAAACTGGTGACCAGGGGAACCCCACAAGGGGGGGGTATTATCTCCCTTATTATGGCTTTTGGCTGTCAATGTTGTGTTAAGGCACTTTGACAGGATAGGACAGAAGGTCGTGGCCTATGCGGATGATATAGTTTTATTGGTATCGGGCAAGTTTCTGCCGACAATTGGCGAAGTCATGCAAAGGGCGTTGGACGATCTGTCATCTTGGGCTACTGATAAGGGTTTGGGAGTCAATCCGGGAAAGACGGAGTTGGTTCTTTTTACTAGGAGATATAAGGTGGTGGGATTGAAACTACCGGTGTTAGGAGGTGTAGAGCTTAGACTATCTGATAGTGCTTAGTATTTGGGAGTTTTTCTGGACAGCAAGCTGTCCTAGGGGAGAAACATTCAGGAAAGGCTGAAAAGGGGTCTCAATGCCTACTATGCTTGCAGATCATCGATAGGTAGGAGTTGGGGACTTCGGCCGTCAGTGGTGGGATGGCTTTATACTTCGGTGGTCAGACCAATTCTTACATATGGATGCTGTGTTTGGTGGGAGGCATTGGGGCTTGCTAGTCGTAGGAACCTTCTGTCTAAGGCTCAGAGGTGTGTCTCGATCGGCATGACAGGTGCCATGAGAAGTACTCCTCAGGCTGCCCTGGATGTTATTCTTCACTTTCTGCCTATTGAGCAGTATGTAAGGGGAATGGCAGCCAGGGGCATTCTTAGACTGAGGGAGTTAGGATTGTTGGGGAATTTCAGGCAGGGTCATTCACGGATCTTGGGTGAAATTAGCGGAGGGGGTTTTTGCCTGGGTTTGCCCGGCTCCACAGACTATATGGGTGCTAGGGTCGATTTTGGGAGTCTGCCAAGAGTGGTCATGCCAGTTAGAGGGGACTGGGTAGGCAAGAGCAGACTGTTTGGTGGCGTTGCTGTCTTTACTGATGGCTCGAAGATGGGTGGCACTTGTGCGGGGGTCTATATTGAGGATCTGGATATCAGGAAATCATATAGACTCCCTGACGACTGTAGTGTGTTTCAGGCGGAGGTTCTAGGGATCATGAAGGCCGTGGAACTGGTTAGGGGTAACATCAACGCGGGCTCGGAGGTCACTATATATGTGGATAGCCAGGCGGCTCTTAGTGCCGTGAGGGGCTATCATGTGAATTCCGGTCTGGTTGATGACTGTAGGAGAGCTCTACGGGGGATCTTGATAGAGTACAGGTTGAGACTATGCTGGGTGCCAGGTCACTCAAACATTGGCGGGAATGAGATAGCTGATGAGTTGGCGAGACTGGGCTCGGTAATAGTGGATCCTGATAGGATGGAGGCGGTTAGGCCTCCATTAGGTTTCTATTTCGGTAGGATAAGGGAATGGGTTCTGGGCGGATTGCAGAGTATCACGGACGCTGTGGCCGATACTCAGCAAATCTGATTCGGATTTGCTTCTGGTCAGGGATAGGGTCTGCGTGAGGACCATGATAGGGATTATTACGGGCCACTGCATGTTGGGTAGGGTGGCGGTAAGAATGGGGCGGAGCCTCTCGGATATGTGTAGACTGTGTGAGGATCCGGAGGAGTTGGAGTCAGTTGAGCACATTCTGTGCCAATGTCCCAGACTGCAAATTGGCAGATTGAGATGGCTAGGTAGTAGATTTCTCCGCGAATTGGGTGATGTCTCGAGCTGTGGACTCGAGAATCTGATAGGATTCGTAATGGGAATGACCTGGCTTCGTGACTTGAGACCGGGAATGGGTCGTTTGTAGGGTTTTGGCTCTCTTTTTTGGCTTTAGTTTGTTGTCCACTTCTCACCTTTTTTCTGTCTTCTTTCTTTCTTCCCCTTCTCTTTTTCTCTCCTCTATCTCTTATTACTTTAAGGCATCACAATGGACCGTATTGGTCTCTGGGTGAGGGTGTGAAGGTTACTTCACGCCGGCCTTACTTACCTACCTACCTACCTACCATGTACATATCTTCTGTAATATGTAGGTCTTTCATCAGAACGATTTATTGATAACTTAATCAATGCGATGGTGCGGCCTGCACAGTCGCTGGATATAAACACCTTTGAAAATCTAAAGGCATACTAAAAGAAATCAGTATTTGCGGTAAAACTAAAAAGTACAGAAGTCCTTTGGAAGCCAGTAAATGAAATGTGGAATTTCATTCCTGTAGTCTTCAAAACGTAATAATAGTTGTGTGGCAGTAATTTCAAGTAAAAAACATGGAGCAAAGTATTACAAATATACTTTTATATTGTTGAGTGAAATAATTTAGTTTTGCATAATTTGCTACAGAACAACCGATATTTTTTTTTGAATTAGATTCATCTGTACTTCAGTACTATTTTTTGACCGATTAATTTTTGTAGGTAATTTATAGACGTTTTAAAATTCTTGATAAAAAAAAAATTATTGAGTTTTAGGTAAATTAAAACATTTTCAAAATGTTAATCTAATATATAAAATTCTCGTGTCGTGATGTTTGTGATTTTCATGAAATTTTATGTGCATATCGGGTAGGTGTGAGAATCGGTCAATATCTATTTTTCATACCTCTCAACGCCTTGCCTTTTTTATGCCCCCTCAGATAGGCCATACTGATGGGACAGATTTTTGTGAAATTTTCACATAATATAACTATGACTCTGGTATGATTAATAGGATACTTTTTTTAACCACGCCTTCTTTAACTCCCACTTTCTTAGTGCAGTTCTATAGGTAGAAAACAAAAAGTAAATCAAAGAATTAAAAGAAATACCTAAACGCTGTTTGAACAATAAAAATAATCTATTTTTTAACTAAACTGCAATTCAAGAAATTATAAAATAAACACACAAAAAAGTGCATTAATTTATTAAACTAAAAAAAATGTTTCCTGGAAATAATTCATATGGCAAAACAACATTTGCCGGCCCAGCTAGTAATTTTATAAAAATTTAAGTTGACGCTAGTTTTTTTACCGCAGCTGTACATAAGTATGTATTAGTCTAAGGCATAGTAAGCAAAAAATTATGTTTGTGAATGCAATTTCATTTTTTCTCTCGATTTTTTAATTATGCTCTGAATTAAAAAAGATACAAGTTGCGAGACAAATTCTATTTAGGATTTTTATGTTTTTTCATTCTTTTCGCAAATAAAATAAATATATATTTTTTATTTAATTCGTTTGCAATACAAATTTTATTTTTAAAATTCGCCGTTTTTCATTCTTCTCTCACATATTAAATATATTTCATTCTAAGCAAAATAAAATCAAAAACGAATAATTCTTTTAAAAAATTTCGTCTTTTTATATGTTGTTGTTTGTGGTATGAAAAAAATCTTAACATTAAATAATGTACAGTAGCATCCATAATAATTTAAACAACACACAATGCGTTCTTAACAGATTATATATGAGGAGCCGCAGAACAAAAGGTGCTTTTTCGCTCATTTCAAATTTTTGGGAAATCGAGATATATTTTTTTCGCCCCTTTAAAAAACTGCAACAACATGAAAATGCTTACAAGATTTTTACTTATCTCAGATGCATCTAACTGTCGTAAGTCACCCGATTAAATGTTAAGGATGTTTGATATAATTCCATTTTTATTTTGGAAAAAGCACCTTTTGCAAAAAAGAAAGCAAAAAAGCACCTTTTGTTAGGAATAAAGTAAAAACACCTTTCGTTAAAAAAAAGTAAAAAAGCACGTTTTGTTAATAGAAGGAAAAAGTACATTTTGTAATGCGAATACACATATATGACGATAAAATTTTGACTGAATGTGGTTAAACCTGATCTAATAAAAAAATAATAAAAAATGTTATGCTAAGTATATTATATTTGTCGTTTTATTAAATTAAATTGCAACTTAAACATTTCTTTCTTAGCCTTAAATTAAATACATATGAAATTTTTAAATAGTTAAACTTTTGTTCCAACATCTTCTTATAGGCAAGAACATTTTCGTCTATTGAATCCTCCATACCTCTATCCTGGTTATACAAAATGTCCTTGTACCAAAATAATGACTGATTTTCACTCCAGTCTTTACCAAACTGTTTTAATTAAAGACTTTCCACAAAGACTTTAACATCTGATTAATTTTACTTTAACTGTAGTTTGGTTTGAACATTAAAGTAAAAAGTGAAACTACACAAAGATTATGAGAAAAGAACCTTTTGTTAAAAAATAAACTAAAAAGCACCTTTTGATAAAAAATAATCAAAAAAGCACCTTTTGTTAAGCATAAATTTTTTAGAACCCATTTACTTTGTAAAAAAAAATAATAATAATGCAAACTTGATTGTTTCTTCAAGATTTCAACCTAAATATTATAAAAATACCAAAAAACCAATTTTTCGTGAAATGCGAAAAAGTACCTTTTGTTCTGCGGCTCCTCATATGTATGTATATAAGTATGTAGCTGTATCGTGCCGGTCAATATAATAGCACCAGTTGCAATATTCTGATTCAAAAGATGTAAAAATTTCACGTATTTATTATATAATTTGTTTGAGTTACATTTTTTATGCTATCTCAGAGTGTGTGCATTAATTGTCAAATTACGTTACTGTTAATCAGTCAACACCTTTCATTTCGTGCAGTTAATAAAATAGCACCAGTAGGGTTTTTTAAATTTGTTTTGCAAAATTTTATAAAAAAATGTGAAAACGACAGGTAATAAAAATTTTTTAATATACTGAACTAATAACAAAATTTGCGTCCGACGGTAAATCGTATTCCCAAATAAGGGAATTGCTGGGCTGTTCCAATAAAATGATAATAAATGCCCTAAGATATCAGGAAAAAGTTGAATTCCGTGGTAGGAAGCGAGTTTTGTCACCCTTAATAATAAAACGGTTAGTACGGACGACTAAAGCAAATCCATTTATGACAGCTACGGAGCTCAAAAAAACATTAAATGTGCCGGCAAGCGTGGAAACTATTCGCCGCAGACTTCGAGACAATAGCCTCAATGCCTGTAGTCCTCAAAAAGTGCCGCACCTTTTATCTAAGCATGTTGTTAAACGCACATCTTTTGCTAAAGCACATCTAAACTGGCCAAAGGAAAAATGGAGAAAAGTGCTATGGACTGACAAATCCAAAATTGTTCTTTTTGGTGGAAAGGGTTCCAGATGTTTTGTCCGTAGGCTACCTAACAGCGAATACAAGCCACAATTCACATCAAAAACTATTAAACATGTAGGTCATAGTATTATTGTATGGGGCTGCTTCTCGTATCAAGGTGTGGGTCCTATATATTGGATCAAAACCGTTATGGATTATCGGTTTATGTAAAAATCCTTGATGAAGTTATGCTACCATATGCTTCCTACGAAATGCCGCTGGTGTGGGTCTTTCAGCAAGACAATGACACACTAGCAAAATGGCAAAAAAATGGTTCAACGATAATTCTATCAATGTAATGGAGTGGCCTGCACAGTCCCCAGATTTGAACCCTATTGAAAATCTGTGGACGGCCATAAAGAAGGGTGTATCTACAATAAAACCAACAAGCGTTGAAAGGCTCTGGGAGGCTGCGCAAAAAATTTGGAGTTCTATCAAAGTTGAAAGATGTCAGCATTTAGTGGATTCCATGGGAAGGCGTTGTGCCGCGGTAATAGCCAACAAAGGGCACGCGACAAAGTATTGAAACTACACAATTAACTTATCTACAAGATATCTGAGTTAAGTTTTTGATTTATTTTAAGGACCACGAATTTTTATTAAAAATTAACTGAAGTGCAATTATTTTGACTGTGTAGTTTTTAAGTTTTTTTTTTATATTAATTAGCGTATTACAAGCTTTTAAAAAAATCAAATAATTTTCTTATGATAATAAATCATTAACATCAAAGAATCTATTATTTTGTTTTGAGTTGAATCGGCCCAACAGTTAAGCATATATAAACCGAGTCAGTATTAATTTGTGCCTGGTGCTATTATATTGACCGCAGCTGTATGTACATACAGTGGCCGACAAAAGTCTACGTACGACCACAATTTTTGACATTTTAGAAGTCTCAAAACGTTAAATAGAAAACTAATGATGCAGTTTTGTTTCAAATTCAATTTTTTAATGTAAGCAAAAAAAATATATTTTCCAACATTAACTTAAAAAATTATCCAAGAAAAACAATTGAAATACGATGACAAAAGTCTACATACGATATTCAAGATAACATAAAAACTTATTTTAAGTATTAAAAACTACCACTAAGTTTTAAAATTAATATTTAGTTGGGCCACCATGGGCATTTGTGATTGCCTGTAACCTTCTGGGCATCGAATTAACTAAATTTTTGTACTCTGTAGATGAAATATTTTGCCATTCTTCTTGAAGCTTCAGTCTCAGCATTGGGGCACTAGTAATATTATGATTTCGGATTTTTCGTTGTACTATCTCCCACACGTGCTCAATAACATTCAAGTCCGGACTTTGTGGTAGTATGTACAACTGTCGTGGAGCATGGTACAGCAACCAATCATTGACAATTAATGCCGTATGTTTTGGATCGTTGTCTTGTTGGAATATCCAACTTTCACCAAGACTTAAATTATCAACCGATTGCTTTAAATTTTGTTCTAGAATAGATTTGTATTGATACCGATCCATATTACCCTCAATAAAAACCAGTTTTCCTACTCCAGAAGCAGCCACAGCACCCCAAACCATTACACTACCTCCGGCGTGCTTAACTGTGCTAAGTTTTTTGGATCCAACGCTGTATTTATTTTTTGCCAAACTTTATCTCTCCCATCACTTCCAAATATGTTATATTTGGATTCGTCAGTGAATAAAACTCGTTTTCAGAAATCAAATCCCTTTTCAATAAGCTTTTGAGCAAACTCCAAACGAAGTTTACGATTTTTATCACTTATTAGGGGTTTTTTATAGGTGTTCTGCTGTGGTAACCATCACTATTTAAGGTTATTTGTATGGTTCGTGGTTGTACAATTATTTCTGATCTTCTGGCTAGCTTTTCGGCCGACTTCGAAGCATTCACCTTAGGCTGTTTGTCCACTTCTTTTAAAATAAAGCTAACGTCTCTTCCATTGAGTTTCTTTGGACGACCACTACGCAACTTACTTTCAATAGTACCAGTGCTTATATAATTGTTAAATATTGTTTGAACAGTTGATTTACTTAAATCTAATAGCTTTGATATTTCACCAAATGATTTTTTTTTTTTCATTTCTGTACTTTACAACTTACTTCTTACTTCAATTGAAATTTCTTTGCGACAAGCCATTATTCCGTTTTAATATTAACTAAATCACTCTAATTCACTACTAAAAAGAAAATAAGTCAATCCTTTAACGCAATAACAGAAGTAAAAAATTAATAAGGACACTTTTTTGTTAGTATTCAACAACAGTAACAATTGCTTGTTTGTCGTATGTAGACTTTTTTCAACGTATTTCAATTGTTTTTCTTGGATAATTTTTTAACTTAATGTTGGAAAATATATTTTTTTTTTGCTTACATTAATAATGTTTTTAGACTTCTAAAATGTCAAAAAATATGGTCGTACGTAGACTCTTGTCAGCCACTGTATATAATAGGTGTGTTCCACATGCATAACGAAACAGTCCGAACTTGCCCAAAGTTACCCAAAAGCGTTCCACATAACAATTTTTGTTCAATTATGAGAGTAATTGAGAGAGTAATTTTTTTCATTTCCTGTACAAATTTGCCCGAACTTTTTCTTTGGGTAAGTTCGGACAAGAATTTAACAATCAGCTGTTTTTTGTTTACATATGAAACTGAAAATTAATCAAAAAATTTGCAAAAGAAAAAGTTTAGTTTTTGTTAAAAAATATATTAAAAAGCAAAATGGAAGGTTTTAATGAAAAAGTTAAAGTGGTAAATACATTAGTGAATTCATATCTCCCTTGTTCTTTAAAATAAATACTTTTAACAAATTTACACTGGCTCAGCTTCTCTTTCAGTTTTTTTTAAATTATTTTTAACATCTGTTGGCAATGATGCAAATGTTTTGTTTTTATAATGTTATTGCTTTTAAGCGTCTAAAATCACTTAAATAGATTTTAATTTAAAAAGTAAGCACCATTAGTATTACAAGAAGTGCAAAAATGGTTTTTTGCGTTCCAGCAATTTTGGGTAGTTTTGGCAAATTTAGAGAGTAATTTTCATTTTACACTCATTAGTCCGAACTTGTCCGAGATCTTGTGGAACACACCTAATATTTTTATGCTCACAAATTTAATTATAATTGATTTAAAGATGCGGGCAAGAAAAACAACTTTATAGGTCTAATAAAATAATTAGGCATTTGTATAAAAACGTAGTCTTAAAGGGGTATGCGTATTAGCAACATACATATATGTTTGTATATGTATGTATGCCTGAAAATGTAAACAGAAAATTCATTATATTCCGAATTTTTTTGCTCATAATGTGATAACGTAATTGATATGCAAAATTCTCGAAGCATATCTGATAAATTGATACCTTGTAGAAGTCTGAAGTATGCGTGGGGTTTCATAAAAAGGATTTCAACACACACGGACAGAAGGACTTGGTCAAATAAATTGCTCTATCTATAACAACTAAAGGGAAGAAAAAGTTTATTGCATAAATAGCAAACGGAATGACAAACTTATATAGGAATACCGTTTTGCACTAATGTTTAAAAGGTACAAACAAATATTTATAGTGAATAAAAAACTTAATTTTAAAATTACCATGCACAAGCAGCCATCCCAAAGTAATATCTTAGAATAAATATTGTTGCACAAGAGGCATTTGAAAGCCCATCTACCAGACGCAAAGATACATTAGGCAACTGAGGATCAAATCCGCAAGATGTTGCAGTCCTTCCCGCAATAAATCGAACTATCCAACCAATGGCTACCATTGTTTGCGACCACATTAATGGCGATAAAACTTGAGTCCGGCTTGATTCTTTTGATTTTGAAGTTCTAGAGTCAAAAAATAATAGACACACAGTGGTTAAAAGAGACAAACAAACAGCCGCATACGTCCAGGTGTGAATCCATAATTCAGCAATATGTTTTTCACTCGGTCCAAAAAGAATGTTAGCTTCGCACAGCGACGCACAACGGCCTGAGCGTCTCAACTTAACGAACAATTTAGAGTGTCCTGGACATTCAAATGGGTTTGAAATTGTTGTGGGTTGAATTGACATTTTTACAGCCGGATAAGTTGTGTACATTTCTTTAACAGCAAGAGGCCCTTGCATCTCACCTGGTCCCTCCATACACATTGTTTTACGATTGTTTTCTTTCGGAAAACGATTGCAATCCAAAGCCGGCGGCCATGGATAGCCGAAGCCCTGCAGAACAGGATAACATCGAGAGCGTACACTTTCACAAAGTGTTCGACATGGACCTATTGGTACCAAAACCTTATGAGTACACATAGGAACATATGTTGCACATAAAAACAATTTCAGCTGCGAACTGCAAACATATTCGATAAGTGGTGAAAATGTCTGTAAAGTGTACTCAGCTTCGTTTTGAAGTTCATTACCCACCAAGTTGGGCATTGAAGTCTCATTGTAGCCAATATGTCGACACATTTCTATTTTAATTGGTTCGCATTGCCGCAAGACGAAGTCTGCCATGCCTAGTGTTACTACCATCTTCATCAGACAGAAGTGAAAGTATAAAAATTTCATAGCTATAATTACTCTTTTACATACGGCAAAAAAGGAATTGAACAATACTTTTAACTATGTATGCACATATGAATGCAGATACTGTTAGTGCATAAAAATACGTACAAACTTTTTTGTTTTGTTTAAACAAAATGCTTAATTTTCACAAAAACATGATTCCTTATAACCCGTTATTTATTGAACACCACAGACTATGTTGAACACCTTCAAAGTTAATTAGTTACACAAAAACATTATTGCAATAAAACTCTCCTATAAGTGTATAGTCTTTATTGTTTGGATTCAATATGCTACCAAGTGGTCAAGGCGAACTCAATTATCAGGTGGTGGTAATTCTACAACTATAAAAAACAACATATTTTTATTACTTCCATTTGCCGATGTGTCAAAAACTACATGGTTCTTGTTCAAGACGTCCGATAAGATAACAAACTCGATTTGGCAAACTTTATTTTTTACTCAATTTCTTGAGTGTAAAATCATATTCCACTCAAAATTTGTTTTTTGCTCTTATAATCATAGTGTAATTACATAAAGTGATAGCGTAAAGGAGAGCAATTTTTGTCTCTCTTTTTTTATGTATGGAGTTTGACAATTTCCGAAGTTGAAATAATTTTTTTAAGTATGTATTTTGACATTCTCCAGAACACAAAAAAATAGTCAGCTGGGCTTGCACCGCCACCTAATAAGAGAAATACAAAGTTGAGAATAAAATTAAAGTGCTGCTTAGTTTATAAAAGTAAAATTAATACTTACAGCGTTGCCATATTCATGATTTCATCATATTTTTAACGTTTTGCTAAAATATGATTTATGATTTTTTTGTTTTGAGTTGTAGATACAAAACATAATTTTTCTACAATTCTTATCAACAATCAATTTTTAAACCAATAAAGTTTTGTGTCACCTCGTCGCAGAGTCTATTAAAAACAGGTTGAATGACATTAGTTAATTCTATCTGTGTTTTTTAAAGTATATTCTAACATAATAAAAGAAGTCAACATAATTTTTCAAACCACGTCCTCTCAAATACAAAGAATTTATTAGATAATTTTTTTAAACCAAGTTACGTTAACATCAATTTTATTAATGAATTTGATTGGAAAACAAATTATTTCGTTTACAAAATTAAGATATTTGTTTGGCGTTGTTTGAAAAACAAAAAATTTCCAATCTAAAATCCGCAGACAACTAAAAAAAATAAATTAGTTAAAAATTGTACTTCATTTTACATTGAGTTGTGGAAGCAAATAATGAAACGATTTGATTTTAACAATAATTATTTTAAAGAACTTTCAAGTCTTGGGCACATTTATTCATCAGGTACTCTTGATTCGTCAGGTGATTATATTTTTCAATACTTATTTTTAATTTCAGCTGTCAAAATGCATAAATAAAAAAAAACTTCTCTATTTTCTAATTTATTTCAAATGTCGAACTTCATATATAAAAAATATAAACAAAAAAATTCTCTCCGAACTGCAATTACCTGATGAATAAATATTCCTTAGTCTTGACACTTCAAAATTAATCAATAAAAGAGTAGTTCCTTTAAAAGGTTTAATATAAAACTTTTAAAATTTAATTTATGAGACAGGTGTTGAAAAAGTAGAAGACGAGTTTAGAGAACTACGTCTTCTCCACTTTAACGAACAGTTTACAACTATAGATAATCTGAATTGTGAAGAATTTTGGTCATAAGTCTCAAAAATAACTCGAGCTGACAAAATCTTAGCTTTTCCAACCCTGCCAAAATTTGTTAAAACTCTAATATGTCTTCTTATTTCTTCTGCAAATGTTAAACGAATATTTCAGTTGTAAATTTAAATAAAACAAAATATAGAAACAGATTAGATAACAGCACTCTTAAGGGTATATTATATGCAAAAGAATACTTAAAGTTAAACGATTGTTCATGCTATAATTTAAAAGAAGATAAAGATATAACTAAAAATATGAAACCTTTTCTGTATTATAATAATGATGATTCCTAAAATACTTTAATACATACATTTGTAATTGTTAAATGTATGATTGTTTTTATATTAAAACATACAAGTTTTCTATATGTTTTTACATTTCGAAAGATAGATATGCAATTTGAATATATCAATGTACTACAGAGTATCCGTCAATTTTATTTCATTCACAAGTTGCTATATAAAGATGTATATTTATTTTCATATGAATTTAATATAGTTTTTGCTTTAAATAACTTATCTAATAAGAAAACAGTTTTATAAATAAATTTTTATAGTTTTTTTTGCGTTTGTAATAAAAGGTTTGAATTAAAAAAAAAAATTGATGATTTTTTTCTTGAAAATATGATTGTTTTTACTCTAAGTGATGATTTCTCTCTAAACTTTCTGGCAGCATTGATACTTATTAAATAAATATTTTAAATGGCAACACCTTAAATTTGCATGGGAGAGGATTTTCGGCCTTCAGCAAACTTTTATATGTATTATCAACAAACTTTTGAGTTTATTATAATAATGTTAAATTTATTTTAAAACTTTATGTCAACAAAATTGTATCAATTATTACTATATTTTCTATTTTTATTATTAATATATTATTGTACAAAAATAACCCAAATAACATTACAATGGCATATATAACACTCACTTAACCCACTTTTTGGTCAATTGGGTCCAAATAAAGAGATGTGCCAAAAATTGGAAAACGAGGTATGATAGAGGATGGTACTGGCTACATTTCCTCATACCACGTTTCTTTCAATATACTTTTTTCTAGAAGAACTTTTTAAAAAAACTAATTGTATGAAAGTCACTCAAATCACTTTTTAGTCAATTGGGTCAAAATAAAGAGATGTGCCAAAAATTGGAAAATGAGGTATGATAGGGGGCGGTACTGGCTACATTTCCTCATACCACGTTTCTTTCAATATACTTTTTTCTAGAACAACTTTTTAAAAAAACTAATTGTATGAGTGTCACTGAAATAACTTTTTGGTCAATTGGGTCAAAATAAAGAGATGTGCCAAAAATTGGAAAATGAGGTATGATAGGGGACGGTACTGGCTACATTTCCTCATACCACGTTTCTTTCAATATACTTTTTTCTAGAACAACTTTTTAAAAAAACTAATTGTATGAAAGTCACTGAAATAACTTTTTGGTCAATTGGGACAAAATAAAGAGATGTGCCAAAAATTGGAAAATCAGGTATGATAGGGGACATAGTTATACGGCAACAAATTCATATAAAGAACCTGAGGAAGAATGGGAGAAGAAAGACTTCATAAAACAGAAGACTATACGTCCAAAAATAATGTTTAAGTCGAAGAGCAGTAAAAAAATTTTGGGAATCAAAAAAAAAACATATAAAATCTAGTATTTCAAATGAATTGAAGGAAATTTTTTTTCTTTTTAAATTCGATTTATTATTTTATGAAGTCAATAATATTTCTGATCCAATTACAGTTGGTTTTTACGATTATTTGGAAACTTCAGATTGGAATTCATTATACACTGGAAATTGGCTGACAAATTTTATACTAAATACTTGTTTTTTAATTATTATAAAAGAAAGTAGATCAAGTGATTGTTATTGTATGCCATGCCTCATTCATACCTCATTTTCAAACTTTTTGGCACATCTCTTTATTTTGGCCCAATTGACCAAAAAGTTATTTCAGTGACTTTCATACAATTAGTTTTTTTTTAAGTTGTTCTAGAAAAAAGTATATTGAAAGAAACGTGGTATGAGGAAATGTAGCCAGTACCGTCCCCTATCATACCTCATTTTCCAATTTTTGGCACATCTCTTTATTTTTACCCAATTGACCAAAAAGTTATTTCAGTGACTTTCATACAATAAGTTTTTTTAAAAAGTTGTTCTAGAAAAAAGTATATTGAAAGAAACGTGGTATGAGGAAATGTAGCCAGTACCGTCCCCTATTATACCTCATTTTCCAATTTTTGGCACATCTCTTTATTTTGACCCAATTGACCAAAAAGTGATTTGAGTGACTTTCATAAAATTAGTTTCTTGAAAAAGTTGTTCTAAAAAAAAGTATATTGAAAGAAACGTGGTATGAGAAAATGTAGCCAGTACCATCCTCTATCATACCACATTTTCCGATTTTTGGCACATCTCTTTATTTTGACCCAATTGGCCAAAAAGTTATTTCAGTGACTTTCATACAATAAGTTTTTTTAAAAAGTTGTTCTAGAAAAAAGTATATTGAAAGAAACGTGGTACGAGGAAATGTAGCCAGTACCGTCCCCTATCATACCTCCTTTTCCAATTTTTGGCACATCTCTTTATTTTGACCCAATTGACCAAAAAGTTATTTCAGTGACTTTCATACAATTAGTTTGTTTAAAAAGTTGTTCTAGAAAAAAGTATATTGAAAGAAACGTGGTATGAAGAAATGTAGGCAGTACCGTCCCCTATCATACCTCATTTTCCAATTTTTGGCACATCTCTTTATTTGGCCCAATTGACGAAAAAGTGATTTGAGTGACTTTCATAAAATTAGTTTTTTGAAAAAGTTGTCCTAGAAAAAAGTATATTATAAAAAACGGGATATGGAGAAATGTAGCCAGTACCATCCTCTATCATACCTCATTTTCCGATTTTTGGCACATCTCTTTATTTTGACCTAATTGACCATAAAGTAATTTGAGTGACTTTTATACAAATAGTTTTTTGAAAAAGTTGTTCTAAAAAAAAGTATATTGAAAGAAACAGGATATGAGGAAATGTAGCCAGTACCGTCCCCTATCATACCTCATTTTCCAATTTTTGGCACATCTCTTTATTTTGACCCAATTGACCATAAAGTGATTTGAGTGATTTCATACAATTAGTTTTTTCTAAAATTTGTTCTAGAAAAAAGTATATTGAAAGAAACGTGGTATGAGGAAATGTAGCCAGTACCATCCTCTATCATACCTTATTTTCCGATTTTCGGCACATCTCTTTATTTTGACCTAATTGACCATAAAGTAATTTGAGTGACTTTCATACAAAGAGTTTTTTGAAAAAGTTGTTCTAAAAAAAAGTATATTGAAAGAAACGGGATACGAGGAAATATAGCCAGTACCGTCCCCTATCATAGCTCATTTTCCAATTTTTGGCACATATCTTTATTTTGACCCAATTGACCATAAAGTGATTTGAGTGACATTCATACAATTAGTTTGTTTTTAAATTTGTTCTAGAAAAAAGTATATTGAAAGAAACGTGGTATGAGGAAATGTAGCCAGTACCGTCCCCTATCATACTTCATTTTCCAATTTTTGGCACATCTCTTTATTTTGACCCAATTGACCATAAAGTGATTTGAGTGACATTCATACAATTAGTTTTTTTTTAAATTTGTTCTAAAAAAAAGTATATTGAAAGAAACGAGATACGAGGAAATATAGCCAGTACCGTCCCCTATCATACCTCAGTTTCCAATTTTTGGCACATCTCTTTATTTGGACCCAATTGACCAAAAAGTGGGTTAAGTGAGTGTTATATATGCCATTGTAATGTTATTTGGGTTATCTTTGTACAATAATATATTAATAATAAGAACTAGTGTTGTTGTTACATTTTATTTGTTTGCAATTGAATTTGACAGCTTGTGTTAAAAGATTATTGCTCAGCAATGTATTATAACATTTATTGCTAAATATGTATTCTAATACATATTCATGCAGTCCACACGTTAATATCTTGTGTTCGCAATAGAATTTGACAGTTGTTGTGGCAATAATTGCCAAACACATTGCTCGTGGGGCCAGGGGGTAACTGTTTAAAAAAATACAAATAAGAACCAAGGCGAATTCATTATAAATAAATTCGCCTTGAACAAGGCATATCCATAAGGTATATGCAACGGCGAACTGATACAACAAAGCAACTTTTCATGGGATGTTTTATGTCAAGGCCAATTCGTATATCAGGGATAGAAAAGTTGTTTTCACATATTAAATATAATAAAATTTGTTTAAAAAAGAATATAAATTTTTTAAACACATTATTAATGACGCAAAAGCAACAAATATACATAAATTAAGCACATTTATTATAAAAAAAAGTACATTCAAGTTAATTGTTTAATACCGAAACCAAAAACACATTTCCTATCCCTGTATTAATGAATGAAATCAAGGCGAATTTAACCCATTTTGCCAAAAAGTTTCCCCATCAGCTGGGCTGATAATTTCACCTGTATGAATTCGCCTTGGTTACGCGGGAAACGTAATATATAAACATAACCACCGACCACACGTGCAATATGTTTGGCAATTATTGCCACAGCAATTGTCAAATTCTATTGGCAACACAAGATATTAACGTGTATACTGCATGAATATGTAAAGAACACATATTGAGCAATAAATGTTATAATACATTGCTGATCATATCGTTGTTAATATTCTTAAAAAGTTGGTACCAATTCTTTTGTAAGACGAATGCTATTTTTAATACACTTGTTTTTAAAAATTTTGGCATCTGAAAGCCAAAAGCACATACATTAAAATTTAAAAACAATTTTATCTTGCGAAGTTCATAGCTCGAATAATTTTATTGTAAAAAGTTGATTCTAAATAAATGTTGCATTCTTTCTTTCCTTACCCTCATACCTAAACAAGAGCGTTGAGCGTCAAGCGTTGGACTTTTTCATGTGTTTTGTTTTTGTTACAATAACAAAATACATGTAAAATTGCAACGCTTGACGCTCAACGCTCTTGTTTAGGTATGAGGGTTACACGAGTTTGTGAATTATAAAAAAAAAATTTAAAAATTTTTTGCAAGAAATTCGAAATACAGTGAACTCGCGGTAATGTGAACTAATTAATGTCGTGGTAGTTCATATTTTCGAATTTGTTCACATTTTCGATTGTGATTTTTTTTATATATATTACTAAGTTATTCTTTCTAAAAATCATTTCTGAAAGGAATGAAAATGCAAAGATTACTAAAAAAACTTTTTGTAATATATTTGGAACATAAAAAGTTTTTAAAAATCCATTTTATAAAGAGTACATACGTAGTATGTACATAAAAAACAAACAAAATATTTCGACAAAAAAAATAAATAAAATTTACAATGAAAAAAGATAGGTACATACATATATAATTAAATATGGAAATAATCGGTTATTATTTTCTGTTTTTTTTTTCTTTTGTTCGACCAGTCAGTTTGATCGACCATTTGAAATTCAGCCCATTGGACAGCTTTGTTAAAAAATTCGACAGCTTCTTTGGCTTTAATGTTGTTTTCAGGCGCTTCAATAAAACAGTCGTCATTATCGTCGGACTCTTCAATTAAATAATTTTCATCAAATGGTGTGACATCCTCACAAGGATTATTGATCCAATCTCTAATGTTTACAGCAGTAAATACTTCCTGAGGGCTCAATGTCTGTAGAAGATCTGCAGCAGTATTTTCTAAAGATCTAACCTCTAATTGCCACTTTTTTTTAAAACACTCAAAGGAACATTAAATTCAGGATCGTCTTCATCATTTACCACATTCAAAATATTTTTCCAACAGTTAGATAAAGTTTCTTTACCAACTCGGTTCCAGGAAACCTCTAGAATAGAAACTCCTTCTTTAAGTGTGATTTTTTTCATCGATTCAAGCAAATCTCCCTCTTTTGCAATAATTGTTGCCAGAAAACTGTTCCTATAATGAAGTTTGGTGCTTCTAATTGCATTTTGATCCATTGGCTGGATCAGAGCCGTTACATTTGGAGGCATGAACATAGCTTCTATGGAACCATCCTCGGATTTAAGGTCGGATTCTAGTGGATGGAATGGTGCATTATCTATTAGGAGTAAAGCTTTTACTGGTAATCTTTTCTTCGTTATAAAATCTGTCACCTTAATGAAAAATAAAACAGTAAGAATCCCAATTGAACTATTTTTTCATGTTTACTTACCTGTGGCACAAAACAGCTGTGAAACCATTCTTTAAAAATGGAAGAAGTCATCTAAGCAGACTTTGAATTTCTGTAGTTTACGGGACAGATAAAATTTTTAAAACTGCGAGGATTTTTCGATTTTCCTATTACTAAAAGTTGTATTTTATGAGATCCTGACGCATTTGCACAGCATAAAAATGTTATCCTTTGCTTTTACATTTTTGCACCTGGAGCGCTTTTCTCCAATGACGGTACATATGTCTTTTGTGGGAGAAGTTTCCAATATAGACCAGACTCATCGGCATTATACAACTGATCATTGGATAAACCCAAATCTTCTTTCTTTGCTTTCAATTTAATTTTAAAAGGATTTACGAACTGAGTTTGCGCAGAAAGTTTTTCACCGCTTATCTGAAGGAGTCGAATTCCGTAACTCTTTTTAAATTTTTGTAGCCACCCATCGCTAGCACTGAAGTCATTTCCGTTTTCACTTATGTTTTTGTGAATTTGTTTGGCTTTCTCTTTCAACATTAACCCACTTACAGGTAGGTTTTTATTCCGCATGCAAATAAACCACTTATAGAGCGATTTTTCCATTTTTGGAAGCTCTGAAGATCGTAATGTTTTGCGTTTTCCGGGTCCATAAAACGTATTGTTCACACATTTTAAAATATTGTCTTTTTTTATTTTTAATTGAACATATCGTTGATTTTGCAACTTTATACTTTTTACTTAACACTGTAACACTCGGTCCTTTTTTTAAATATTCCAAAATTTCGCATTTTTCATTTAAGGATAAAAACTTGAACTGTTTTTAGACATAACTAATTTTAAAAATAAATTCACGAACCTACTGCAACAAGTTACATAAAGCGACTAGCATTAAATACCTTTAAAATAATGGCATACTATGGTATTTATTAATTCGGGGATTCCCAACATTAAAAATAAATGCTTCTACAAATTAAAAAGTACCCAAAAATTAAAAAAAAATTGTTTACTATTTAGAGCCATTAAACTTTGTTCACTATTTAGAGCGCCCATTTAAAAAACTGAGTGTTCACATTAGTGGATAGTTCATTATATTGGATGTTCACATTACCGCGAGTTCATTGTATTGCAAAAAAAACTGATTTAATCAAAAATGTGTGCATGGTTAAGCCATTAAAAGTTTAAGTCATGAGTAATTAAAGATTAAAAAGACTTTACAATAAAAGGATATCGATGCAGATGCTCCCTGTCTGCAAAATTGTACAATTAAAAACACAAGTCATCTGCATCGATGAGTGGGTTATATTAGGGAAAATTTTAATTTAGAAAAGGCTTCATATATATCTCAACATACGTCAATAAATTTAATTGATCACCTTAGTGATTTATGTAAAAAGATTTCGATGGAACGAATGAAAACCTTATTCATAGAATCATATGCTTAGCGACAAATAAAAATGTTTTAGAGACCTATCTCTTAATAGAACTTAGAAACAATTTTTAGGTATAGTGTATTAGGAGATAAATCAATAAACGTTGGTGTTATTAGGCATGCTTTTTAAAAACTAAAAACCTACGTGGTACATAAATCCAAAATAAATATTCTATTTGATATAGGTATTTTAATAATTATTTTCAGTACTGAAAAACAAATTGTTACCGATGATACAATTACAATATATTTAAATCAGCATTAAAGAGACTAGATTACAATCTACATATATATATATATAAAAGGTTTAAAAAATGTAAAGGAAAAATATAAAATGAGAACGGATGGGCCGATTTCTGTAAAATTTTTTGTCAGTTGTTCGTATAAGAAGCAATCACATTGATCTGAAATTTCATGATATCCTCAACAAAAGTGTTCTATATTATATTCAAATTTTTTAATAGAATCGGATAACTTGGGCCGGAGGTATGGCCACTTTTCAATTTATACCTCTTACATCAACTGCTGCATACCCGGGTATGTATAGGAAAACACTTGAAAATTTTCTTATATGGCATAAGTTCTTCATGAAATTAAAAATTCGTTTTATTAAAAAGGTTGTAATTTCAGAAAAATGTACAAATAAAGTTTTTATAAGGAATAATTATTGCATTGCGACAAGTCAATAGAATGTTCTGCTCTTTTGCACAGTACACAAGTCTTCACAGTATCCATTACCATCAAACAACCTCCTTTTTTAGCTTCGATGGCATTACGTGTAAATAATATACTAGTTATTCGGGTATTATACGGTCTTATTTCTACTGCAGATTTCGTCAGTTGTTTGATGAGCTTGTGAAAGGAAATCTTACGCCAGCTTGTTGAAACCTTTAACTCTGGGTTGTTCTCAACGTAAAGTTTGTAAGCTGAAAAGATAGCCACATTAAGAATATTATAAAAGAAAGCGAAAGGTCATATATTTGTTCTCCTTGTGGCGTACGTTCCCCCACATACGATCTGGCAACAACATTATTTTTTACATTTTGAAAACGCCAATGATTGTCAAGATTCTTGTAGAACATTCTTCTTTTTTATCGTACAGACGCTCAAGTCTTTTTTTGATATTCAATTGTTTTTATTAAATAAATAGTTTTAAATTAATTTAAGAATTAACTATATTTGTTTAATTTGATCTCTTTGCTTCATCATCGTATATCATCCTCTACATTTGGTAACCCCGACAAAAGGAACACATCCATTCGTTTCGAGTTTGTAGTTCATATATATATAATTATGCGTCCACTTATTCCTTTGGAAAGGACATCACGTTCTGGTAAACCACGTAGGGGAGCGCCTATCAGAAAATGGCCTGGTGTAAGAGCTTCAAAGTCAGGTAAAATTGGTCTTGAGCTTAAAATAGCTTCTATCTCGCCCATTGCTGTTGTCAGTTCCTCATATGTCAGCCTTGTGTTGTACAAAGTCTTGGCTAAGTGACCTTTGGCTGACTTGACGTTCGCCTCCCACAATCCGCCAAAATGTGGTGCCCTAGGGCGAATAAAATGGAAATTAATAAATTGGTCTGCGCAATAATCTATAATAACATTTGTGTTTTTAGGCTTAAAAATGAATGATTTTAATTGAGCCAACTTAGAATTACTTAGCACCAACAAAATTGGTGGCATTATCACAGAAAATATCTGTGGGCAGGCTCTTCTTTTTAGAGCTGCAATAAAGGCATCAGTGGATAGGTCCGAAACGACTTCAATATGGACTTCAATATAATAATGAAAATTTTTTTTCATTATCAAAAAAGTTAAAATCCAAGATGGCGTCTAAAACAAAATGGCGGATCTAATTTTTTTAGCCCACCAATATGCGTATCAAATTAAAGGGCTTGACTAGTAGAATACAGCTAACTACGCAAAAATTCAAAGTCGAGGATGGCGTCGGAAATAATAAAGAAAAATGGCGTATAGGTTAAGCTACGATGTGGGATTATACCTGATGTGAACATGATAGTAAAGGGTATTATCAGATTCGCAACGGCCGAATATAGCACTCTTATTTGTTAATATATTTATTTTTTAATTTTTTTATGTATGTACGTATTTCATATGAGATGAATAGTGATACAAACAATGGTTATTGCATGACTACACGTTGTGAAGGGTATATAAGATTCGGCATGGCCGAATATAGCACTTTTACTTGTTTTTTTTTTCTTTATGTAACCCATCTGGTTCGACATCTTCAAACTGTTTTTGTGTGCGTTGTAGCAAAACCTCATATTCGTCTTTAATATTCGTTTTATAGAAAATTGTCTCATAAGTATCTTATGCTAAGGCACAAATCATATTAACAGTCGGCTCGCCGATTTTTTTGCCTGCAATTAAGAAACCTGTTTCTAAATATATACATACATACATATAAAATAAGTATACAAAGTTGCCTGGTCAAATAGAAGCATATCATTTAGGAACTCATAATCAAGGAAATATTTGTAATGAAGATGGTGAGCTTTTAAAGAAAATGTTTTTTTTCGTGAGTCCTTAATCAAATTTGACAAATTGATTGGTCTTTTGCTGATTTTTCTTTGAATGAGAGAGTGATTGGAATCGCACTCCATTTGTGTGTGTGCCACTATTAGATATTTATGTTATATGGATATGTTTTTTTGAACACACAGAGATAATAAAGCGTTGGAAAGGACAGTATTGCGGTTTTAATAGAAACATCCATCAGAATATACAGTGGCCGACAAAAGTCTACGTACGACCACAATTTTTGACATTTTAGAAGTCTAAAAACGTTAAATAAAAAACTAATGATGCTGTTTTGTTCCAAATTCAATTTTATTAATATAAGCAAAAAAATATATTTTCCAACATTAACTTAAAAAATTATCTAAGAAAAACAATTAAAATACGTTGACAAAAGTCTACGTACGATATTCAAGATAACATAAAAACTTATTTCAAGTTTTAAAAACTACCACTAATTTTTAAAATTAATACTTAGTTGGGCCACTATAGGGATCTATGACTGCCTGTAACCTTCTTGACATCGAATTAACTAAATTTTCTAACTCTGTAGATGAAATATTTTGCCATTCTTCTTGAAGCTTCAGTCTCAGCATTGGGGCACTAGTAATATTATAATTTCGGATTTTTCGTTGTAGTATCTCCCACACGTGCTCAATAACGTTCAAGTCCGGACTTTGTGGTGGTGTATACAACTGTCGTGGAGCATGGTACAGCAACCAATCTTTGACAATTAACGCCGTATGCTTCGGATCGTTGTCTTGTTGGAATATCCAACTTTCACCAAGACTTAAATTATTATACGATTGTTTCAAATTTTGCTCTAGAATAGATTTGTATTGATACCGATCCATATTACCCTCAACAAAAACCAGGTTTCCTACTCCAGAAGCAGCCACAGCACCCCAAACCATTACACTACCTCCGCCGTGTTTAACTGTACTAACTAAGTTTTTAGGATCCAACGCTGTCTTTATTTATCGCCAAACTTTATCTCTCCCATCACTTCCAAATATGTTATATTTGGATTCGTCAGTGAATAAAACTCGTTTCCAGAAATCGAATCTCTTTTTGATATGCTTTTTAGCAAACTCAGACGAAGTTTACGATTTTTTTCACTTATTAGGGGTTTTTTTCTAGAAATTCTGCTGTGGTAACCATTATTATTTAAGGTTCTTTGTATGGTTCGTGGATGTACAATTATTTCTGATCTTCTGGCTAGCTCTCCGGCCAATTTCGAAGCATTCACCTTAGGCTGTTTGTCCTGTTCTTTTAAAATAAAGCTAACGTCTCTTCGATTGAGTTTCTTTGGACGACCACTACGCAGCTTACTTTCAATAGTACCAGTGCTTTTATAATTGCTAAATAAATATTGTTTGAACAGTAGATTTACTTGAATTTAATAGCTTTGATATTTCACCAAATGATTTTTTTTTTTCATTTCTGTACTTTACAACTTACTTCTTACTTCAATTGAAATTTCTTTGCGACAAGCCATTTTTCCGTTTTAATATTAACTAAATCACTCTAATTCACTACTAAAAAGAAAATAAGTCAATCCTTTAACGCAATAACAGAAGTAAAAAATAAATAACGACACTTTTTTGTTAGTACAGTATTTTTCGGTTAATTGACCCTACGGTTAATTGGTTTCCACGCTTAATTGAACCACATGATCGGGCAAAAAATATTGCATACGAAAATCATGTAAATTTCGTCGGATAATTGATCCCGGTTAATTGATTTTCCCGCTTAATTGGTTCAAAATTCATGTCATCAAAAATAAATCTCCTCTTACTTTTACCCGGTTAATTGCATTATTATTGATAAATAATCTGGCATTTTTGCACATACATATTTGACATCATTTGTGAAAAAAAACTGGGTGGCATCTCTACTACGTATGTAGTTGAAAACTTACGTTTATTGCTAAGAGCGTGTTTACATGAAGGGACATGTCCCCTGCGACACGAGTTTGAGGGTGAGGGGTTCGGCGTTGAGTACGGGGTAGCAATTGTCGCACGTTTTGTGAATTTGAGGGGACAAATTTGACATTTCTCTTTTACATCTTTCGTTCTCTTGTATTGTTGTCATGTTATGTGTGACCGGTGTTGCCAGACTGATATTTTATGGAATTTGCCAAAAAAGAAATATGAAATATCCAATGAAAGATCATTTATTAGAAATAACATAAGCCACTTCTCTTGTTCTAACCTCCATTATTTTACCCACTCCTTTCGTCTTCTTTTATTCTGTAAACTATTTGCGTTTTTATAGCATTTTAGCAAATTAAAAATTATTTCTATATTTTCAGCATCATCTAGATCTAACGCTTCAACAGCCAGTTTAGTTAGGTCAACAATTTTATTAGAATTACTTGAACGTTTTTATAGTTTCAATATAAATTCTTATTCATAATAAATAGTTATTTTTTATATGTTCAATATTTTTTCTATGTTTGTCAGTTTGTGTAAAATTATCAAGACGAAAAGATAATTTATAATAAATAAAATAATTTCAAATTTCTTCAATAATTTCTTCTTTAGAAATATCAGCCATTATGTTTCTTGAAATTTATTTAATTTTAGAGCTAGCTAGCTCTAAGAGCTAGTTTACACGAAGGGACATGTCCCTGCGACTCTGCTTGCGTTGGCTTGAATTTTCTTTTGGTGTCCCTTCGAAAATCTTCTTGCGTTTACATGAAGGGATTTTGTTGCAGGGACAAAGCGACTTTTTGACGTTAAATTAACTAATTCTTTTTATCCATTCATTCGTAAGAAGGGCTGCCATACATATACAATTTATAATTGGTCAACAGTAGCAGAGGCAATACAAGTATTTAAAAAAGCAAAATTAAATAAATTTCAAGAAACATAATGGCTGATATTTCTAAAGAAGAAATTATTGAAGAAATTTGAAATTATTTTATTTAAATTTTTTTATTATTTTATTAATATTAATATCTTTTCGTCTTGATAATTTTACACAAACTGACAAACATAGAAAAAATATTGAACATATAAAAAATAACTACTATGAATAAGAATTTATCTTGAAACTATAAAAACGTTCAAGTAATTCTAACAAAATTGTTGACCTAACTGAACTGGCTGTTGAAGCGTTAGATCTAGATGATGCTGAAAATATATAAATAATTTTTAATTTGCTTAAATGCTATAAAAACGCAAATAGTTTACCGAATAAAAGAAGACGAAAGGAGTGGGTAAAGCCATGGAGGTTAGAGCAAGAGATAAGCGGTTTATATTATTTCTAATAAATGATCTTTCTTTGGATATTTCATATTTTTTTTTTTTGCAAATTCCATAAAATATCAGTGTGGCAATACCGGTCACACATAACATGACAAGAATACAAGAGAACGAAAGATGTAAAAGAGAAATGTCAAATTTGTCCCCTCAAATTCACAAAACGTGTGACAATTGCTACCCCGTACTCAACGCCGAACCCCTCACCCTCAAACTCGTATCGCAGGGGACATGTCCCTTCATGTAAACACGCTCTAAGAGCTAGTTTACACAAAGGGACATGTCCCTGCGACTCTGCTTGCGTTGGTTTGTATTTTCTTTTGGTGTCCCTTCTAAAATCTTCTTGCGTTTACATGAAGGGATTTTGTTGCAGGGACAAAGCGACTTTTTGACGTTAAATTAAGTATTTCTTTTAATCCCTTCATTCGTAAGAATGGCTGCCATACATTTCCAATTTATGATTGGTCAACAGTAGCAGTGGTAATACAAGTATTTATATAAGAAAAATTAAATAAATTTCAAAAAACATAATGGCTGATCTTTCTAAAGAAATTATTGAAGAAATTTGAAAATAAACATAGATATTATTTTATTTATTTTAAATATTAATATCTTTTCGCCTTGATAATTTTACACAAACTGACAAACATAGAAAAATTATTGAACATATAAAAAATAACTACTATGAATAAGAATTTACGTTGAAACTATAAAAACGTTCAAGTATTTCTAACAAAATTGTTGACCTAACTGTTGAAGGGCTAGATCTAGATGATGCTGAAAATATATAAATAATTTTTAATTTGCTAGAATGCTATAAAAATGCAAATAGTTTACCGAATAAAAGAAGACGAAAGGAGTGGGTAAAACCATGGAACTTAGATCAAGAGTTACGCGGCTTATGTTATTTCTAATAAATGAGCTTTCATTGGATATTTTATATCTTTTTTTGCAAATTCCATAAAATATCAGTCTGACAACACCGGTCATACATAACATGACAATAATACAAGAGAACGAAAGATGTAAAAGAGAAATGTCAAATTTGTCCCCTCGAATTCACAAAACGTGGACAATTGCTACCCCGTACTCAACGCCGCATCCCTCACCAACAAACTTGTGTCGCAGGGGACATGTCCCTTCTTGTAAACACGCTCTAAGGAAAAACCATGAATTGTTTTTTAGTTTTTTAAATTTTATTTATTGTAAAACTATTGTGCACATAAATAGTGCATTTAATAGTACATATCAGAGACCTGCGCCATGGCGGCTGAAGCCGGCTAAGCCAATCCGCCGATGATTTTTTGCAGCCGCCGCCGCCGATGATTTTTATTTGCGAGTGTGGTTACTTTCTGCTTGGCTATTCCTTTTTTATACCCTTCACTTGTGGTGCACAAGGGTATATATAGCTTTATCATTCCGTTTGTAATTTCCCCATAAAGTATATATTTTCTGAAAGCTTATGAGTAGAGGAGTCGATTAAGCCATGGCCGTCTGTTCGTGTGTTGGTTGAAATCAACTTTTAGAAGCAACTATATGTTCCTCAGATCTGTGTATGGTAGCAATCTTTTGAAAATATCCGGGAATAAATTGCTATTAAAATTCTACACAATTGCCCCATAACGACCACCTCGTTTTTTTCACAATTACAACAACAACATAAATATATACTGGTAGAGAAAACGTGGCATCGAATCCCAGCTGAGCCAAAATTTTTTTTTTATTTTATATATTATTTATATTTTTATAATTTTTTTTATATATATTTTTTTTTTAATTTTTTAAAATTTTTTTTTTAATTTTTTTATTGTTGTTTTTGTGTTTATTTTTTTTTTTTTTTTTGGAAACATACATACGTAAACCCAATTTATGATTATGCAATGGGATGTTTTTATATAATTATGTATGGTTTTTATTTGTATGTACGTCTTTCATATGAGATGAATGGTGATACAAACTATTGTTATTGCATGACTACACGTTGTGAAGGGTATATAAGATTCGGCACGGCCGAATATAGCACTCTTACTCTTTTAACGTGTTTTTTTCGGGGAAAACCCATTTAAAAACCAATAAAAACTAGGGAATCTGATTGTTCGTATTTGTTTGCTTAATACTAGTAATTCGAAAATATGTTCTTTCGAAGCGAAGTGCAGTGTAACGACCCCCCGCTGTTTACTTATTTTTGAGTACAAAATTTACTAGCTGAAAATTTTAGAAAACTTTTTAACTTGCAAATTTTTACGCTATTTTTTACTCTCTCGTTTAGTTAATGAAATAATAGTGTAGTTTTGTGTGTATGGGGCACACACAAAATGTTAAACAATCTGCCTTAGATTACCAAAACTGTAGGGTAAGAAATGAGGGTGGTTTTCTAAAGGAGATTGTAATTATAATAACTCAAAGAGATATTATAATTGTAGGGAATGGGAAAATAAATAAAAAAAAGAGAATTAGTATGGTGATTAGAGTTTAGGATTTATTAACAATATTCACCTTTGTTGTGGAGATAATTCTGTGGTTTTCACGAATAATCGCGTAAGTTATAAAACCAAACTTTTCAGGAGAGCAAAAACAATTATTTTTTTCAATTGCGGCTTCTGTAGATGCTTTTTTAAACTTTTTTCTTTACTATCCTCTTTACAGTGACTTTCTACGTATTATACATAGTTTTCATGAAAAAATCCTCAAAGGATCACAATCTGTAAAAGGATTAAAAATGCATATGTTCGATTGACTCATTAAGTGTGTGCAATATAACATCATATCTCCACATAAGTTCTTTTTTGTGAAAATAAATGTTATCATTTTAATCACACTGACGACTTACGTTGTTATTTTTAGCACACAAGTTGGCTACATATTCAGAGGTTTTGATACTTATAGCACAACGTTTGCAGTAAAACAAAATCGATTTATTTATATATTTTTATTTAAATTTGTTTTTGATGTTTTATAAAGCAAATTTATGAAACTTTAAGATAATTAATTCAATAAAATTCACCTGTTTTGTATTGCGAACATGTAGAAGCAAAATTAAACGAAAACAATTATTCAGAGAATAACATTATAAAGCATAAAATAATTCGTTTAAAAAAATATATTTATTTCCTTAACATACATAAAAAAGGAACTGAAACAAATTCTGTAGTACAATATTTATTTATTAGTTTTCTACATCTTCCTCATCTATGTATAATGTATTTTGTGATGTTTCGGAAACTTTGATATTTTTATAAAAATCGTGGAATAAATCCGGAATTAATGGCAACAAATGTATTAAGTCTTTTTTTTCTCGGAAGAAATAGGAAGTTTTTTAACATTCTTAGGCTGAAGTCTATAGTTGAAAACGTCTTCTGATGAAACTTTTTTATTTTTAAGTATCTTAGTTTCGACAGGAACACTTTTAAAATATTCTTTAAATTCAATTTTATCAAACGAACCTTTTTTATAAATAATATTTCGCATATTTTTCCACAAAACTTTTTCCCCGTTTATATTTTTATTTACTTTTTGAAAGATATGCTTAAATGTCTTTTCAAAGTTGAGGAAGTCAGCGGTGTTCATTTCAAAAACTTCAAATTTATTAGATTTTCTGTCGCATGTTTTTATAAGCTGAATCCAATCGTGAGGATGTTAAACTTCCAGTATATTTTTCTTCTTCTGTCGTTCAATTATACTGTGATCGCTGTTACATTTTAAGTGAGTATGGTTAGGTTCTCCATTTGCTTACCTTTCATCATTATTAATTGGCATTTGCCGCTATTTAAAAAAAAAAACATATCAGCACTTTTAAATGTTAAAACAGCATTTGTGTAACTACTTACCATTATCAATTAAAATTTCACTTAAGCTTTCCATATCAGCATCTGAAACTCTCCTTTTTTAAATGGAATATCGTTAATACAGATTTTTTTGGCATAACAAAATTTTTATGTTTATTGTTGTTATTTTTTAAATCAGCATAAAATGATTTATCATTGAACACTTCTTCAAAAGTATTAATCGTTAATTTATTAAAAAATATTTCACTTCTCTAAGAACGAATGTTGTGTGCATTCACATCAAAATCTAATACTAAAATGATAGACAAAAGCATTGACATCTCGCCCAATATAACAAATATTTTTCTCAAAAAACAACATAACGGGACTTAAAATTACAAAAACCCGCTCATCTGCTGTTGTTGCAACTAAAGAAGTCAACAATAAACGCACATGTACATATAAGTTGTTATTAATAGAAAAATTTTCAAAAAATACTTTCATATTTTTTGCACGAATAACAACATAACATCACATATGCTTTTTATTTGGAAACATATTCAGTAATTTTACAATTTTTGGCGATGTATGTCGACACAAATCGTTATAATAGCAAAATATTTTATTAAACAGTTAACTTAAGTTGTTTTTAGCAGAAAAAAATTAATAATACTACATTATATTCTAAAAAGCTTAATACTTATAAAAACCTAATGCAAAATGTAGCACTTTGACATCATTATCTCAATTTCGGTAAAAACCGACTTACGCGATTATTCGTGAAAACCACAGAATTAATCTATGTAGATGAGGTTGTAGAAGTTGCACAAATTAGCGATTTGAGACAAGGTTTGCACTGAAGGTAAGATCACGAATAATAACTGGGGTTTTTTTTTCATTTACTTTAAACCTCGGTTGTAAGCCAACCCGAAGATTTGGCGGAAAACCGGTTGGAAATTTCCAACCAAATCCGTACGTTAGTGTGGGCAACTTTACATTATTTTTCAATAAATTATAGGTAGGTACAATTCAACAGTAAGTATTATATTCAAAGGTAAGTATAATATTCAAAGGTAAGTATAATATTCAAAGGTAAGTATAATATTCAAAGGTAAGTATAATATTCAAAGGTAAGTGGTATAAATCATTATAATAATAAATTCATTTTTAATTATAACTAAATAATTTCAATTTTGCTTATAAAATACAAAAATTAAATAAAAATTTATGTCCAACGATGAGTTTGAACAAATAGTAATTGTTAATTGTTCAAAAAAAAACTTAGTACAAAATATTTTATATATAAAAGTATTAACATATCACATTTAAATTTTTGTATATACATGTATATAAGCATGTAATACTTAAAGGCACCTTAAACTGTGTAAGGGAAAAAATTGAAAAATTCTCAAATTTGTCAGTTTGTATATAGGTTTATGCTTGTCACATATCTGCTAGTTTAAGGTGCCTATAAAGTACATATCTATGTACATAGATACATTAACACATTCATATAGATTGTATTTTTTTTTTTTTCAAATTTATCAAAAATATTTTTGGATTATAAATTTTTTGATATGCCCATTTGTTTACTCAACAGTTTTAACTATTTTTACTTAACTTTATTGAAAAGTGTTCGTTTACCCAAAATTCAATGTTAAACGTAAACATTACACTAAAGCCTAGTAAAAAGTAGTAAAAAGTTTAAGCAAACAAACGGACATTATGCGTATATATCTATGTAATTTGTCTAAAGGATAAGACAAATGGAAATTTAATGTTGAATAGTAGTAACTTAATAGTTACTACTTCGGCTTTATTGACATAAGTGCCATATTTTACAAAAAAATTACATTGTTTTTAGATTTTTATTTTTGTTATGTTAAAATACAAATTCATGTATTATTTGTCAACATGATATTGTTAAAAATTTCAATAAAAATATTTCTGTTTCTATCCAAATCGCTGATTTTATGAATAAAGCGATGTTTAATATACATATATTTTTAAAACACCAAAACCCTTGGTGATACATTTTTGATTAGACAGTGATACTATAATCACATAAAAAACTTCTGAGTAATTTTTCAAATTTACTCTCAAAAAAAATTTTATACAAAACAGAAAATTTGTAAAAACATTTAAGCTTGTCGAAGCAACTTAAAAATTTAAATAATTTAATATAATAAACAAACACAAAGTAAAATCAAACTCATATAAAAACATTCATATTAACCTCAGTTCAGCCGGCTTAAGCCGATTTTCAGCCGCCGCCGACAATATTTTTACAAGCCGCCGCCGCTGACAAAACTAGTCGGCGCAGGTCTCTGGTACATACCTACAATAAAAATACCTGCGTATACACATATATGTAAATTTTTTCTGTTACTTGCATTTTTTTCGTTTAAGGTAAAAAAAAATTATTTTGAAAAACTTAAAGTGCACATATGCGATTTCTTTTAATTCATTAGTAATTCCAATTATGCGTGATTTCTGTAATTGAACAAACTGTTCAATTAAACGGGATTCTTGTAATTAAACGAATTGTTCAATTAAGCGGGTATCGGCTAATTGGTTCCCCGGTTAATTGAACAAAAAGTTGTGAAAATTTTGATGTGCAATTAACCGAAAAATACTGTATTCAACAACAGTAACAATTGCTTGTTTGTCGTATGTAGACTTTTGTCAACGTATTTTAATTGTTTTTCTTGGATAATTTTTTTAAGTTAATGTTGGAAAATATATTTTTTTTTCTTATATTAGTAAAATTGAATTTGAAACACAACTGCATCATTAGTTTTTTATTAAACGTTTTAAGACTTCTAAAATATCAAAAATTGTGGTCGTACGTAGACTTTTGTCGGCCACTGCATAACTATATGATTACTATTTCGAGACTTTAAAATCACATTTTTGGTGTACTTTTCAATACAAGTAACAAATGTAGATGCAACAAGGGTACCATATGTTTCGTCCCAGAGAAAATTATCTGACTCATGTGATATAACGTTATAAATTTTGAAATTGTGCACTTGCATATTTTATTTTGTAATACGTTGCATTTGTCTGTGAAACTATGTTATGTCAATACATAACAACAAATACAATCCTGACTTGGCGTGTTCTATGTCATTAAGCTTTTCATCTCTCATATTTTGTATTTCTATCTATATATAGCTGTTATATTGATCGAGAGATAAGTTTTTCGTTTGGTATGATATACAAATATCGCTCATATTATTGCTTGACTTGAATATAGAAATTTGTCTTCTTTTATTACGGCCATAAATTTTGGAAAATATACAGGAGTTATAATGTTCTCTTTATTAGAATTTCAGTAATTATAATATACTTTATATATCTGTGTGTAGCTTTTAAAATCTGATTGCAAGTAGAGTTTGTTCATATATTGTCTGTGATAGTGTAATTTCAGCTTAGGAATATCGTTAACCACTTTTTCAAAAAGTTCAAGCGTTCTTTGTATAACATACCTTGTTTAGTATGTTCTTTACGTTTTGATATATTTTGTTTTTCTTCTTCTTGTATATCATTGAAATTTACCCAATTTCTTAACATTTTCTCATTTAGTCCTAGCGTAGACAATAAATATGAAAATATTCCTGCACACGTTTAGAATAATGCTTTAAATAATACTTCTTCGTAATTGATCTTCTGGAGTTTTCTACGCGAACACTCTTTACGTTTGTCCGTTCAACGAGATTATTAACATAAACCTTTTTCTGATCCCATGACATTTACCAGAAGCTATTAAATAGTTCGTTGCGAGTTTGTTCTGAAAACATTGCACAATGACGCAATGGACTTCTTGCTCACAATTTAGAAGTACACCCATCTTTGAGCTGTCTACAAATATTTACAAATATTGCCTTTTGTTACGCCCGTGTATTGTTTTCCTTTCATTTGGTTTATTTTATTTTTTTAAATTTATTATGAGAATAATGTTCACTATCAGTATCCATTTTATTATTTGGTTAGACACAAATATCCACAGCAACCTTGTTACAAATTTGAAAAAAAAATAATTTTCAAGTAACAGTTAAACAAATGCCAACTTTGTTTTTATATATTTCGTTTTTTTTTTTAATTAAAAGTGTAGTTACTGCTTTTTATACCCTTCACCTGTGGTGCACAAGGGTATATACATATAGCTTTGTCATTTCGTTTGTAATTTCTACAATTTTCATTTCCGACATTTTTTCTGAAAGCTTATGAATAGAGGAGTCGATTTAGCCCTGACCGTCTGCCTGTCTGTCCGTGTGTTGGTTGAAATCAACTTTTAGAAGCAACTGTATGTTCCTCAGATCTGTTTATGGTATCAATCTCTTGGAAATATCCAGGAAAGAATCGCTATTGAAATTCAGCACAATCGCCCCATAACTTTCTAAGATATGAGCAAAAAACCACGACCACCTCGTTTTTTTACACAATTACAAACACAACATACATACATACATGTAAAACACATACCAAAAAATACAAAAAAAAAAAATATATTAAAAATAAAAAAAAAATAATAAAAAAAATTACAAAAACAAAATTAAAAAAAATTGAAAAAAAATCGGCATATGAGAGTAAAATATTAAAGAAGATGTATTTTGGTTAATTACATAATAACACTGCTCTACAAAAAATCATTTTTTGTCTTCCCGTTAATTAAAACTATGTCAACTATATGGATTTTGTTGTTATATATTAATTTTGGCCAATATGGACATTGATGCGCTGAACTCAAATCCGTTGTCGGTTTTTTTCCATCAGATCGGGATATTTTTTATGGGCGTGGCAAATTTTTTCCCCTAAATTAGTCAGGTACGGAGACATATTTCATCCTAACTTGAGAACCAGTCATCCCGTTTTCAAAAACAAAACACCAGAAGATGTGTAACAAAATTGTATTTATTTAAGTCGAATAGAATTTTTCTCTTATCGTTTTGGAATTATTCAAAAATTGTTGGAGAAAAAAAATTTTTTTCGTGCAAAATTCGTAATATTTTTCAATTTAAAAATGCAATTAAAAAAAATATAAATCAAATATTCAACATTTTAAACTTTTTTCTGAGAGCTACTTATCTTAGAAATAAAAGAAACCATGAACCATAAAAATCGGTTAAAAAATGTAGATTTTATTGTCAATTTACCGCAGGTACCCAATATTGTAATGCAACCAACCGTACATATGATATATGTAACATTTGGTTAGGTGAGCAGGTAATGGAACTAAAGTACAACGGTATTTTGCATAGTTCTGGGAATTAAAATTTATAACAATATTTTTCAATGTTTCAAATTAAGAACATTAGATATATCTTATAGTGTACTTTGTTATTGTGTAAAGAAATAGAGCAATTAAAGAATCCACAAACGCTTTCATATTACAAAATGTCAAGGATTTGTAACAAATCTCCAAATTTATTTTGTTACGTATATGGCGATCTAACTTTAAGTTCTCAACGGGAGACAATATCTTCCAAGCTTTAAAATGCTTACCGCCGTTATTTTGGGTTTCCTATCGATGATAGAGACAAAAATGTGTTGTAGTAGCTGTGCAAGTTCTTTAAGAGGTTGTGTAAAAGGAAGTCATAAGTCTTTGCCGTTTATGAAGCCAGCGATTTGGAGTGAACCACAATATCATCAAAATATTTGCTACTTTTGCCATACTAAAACTCGTGGGTTTACGAAAAAAAACCAAAAATAAAGTTACATATCCAAATACCTCATGCGTCAAACGACCAGTTTACAAGTAAATTTTTACCTCCATTGCCTCCTACAGACGATGAAGAAGATGGGCTTTCTGCAGCATCTGAATCCACTTACGCCAGCATGGGTATTTCTTCGCATTTATTTGGAAGTCGAACGAGTAAACCTCATTTTCCGAATTAAACTGATATGAATAACATAGTTCGTAAATTAGGGCTTTTTAAAAAACAAGTCCCAGCTTCTTGCATCCCAATGAAAAGAATGGAATTTGGTTCAAAAAGACGTTAACGTCTCGTACTTTCGAAATAGAGAACAACCTTTTTTGAGTTATTTCAGCAGAGAGGAAGGTTTGGTAATTTGTGATAATGCTGATGGACTTTTGCGACAACTGTGTTTCAGTCATAAATCTGAGAATTGGCGGCTTTTTATTGATTCATCCAAGAAAAGTTTGAAAGCCGTTTTACTTCACAATGGCAACAAATTTCCATCGGTCCCACTCGCGTATGCAAGAAATATGAATGAAAACTATTGTAGCATTAAGATGGTACTACAAAAAATTTTTATATTCCCATTACTCATGGAACGTATGTGCAGATTTGAAAGTCTTAGCAATGTTAAATGGATTGCAAAGTGCATATACCAAGTTTTGTTGCATCTTATGTGAATGGGATAGCCGCGCAAAAGAAAAACACTACAATGTTAAAATTGGCCGAAAAGAGTAAATTTTATTTTAGGATAAAAAAAATGCAGCAGAAGAGCCTTTAAATCAAAAAGAACAAACTCTTCTGCCTCCTCTTCTTATAAAGCTAGGCCTAATGGAAAATTTTGTCAAAGCAATGAACAAGGACGGTGAGGGCTTTCTATACATTAAGAGGAAATTTCCTAGAATCAGAGATGTTAAATTAAAAGAAGGCATATTTGTAGGTCCACAAATACGACAGTTTATAAAGGATGAGGTCTTTAGAATGAAATCGAATGATGTGGAAGAAAGAGCAATTAAAGCTTAAGCTACTTTTTTATTTTAACAATGTTTCCTAAATAAAAATTAATAATTATTAACAAAAATTTTGTGTTATTTTAAAAAAAAATATAGAGGCTGTAAATATTTTAATTTTTTATTGTAATTTGAAGTTATATACGGGTGGCGACAGTGTGGTTGCTTCAAGCGAGGCGTTGCTACAAAATTACAATCTGGATGGTCATTTAACTATGCTAGTTCTGTTAGACCACTCAAAAGCGTTTGATTCATAGTATTCTTAAAATGAAACTTGATAAATTTATGAGCTTTTCACCTCCTATCTTGAAAATCGCATGCAGTGTGTTGAAAGCAATAATATATTGTCATCATGATCTACACAATTATACATAAGCAGCAGGAATGATAGCATAATAGAAGACTGTGTAGCAAAACTTAATAGTGACTTAGACCGTATTTTTGTATGGGCTACAGCAAATGGTCTCAGTTTAAATCCTAGGAAATCAAAGTGCATTATACTACGAAAGAGAACTAGTAAAGTAATAATACAGCCTAATATTTACATATACATATAAATAACCAGCCGATTGTCATCGTTGAAACTACAAAAAATCTTGGCATAATATTCAATAGTACTTGGAGCGATCATGTTATATGTACATATTTATATGTATATCTGTGGTAAGACATACCCCATGTTAAGAACCCTTTGGTTAACTCAACATTGCACACCAGTAAATATACGACTACTGCTTGCTAAAACTTATCTAATGCCTATTTTATTGTATGGATGTGAAATTTATTCCTGCTTTGATGCAGAGTTAACACGCAAATTAAATGTTTTATTTAATTACATATATCGCGAGATATGTGTTTTCGCGTCGTAGATTTGATAGTATATTGATCTATGCTAAGAAGCTATTTGGTGTTAAATTTGATGACCTTTTAAAAATACAGACTGTTTTATTCCTCCATAAAATTATTACTTCGAAAATGCCTAGATATACTTATATGTATTTGTAAGGCTAAAGTTTGGCAGATCTAATACCTGTTACAAAATTATGTATTTACAAAGGGTCACACTGTTGTTGTTGTTTTTTTTTCTGTTTCTCACTTCCAATGTACCAAGTAAAATTTATATTTTTATCTTATGTATGCAACAACAAAATACATTGCATTCTTGTTGACAACAACACAATACTAGTTTAAAGAATTTAAGTGAGAAACAAATACATAACTAACGGTTGATTGCTAAAATAAGTTACAGTGGTTAGTATATACAAAATTTATAACAAATTACAGTGGTAACAGTTGGCCAAAAATATGAATTAAATTAAATGCAGTTTATATTTAGAATAAATGCAAATTACAAAAAACTAAATTATAAAGTTTAGTATACAGTGACCTAACATTCCGGCCCCATTGAAAGGACACTTTCAAGAAAATGGTAGCAATGCCAGTCTATGGATAGGACGACATATGTCCATATAACTCCCTTTGTTGTTTTTATGTCGACAACTCTAACACGATAATCTCTGCCACGTATAATATTGACGATTTTGCCCTTGAGCCATCTTCTTGAATAAGAACCAATGAACCAAGCAATATTGGTGTTTGAGCGAATCCATTTGTTTCGAGTTTGTAGTTCATATATGTATATAATTATGCGTCCACTTATTCCTTTGGAAAGGACATCACGTTCTGGTAAACCACGTAGGGGAGCGCCTATCAGAAAATGGCCTGGTGTAAGAGCTTCAAAGTCAGGTGAAATTGGTCTTGAGCAACAAAGTTGCCTGGTCAAATAGAAGCATATCATTTAGGAACTCATAAACAAGGAAATATTTGTAATGAAGATGGTTAGCTTTTAAAGAAAATGGTTTTTTTCGTGAGTCCTTAGTCAAATTTGACAAATTGATTGGTCTTTTGCTGATTTTTCTTTGAATGAGAGAGTGATTGGAATCACACTCCATTTGTGTGTGTGACACTATTAGATATTTATGTTCTATGGATATGTTTTTTTGAACACACAAAAATAATAAAGCGTTGAAAAGGACAGTATTGCGGTTTTAATAGAAACATCCATCAGAATATACATATAACTATATGATTACTATTTCGAGACTTTAAAATCACATTTTTGGTGTACTTTTCAATACAAGTAACAAATGTAGATGCAACAAGGGTACCATATGTTTCGTCCCAGAGAAAATTATCTGACTCATGTGATATAACGTTATAAATTTTGAAATTGTGCACTTGCATATTTTATTTTGTAATACGTTGCATTTGTCTGTGAAACTATGTTATGTCAATACATAACAACAAATACAATCCTGACTTGGCGTGTTCTATGTCATTAAGCTTTTCATCTCTCATATTTTGTATTTCTATCTATATATATGTAGCTGTTATATTGATCGAGAGATAAGTTTTTCGTTTGGTACAAATGTCGCACATATTATTGCTTGACTTGAATATAGAAATTTGTCTTCTTTTATTACGGCCATAAATTTTGGAAAATATACAGGAGTTATAATGTTCTCTTTATTAGAATTTCAGTAATTATAATATACTTTATATATCTGTGTGTAGCTTTTAAAATCTGATTGCAAGTAGAGTTTGTTCATATATTGTCTGTGATAGTGTAATTTCAGCTTAGGAATATCGTTAAAGGCCATGACTGACTATCAGATTTAGTCGTTCGATATGTCAAAAATTGTATGTGTGTTCAGAAAGTGTGATAGTGTGGACACAAAGTGCACATGTGTGACAGATTTTTTGACAAGTGTGTCCGATTTGATAATCTTTTGGAAATTTTTATAAAATAATAGTTTCCGTGCGATCAGAGTTGCTTTTTCTAAGCAAGTATGGCAGTGTGGCATCCAATAACACATTTTGTTGCGATTTTTTCATGTAGGACAGAAAGCTATCAGATTTTTATTTGACATAATCGCACGACTTTGTAGGATAGTCAGTCATGGCCTTAACCACTTTTTCAAAAAGTTCAAGCGTTCTTTGTATAACATACCTTGTTTAGTATGTTCTTTACGTTTTGATATATTTTGTTTTTCTTCTTATTGTATATCATTGAAATTTACCCAATTTCTTAACATTTTCTCATTTAGTCCTAGCGTAGACAATAAATATGAAAATATTCCTGCACACGTTTAGAATAATGCTTTAAATAATACTTCTTCGTAATTGATCTTCTGGAGTTTTCTACGCGAACACTCTTTACGTTTGTCCGTTCAACGAGATTATTAACATAAACCTTTTTCTGATCCCATGACATTTACCAGAAGCTATTAAATAGTTCGTTGCGAGTTTGTTCTGAAAACATTGCACAATGACGCAATGGACTTCTTGCACACAATTTTGAAGTACACCCATCTTTGAGCTGTCTACAAATATTTACAAATATTGCCTTTTGTTACGCCCGTGTATTGTTATACCCTTCACCTGTGGTGCACAAGGGTATATATAGCTTTGTCATTCCGTTTGTAATTTCTACAATTTTCATTTCCGACCCCATAAAGTATATATTTTCTGAAAGCTTATGAATAGAGCAGTCGATTAAGCCCTGACCGTCTGTCCGTGTGTTGGTTGAAATCAACTTTTAGAAGCAACTATATGTTCCTCAGATCTGTATATGGTATCAATCTCTTGGAAATATCCAGGAATGAATCGCTATTGAAATTCAGCACAATCGCCCCATTACTTTCTGAGATATGAGCAAAAAACCACGACCACCTCGTTTTTTTCACAATTACAACAACAACATACATACATACATACATGTAAAAAACATACCAAACAAAAAAAATTACAAAAAAAAAAAAAAATTTTTAAAAAATTTAACAAAAATTTTTTCAAAAAATTTAAAAAAAATATAAAAAAAAATAATAAAATATAAATAATATATTAAAAAAAAAAAATTTTTTTGGCTCAGCTGGGATTCGATGCCACATTTATTCTAACGTGTACGTATGCACGTATTTCATATGGGATGAGTGGTTATACAAACTACTTTTATTGCATGACTACACGTTGTGAAGGGTATATAAGATTCGGCACGGCCGAATATAGCACTGTTACTTGTTTTCCTTTCATTTGGTTTATTTTAATTTTTTAAATTTTTTTTAAATTTATTATGAGAATAATGTTCACTATCGGTATCCATTTTATTATTTGGTAAGACACAAATATCCACAGCAACCTTGTTACAAATTTAAAAAAAAAATAATTTTCAAGTAACAGTTAAACAAATGCCAACTTTGTTTTTATATATTTCGTTTTTTTTTAATTAAAAGTGTAGTTACTGCTTTTTATACCCTTCACCTGTGGTGCACAAGGGTCATTTCGTTTGTAATTTCTACAATTTTCATTTCCGACATTTTTTCTGAAAGCTTATGAATAGAGGAGTCGATTTAGCCCTGACCGTCTGCCTGTCTGTCCGTGTGTTGGTTGAAATCAACTTTTAGAAGCAACTGTATGTTCCTCAGATCTGTTTATGGTATCAATCTCTTGGAAATATCCAGGAAAGAATCGCTATTGAAATTCAGCACAATCGCCCCATAACTTTCTAAGATATGAGCAAAAAACCACGACCACCTCGTTTTTTTACACAATTACAAACACAACATACATACATACATGTAAAACACATACCAAAAAATACAAAAAAAAAATATATTAAAAATAAAAAAAAAATAATAAAAAAAATAATAAAAAAAATTACAAAAACAAAATTAAAAAAAATTGAAAAAAAATCGGCATATGAGAGTAAAATAATATATTAAAGAAGATGTATTTTGGTTAATTACATAATAACACTGCTCTACAAAAAATCATTTTTTGTCTTCCCGTTAATTAAAACTATGTCAACTATATGGATTTTGATGCGCTGAACTCAAATCCGTTGTCGGTTTTTTTCCATCAGATCGGGATATTTTTTATGGGCGTGGCAAATTTTTTCCCCTAAATTAGTCAGGTACGGAGACATATTTCATCCTAACTCGAGAACCAGTCATCCTGTTTTCAAAAACAAAACACCAGAAGATGTGTAACAAAATTGTATTTATTTAAGTCGAATAGAATTTTTCTCTTATCGTTTTGGAATTATTCAAAAATTGATGGAGAAAAAAAAATTTGTTCGTGCAAAATTCGTAATATTTTTCAATTTAAAAATGCAATTAAAAAAAATATAAATCAAATTTTAACATTTTAAACTTTTTTCTGAGAGCTACTTATCTTAGAAATAAAAGAAACCATGAACCATAAAAATCGGTTAAAAAATGTAGATTTTACTGTCAATTTACCGCAGGTACCCAATATTGTAATGCAACCAACCGTACATATGATATTTATATGTAACATTTGGTTAGGTGAGCAGGTAATGAAACTAAAGTATAACGGTATTTTGCATAGTTCTGGGAATTAAAATTTATAACAATATTTTTCAATGTTTCAAATTAAGAACATTAGATATATATTATAGTGTACTTTGTTATTGTGTAAAGAAATAGAGCAATTAAAGAATCCACAAACGCTTTCATATTACAAAATGTCAAGGATTTGTAACAAATCTCCAAATTTATTTTGTTACGTATATGGCGATCTAACTTTAAGTTCTCAACGGGAGACAATATCTTCCAAGCTTTAAAATGCTTAACGCCGTTATTTTGGGTTTCCTATCGATGACAGAGACAAAAATGTGTTGTAGTAGCTGTGCAAGTTCTTTAAGAGGTTGTGTAAAAGGAAGTCATAAGTCTTTGCCGTTTATGAAGCCAGCGATTTGGAGTGAACCACAATATCATCAAAATATTTGCTACTTTTGCCATACTAAAACACGTGGGTTTACGAAAAAAACCAATAATAAAGTTACATATCGAAATACCTCATGCGTCAAACGACAAGTAAATTTACAAGTAAATTTTTACCTCCCTTGCCTCCTACAGACGATGAAGAAGATGGGCTTTCTGCAGCATCTGAATCCACTTACGCCAGCATAGGTATTTCTTCGCATTTATTTGGAAGTCGAACGAGTAAACCTCATTTTCCGAATTAAACTGATATGAATAACATAGTTCGTAAATTAGGGCTTTTTAAAAAACAAGTCCTAGCTTCTTGCATCCCAATGAAAAGAATGGAATTTGGTTCAAAAGGACGTTAACGTCTCGTACTTTCGAAATAGAGAACAACCTTTTTTGAGTTATTTCAGCAGAGAGGAAGGTTTGGTAATTTGTGATAATGCTGATGGACTTTTGCGACAACTGTGTTTCAGTCATAAATCTGAGAATTGGCGGCTTTTTATTGATTCATCCAAGAAAAGTTTGAAAGCCGTTTTACTTCACAATGGCAACAAATTTCCATCGGTCCCACTCGCGTATGCAAGAAATATGAAAGAAAATTATTGTAGCATTAAGATGGTACTACAAAAAATTTTTATATTCCCATTACTCATGGAACGTATGTGCAGATTTGAAAGTCTTAGCAATGTTAAATGGATTGCAAAGTGGATATACCAAGTTTTGTTGCATCTTATGTGAATGGGATAGCCGCGCGAAAGAAAAACACTACAATGTTAAAATTGGCCGAAAAGAGTAAATTTTATTTTAGGATAAAAAAAATGCAGCAGAAGAGCCTTTAAATCAAAAAGAACAAACTCTTCTGCCTCCTCTTCATATAAAGCTAGGCCTAATGGAAAATTTTGTCAAAGCAATGAACAAGGACGGTGAGGGCTTTCTATACATTAAGAGGAAATTTCCTAGAATCAGAGATGTTAAAGTAAAAGAAGGCATATTTGTAGGTCCACAAATACGACAGTTTATGAAGGACGAGGTCTTTAGAACGAAATCGAATGATGTGGAAGAAAGAGCATTTAAAGCTTAAGCTACTTTTTTATTTTAACAATGTTTCCTAAATAAAAATTAATAATTATTAACAAAAATTTTGTGTTATTTAAAAAAAAAATATATAGAGGCTGTAAATATTTTAATTTTTTATTGTAATTTGAAGTTATCTACGGGTGGCGACAGGGTGGTTGCTTCAAGCGAGGCGTTGCTACAAAATTACAATCTGGAAAATTTTTTTGATTGCATTTGTTTTTGTTGTACGAAAATAGATAGAAGTAAATAGTTGCCATACATTGTTGCTACAAGGCGCTTTAGTGCGCCCACTCTGACGTTGTTTGCTGCATTACACATATTTGGCCAATATTGGGTACCTGCGGGAAATTGACAATAAAATATAAATTTTTTAACTGATTTTTATGGTTTACGGCTTTTTTTATTTCCTAGATAAGTAGCTCTCAGAAAAGAGTTTAAAATGTTGAATATTTGCTTTATATTTTTTTTAATTCCATTTTTAAATTGAAAAATATTATGAATTTTGCACGAAAAAAATTTGTTTTCCCCATTAATTTCTGAATAATTCCAAAACGATAAGAGATAGGGAAAATTTTTATTAGACTAAAATAAACACAATTTTGTTTTGCATTTTCTGTTGTTCTATCTTGAATAATCGAATGACTAGTTCTCGAGTTAGGATGAAATATGTCTCCGTACCTGACGAATTTAGGGGAAAAAATTTGCCACGCCCATTAAAAAAATCCCGATCTGATGGAAAAAAACCGACAACGGATTTGAAGTCAGCGCGTCAAAATCCATATAGTCCACATAGTTTTATTTAATGGAGGATTTTGCTGCTGAGCAGTGTAATCAATCAAAAATTCGATAAAAAAATCGATTTTCGGTTTTTTGTAGTTACGGTGACGATATCGATCTTGCAAATAATAACAATTCGTATTAAACCGTTATTTGCATATTTGTAACTATAGACGGATCCAAATATAGGGAAGAAAAATTGATTGAACTATCGGCAAACCTCAATGCCCTTGGTGGAACCCAAAATGTAGAAAATATTGAGGTGACCTAATGCATACATACATATTTAATAATCATTTATATGTATACATTTTTATGAAATATCTTGTTTTTTTTACAAATACCCGCGCCATATACAGTGCCCTGAAGCAGGCTGAACAAAGAAGCGGGGGTAAATAGTTTGAGCCGTGTCAAAAATTTAAGTTGCAACCGTAGAAGCAATTGACAGCGATGATACGCAAGATGTGGGTTTTGAAGCGTTATTGGACACTTCAGAACTGCCACTCGAGGAAATTGTGGTAGTCGACTGTGAAAGTGATAATATTTTAGCATCAACTTCGGCAAATATTCCCAATACTTCAACCACGACATCGCACCCACAAAGACAAAAAAGAAGAGGACCACCAGCAAGATTTGATATTGAAAATTTATATGAATTAGAAGAAAAAAACAAGTAATAGTGCTATATTCGGCCGTGCCGAATCTTATATACCCTTCACAACGTGTAGTCATGCAATAACAATAGTTTGTATCACCATTTATCTCATATGAAATACGTACATACTTAAAAAACATACATATATAAAAACATCCCATTGTAAAATAACAAATTTACGTACATATGTAGTTTAATTAAAAAATACTACGTGCTCAATGGGAAAAATACATAAAAATAGATATTTACTTAGTTTAGTTTTTTTTCATAGTGCATCGTATTTTGCTAGTCATAATATTTCATATACTACTCATATTGACCATGGTACATTGAAATGTTTAAAAAAAAACTAAAAAAATCAAAATTTCAACATTTTATAGTTTAGTGGTGCACCCACTATACTACAAACCTATGAATTATTTCATAACTTAAACAGAAGTAATTGCAATCTGTATGAGATGAATAAAAAACAAGTAAGAGCACTATATTCGGCTGTGCCGAATCTTTTATACCCACCACCAATTTTGTGTACATTTAAAGCACAATATTTGTTATTTTGTTAATCATTATGGAATAATCTCTTTATAATAAAACATGTATCACTTTCTTTGTAGATGATAGTTAAATTTTAAGGGCCCATGTTAAAGGTGAACTACACCTAGGCTTTAAATTTGTTTTCTGCATTTCACTTGACATTTCTCAATCTCAAACTTACTCAATTTGATCCGTGGAAAGATACGCAAATGAGCACCGCGTTAAAGTTATTCAGTTTTTTTTTTAAATGGGTGTTCAAATCAAAATGCATTTTGTGCACTTCGTAATTCTTTTGATCAACAGAATTGTTCAAATTCGTCCACAATCGGGAGAATTGTAAAAAATATTTAAATTTCTGCAAAACAGGTCTGTATAAAATGTTGGAAAATCTGTGAATGCCTTCTTAGTTCGTTGAATGGGAACCATTGCTGGTTTTTGCGATAGTGTGGCAAAAGAGCAGTCAACCTCGACTCATCACAATGCCCAACATCAACATTGTGATTGAAAATTTGGAGCATCAGATAGAGGAGTGGCGCCAAGGAAGGGGGGTGGGGCCATTTGGCCGATATTTTGTTAAAGACATAATTGAACCATACAAATATTATAATTTTAAAAAGAAATAATAATAATTTCCTAAATAATTTGTGTTTTATTTAAATTCAACATCGGTCCTTAAAATTTAACCCCCCTTTATAACTTCGATATGCTACTAAAATGCTTTTGTTAATGTAGTTTTTCAATGAAAGTGGGCGTTAAACAAGGCGTGTCAATAAAGTTTCTGCCAATATATACAACTTAGATATTTCAATATAGTCCTTTATTTTCCCAAAAACTTTGTCAATAGAGAAATTACATGAATTTAAGATAAACCGTTATATGGGAGATAGGCGTTAAAGTGGGCGTGTCACCTAAACTTTTTGGCACAACAATTGCATTGATTTGGAGGTTTTATGAGCTTTTAAATTTCATTAACGGTAGATAACGTGAATAGTGGGCGTTATAGTAGGCGTGTCAAAGTTGTTTTTGCGAATCAGTACATCTTAGGTGTTTCAATATAGCCCTTTATTATTTCAAAATCTTTATTAATAGAATAATTATATGAGTTTTAGGTAAAACTTTATATGGGAGGTGGGCGTAAAATTGGGTGTGGCACCTTAATTTTAGGCGTGTCAAAGCTATTTTTGCTAATGAGTACAACAAAGGTATTTCAATATAGCCCTTTATTATTCCAAAATCTTTATTAATAGAGAAATTATATGAATTTTAGGTAAAACGTTATATGGGAGGTGGGCGTGGCACCTTAATTTTCTGGCACAGTAATGACATTACCTAGGGGGATATACGTAGCAAATTTGATCATCATACCTCTAAATTTGGCGGTTTTATGAGCTTTTAAATTTCATTAACGGTAGCTAACGTGAAAAGTGGGCGTTATAGTAGGCGTGTCAGAGTTATTTTTGCGAATGAGTACAACTTAGGTGTTTCAATATAGCCCTTTATTATTCCAAAATCTGTATTAATAGAGAAATTATATGAATTTTAGGTTAAACGTTATATGGGAGGTGGGCGTAAAAGCGGGCGTGGCACATTGATTTTCCGTTACAAAAAAGCGTCTCACCAAAAAGCAAGGTGTGCGAAATTTCAGGGTCGTACATCCAATTTTGTTGCTTTTATGACGTTTTTGTTTTTAAATATACCGAAAAATACACTGTGCGGTATAAATTTTCGTACATTTTGATCGATAACTCCTCTCCTAATGCATAGATAATTTTCGGGGAAAAATATTGTTTTTACTCAGGAAATATATATTCGAAGTTTCATGAGTCTACGTTAACGCGTTTGGACACAATTCCATTTTATTTGATGTTCGAAGGACACGGTTTTTTCGACCTACTCTTGCTTTTCGAGCTATAACTATGTTCCTAATATTCCGATTTAGCCCATTTTCAATACCAAACAAACCTTGTCTATAAGAAAGATTCTGGCATTTGAGCCCCCTAGCTTTTTCGGTGCGACCTCTATCGTGCTTTCAACAGACGGACAGACGGACGGACATAGCTAGATTGTCATGAAATCAAACCCTGATTCAGAATATATATACTTTATGGGGTCTAAATGGATATTTCGACGTGTTACAAACGGAATGACAAAATGAATATACCCCCACCATTTTTTTGGTGGCGGGTATAACAAATACTATTTAAGTATTAACAATACGTATGAATGCGTATGTGTTTATAAGTATTTCTACTACGCACACTAAGTTGAATAAAAGCCGCGATGACATTTTGTTTTCTTTAAATAAATGCGTACATACATACATACTATATGTTTCATTATTGTTTATAATGATTTTATCCGCTCAAAAACGTACCATTGTATAATTATAAATTGAGTTTATGTATGAATTAAAAAACATAAAAAAAAAATAAAATTTAAATAAAAAAATAATTTTTTTTTTGCCTCAACTGGGATTCGAACCTACGTTCATCCGGTGTGTGTTGTTGTAAAAAAAAACGAGGTGGTCGTGGTTTTTTGCTCATATCTCAGTTGTTTATGTACAGATTTTTCTGATTTTCTGATCTGCTCCCGAATATTTCTGATATTTTAATACCTCACGCGGGTCTTGGTTATGTCGGGGGCCTTCAAAAAGTTGATTTCAACATACACACGGACAGACTGACAGAGCTTAATCGACTCCCCTATTCATAAGCTTTCAGAAAATATACACTTTATGGGGTCGGAAATGAAAATTGTAGAAATTTCACACGGAATGACAAACCTATATATACCCTTTTTCACTGCGTGAAGGGTATAAAAATGGAATTTTAATTTAATAAATTAAAACTATCTCCAATATACATAAATACAAATTTCTAAAATACATTTAGATATTTCTAAATGTCTTTATTTTTTATTATTAAAAGGCACCAGTTTTCTTTAAAAAAATAAACTCTTGCTTTCGCTTTTGCTTTGCAAATAAATAGCAACTGTTGAAAAGTCATTTATGATTTTTGCATTTGTACAGTTTTGTTTTAATGTTACTTCGTGCTAAAGACGAGTAAAATTTTAGCAAGAGTTCGTAAACAAAATTAATCGTTTTGCTTTTAAGTAGGTGCGTAGTCGTAAACAGCAAAAGCAAAAAGTTTAGCTGAAAGCACACAAACAGTTGCTGTGATTTCAACTTAAAGCATATATTCATGAAAACTACGTTCATCTAATTTTGTCAGTTTTAGCACAGGAACTGTTAGTCTATTTTCTGCTTAACTTTTTGCTTTAGCTATTGACGACTGACTAGAAGCACGAACTGTTGCTTTGATTTTACTCATCTATAGTACGAAGTAACATCAAACCAAAACTGTACTAATGCAAAAAACACAAAGGACTTTTCAACATTTATTTATTTATTTGCAAAGCAGAAGCGAAAGCAAGAGTTTTTTATGTTGCTTCAAAGCAACAGCGTATTAATTTAAGCTTTTGCTTTTTTGCTGCCAGTTTTTTAAACACTGCTTAAAACCAACAAGAAGCGTTGCTTGAAAGAGAAAATATTCATATTGCCTTTTTAAATAAAACACATCTTAAAGAGAATCATAAAACATATTTAAAAAATTGTTTAATTTATCGCAACAATAGAAAATACTCGAGAGGGGGAGGTGTAGCTCTAATTGTTCGCAGATCAGTACAACATAAAGTACTTTCATAATTTCGACAGCATATTCCCAAACACATAAAAACAGCTTTGCGAATGACATTATGAAACTAACTTCATCTAATAAAGATTTTATCATCGTAGGTGACTTAAATGCAAAACATTCTGCATGGAATTGCGTTAACAACAATGCAACAGGAAATGTACTATTTTGTGTTGAACAAACGAATAAATTTTTAAATTCATTATCCAAACAGTCCAACCTTTTATCCATATCAAAGAAATATAAATGCATCAGTTATCGACTTGCTATTGAGCAATAGCATCCCGTCTGACGATAGACCAATTGTTTGTAAAATCGAAAATGCATTGGTAAGTGAAATGGATACGGAATATCATAATTATAAGCTTAAAGATGGACGGCAGTTCGAAACATAATTAATAACAAAATAACAATACATTCAACCGCTTATAACTAAAAGGCATTAATCGATTTTGAGATAAAAAGTTTGTTGAAACTGTTATAGAAGCAAGAAACGAAGGCACAACCTTAAAAAACTCTTTTATTAAAACAAACTTACCCGTAAGCATTACAAATCTTACAAAAACAAGAAAAACATTTAAAAGAAGCCAATGAGCGACAAACTTTGCAGATGTTAACTTTTACGAACAATGTGTAAAACTTTTAACAAAAATTATCAACAAAGAGATAGATACTTATCGTAACGAGAAATGGCAAAACTTACTGACTAAATTAAAACCAGGCGATAAATCGTTTTGGAAAATAAGAAGATGTTTGAGAGGAAAGCAAAAAAAAAAAAATTTCTTATCTTACTTAAGGTAGTACAAAAATCACAGCTGATGAAGAAAAGGCACAGTTACTTGCAGACGCATTCTCCGCTGCTAAAAGTCTCACATTAAGTAATAAATATTACATTGTTAAGATCGTCAATTCCGAGGTCAACTGATTAAAATTAATAGACGCTTACTCTGAAAATTTGTCCTTGACAACATTTAATGAGATAAATGCCTTAATTTCAACACTGAAATCATCTAAATCTCCAGAATTGGATGATATTTCAAACATTTTAATCAAAAATTAACCGCCTAAGGCAGTGGAGTTATTAACGAGAATTTTTAATAACTGTTTACAAATGAATTATTTTCCAAGGAATTTTAAAAATGCTAAGGTAATTGCAATTCTTAAGCCCAATAAATCGAAGCACAATTCACAAAGTTATAGACCGATAGTTTGCTAAGTAACCTGGGGAAGCTGTTTGAGAGAGTTATTCATAATCGTATTTTAAGTGTTGTCGAAGGCAAATCGGTAATAGCAAATGAACAATTTGGGCTTAAAAAGCAACATAGTGCAGTTCACAAAATAAATCGTACTACAAACATAATAAATACTAATATAAGAACGAAAAAGTCTACAGGTCTCACAATATTGGACATTGAGAAAGCATTTGATACCGTTTGGCACAATGGTCTTATTTATAAATTGCTTAAAGATAATGTACCGAAATACCTATGCAGGATTCTTGCAGACTTCCTCACTGTTATATTTAGAAACCACGAAATAAAACAAATGCTTAGACTTGTGTATTAAGTTAATTTATTCAAAATATATTTCTAGATGAACCACAAGAAAAACGTGTTGCCTTTTTTACTAAACTATATATAATCAAAATGGCTATATATTTGTCGGTGCTTGTCGTTGCCAGATTATCTAATCATATAACATCTTCCCTTTCCAACAAACAAAACAGACAAAAAAAAAACATTAATCCTGTGAGCAGTCATAATCAGCCAACCTCATCGGCGGTCTAGTCTTCCTTTTCGGCCTCTCTTCTTGGCTACCTTGCGGTGTCTGATCATTTGTTATTAAAGGTTGTGGGTATGTGCTATTAGTAGTAGGGATCTGTAAATCGTCCGCTGGAAGTTGCGTAAAAACAGGTTCGGGTGTTTCAATTGGAGTAATCGGTCTAGATCTTGAAGGTTCAAGAGATGGCGATGGTTTTATATGCACTCGATCTCTTCTATATGGAGTACCGTTTACATCCACAACGTAGGACCGGTCTGAAATTCTGTCCTTTATGAAACCCTTGGACCATTTTTTCATTACATCAGGTCTAATTTGTACTCGAACCCCTTGACCAATTTCTAGATCTGGTAAATTTTTTGTTAATCGATCGTAATAATGTTTACCTTTCTTCCTTTCTTTCTCTATCTTGTCTGGGACGTCTTGAATAATCGTTCGCTTAAAACTCTCAGTTATAGCGGGTAAACTACATCTTGTCTTTCTAGACATAAGTCTCTGAACAGGGCTGCTGCCAACTTTATTCGGCGTGTTACGCCAATGCAACAGTGACCACCACATATCTTCATCGCCCTTGTCAGATTTGCTAATGATTCTCTTAGCGATTTTAACTGCAGATTCCGTTTTGCCATTCCCCTGTTGATGATATGGTGACGATGTCATATGTTTAAAACCATATTTCAAAGAAAAAACTTTCATGTCCCTGTTTACAAAGTGGGTTCCATTATCGGAGATCACTTTTTCAGGTACACCGTATCTAGCGAACTGTTCCTTCAAAATATTTATCACTGACTGTGGAGTTAGATCGGGTAATCTGCAACATTCAAAGAAATCCGAGAAATGATCAACTATTATAAGCATTTTCTCCAGCTTATTGTTATAGTTTACAAAAAACACGTCCATTGAAATTATTTGCCATGCATACAATGGTATTTCATGTGATTTCATAGGTAACTTCTGTTGTGACTCTGAAAACGCTGCACATATTTCACAGTTTCGAACTTTCTCCTCTATTTGTTGAGCCATTCCCGGCCAGAAGATGTTTTCCTTTGCTAGTTTCACTGAATTTTCAATGCCAGAGTGGCCAATGTGAGCCTTACTTACCATGAGTTTACGTAGACTTGGGGGTACTACAACCTGTTTTAAACGAAAAATCAACTCGTCTTGATAGGTAAGTTCGTGTTTAAACTTAAAAAATCCTTGAAGGTTAGCATTGACATCTTGTATGTACGAGGGCCAACCTTTCACTATGTATGATTTTAAAATTTGAAATGAGTTGTCTATTGATGTTTCATATCTTAGTTGTTCTAAAATATCGTTCGATATGCTCAAATTTTTAATTAACTTCTGTTTACTTATAGTTGTAATGGAAAAAATATTATTCCTGATCATTTGATTCTTTAGTTCATCATCGTCTAATTTTATCGCAGCCCTTGAAAGGGTGTCCGCCACAACGTTTTCTTTTCCGTGTATAAATTTTATATCAAATGTGTACCGCTGAAGCATCATTAGCATTAACTGTAATCTCTTTGGTGCCTTCAGTAATGGCTTGCCAAAAATATTTATTAGTGGTTTATGATCTGTTATCAGTGTTATAGAAGGATTCCCAACCATGAGCTGATCAAACCGAACACAAGCAAATACCATAGCCAAAAGCTCCTTCTCAATTATGGCATAATTTTGCTCTGCTTTAGTCAGTTGTCTAGAAGCAAATGCGACCGGCTTATTATTCTGGAAAATGGCTGCACCTACGCCCACAGATGACGCGTCACAATAAATTTCAATCGATTCTCTGATCTTATAATACTGTAGACCTTCTGTATTCACTATGATTTGTTTCAATTCTCTAAACTCGGACTCTGTTGCCTAAAACCATATCCATGGAGTGTTTTCTAGTAGAAGCTTTCTAAGTTCAAAGTTTCTCATCGTCAAATTTGGAATAAAACGGCTTAGATAATTCACCATTCCAAGAAATCGTTGTAGATCAGCTTTATTTTCCGGTAAAGGAAATTTGGAAATGGCGTCGATTTTTGATTCATCTGGTTTAAACCCTTGATCAGATAAAATATGTCCATAAAATTTAACGCTTGGTTCACACAGATTGGTTTTACTTTTGTTTAGCTTACAGTTCCATTCATTGCATCGTTCAAGTAACCTTTTGAGCTTTTTGCTGTGATCAATCATTGCATGCTCTAGAGTTTCACCGCATCCGTAAACGAGTATGTCGTCTGCCATTATTTCAATTCCTTGTAGATCCTGTGTCATTTCCCGGACTTTCAGCTGGAACAATTCCGGAGCTGGCGAAACTCCAAAGGGTAAACGTTTCCATCGGTATCTCCCGAATGGAGTCCAAAACGTGGTAAACAAACTGCTTTTCTCTTCCAATTCAAGCTGCCAAAACCCTTTTTTTGCATCTAATGTGGAAAAAACTTTCGCATTCGATAATTCAGGCAATACTTCATCTAGTGTTGTAAACTGTAAATTAGGTCTCTTAAGAGCCTTATTAAGTGGAATAGGGTCGATACATATGCGGAAAGATTCAGCTTTTTGAACCAACAAGATGTTACTTACCCAGTCGGTATGTGTTTCTACCTTGGCCAATATGTCTTCCTTCTCTAGTCGTTTCAGCTCTTCTTGCAATTTATCTCTAAGAGCAACAGGTATCCGTCTAGGTTTCTGAATCACTGGTTGCACAGTAGGGTCGATTTCCAATTTAATTTTTTCTGGCAATTTTCCATACCCATAAAAAACATTGCTAAAATGATCGACAATTTTGTTGGCTTCGAGTATAAGAGTGTTGACTTTCTCAGAATAACAACTTTTAGCCACAATTGAATGACAATACTTAATCAAGCCTAAGGCCAAGCACGCGCCTTCTGACAACAAAAACCCATGATCTACGTTAACAACTTGGAAATTTATATTATATTTTCGACCTTTATAGCGACAAGGAATTCTAATTTTCCCTAGAACCTTAATCTCTGTGCCACCAAATGCCTTTATATTACATTCTGACCGTTGTAAAATTGGATTCTTGTTTTGTAACATTATGCACAGATTTGAAAAACCTACTATGCACACGTCAGCACCACTGTCCATATCACACTCAAATGTATCCCAGCAACCGCAAATCATCAGCTCTAGAACGGCTTTTCTACTGTTACGACTATTTGAAGTAGCGATCTTATATAACGATGCTTCAGAGCTTGAAGCGGCATCTTCTTCTGCATTGACTCCAACTGAGTGTACTTTTTTATTTTTGTTCGAATGTTTTCTTGAGTAACAGCATTTGGCAAAATGCCCTTTTTTCTTACATATGTTACATGTTCTATCTAGAGCAGGGCAGCTGCCACTTATAAACGGATGCGTGTTGCCACAAAATTTACATAATTTCTTTAACGCGGCCGTCGATTTTATTTTATGTACCGCCCTGTTGCTATCGTTAACCATCTCACTGTATCTGTCCTCGGTTATCTCATTTACTTTACATTTTTTCACAACCTCATCAAATGTTAGCTTTTTAAGGTCCTCCTTTAAAAACTGTTTCTTTAAGTTTTCATCTCGAATTCCAAAAATCAATCTATCACGTATCATAATTTTCTTAACAGAATTTTGAGAAACTGCATCAAAATCGCAACTATCTGCCAGCTTATGTAATCGCCGCAAATATTCTTCAAACGTTTCAGCTTCCATCTGGTTGCATGTGTGAAAGGCCCACCTATCGAAAAGGGTGTGTTTGCTTATTGTGACACATAATTCAATCCTTTTGAGCAGCACTTCACACGATATTCTGTCTTCGTTTTGTATACCAAAATTGTCATACTTTAGTTTTGCTTCATCGCCTATTAATGACCATAATATATTAACCTTTTTCGCCTCGTTATCTGCAGTCCATCTCGCAACGCCGGTTGCCTCAGCGTATGCATACCAATTGCTCTTAAACAGTTGGAAATTATCACTCATATTTCCAATTGTCTGTAACGGCTTTGAGAAAGGCACCTGAGCTTCTGTAGAGCTTGTAACATTCTGCTGTAGTATGGTCAACTGTTGCATCATCTGTTGCATCAATTGCATTTGATTCTTAATAAATTCCTGCTCAGTCATTATTAATTAATTGGATTCTAATACACCTGACACCATGTTATATTTAGAAACCACGAAATAAAACAAATGCTTAGACTTGTGTATTAAGTTAATTTATTCAAAATATATTTCTAGATGAACCACAAGAAAAACGTGTTGCCTTTTTTACTAAACTATATATAATCAAAATGGCTATATATTTGTCGGTGCTTGTCGTTGCCAGATTATCTAATCATATAACACTCACGAATAGAACATTTGTAGTCGCAATAAACAGTTCATTGTCTTCAACAAAACAAATAACTTCAGGCTTACCTGAAGGTTCGATATTGTCACCCTTATTTTACTCAATATATACTTCCGATTTTTCTCCACCTACGTTCATGAAAATTGCATATTATGCTGATGACACTGCTTAAGAAAATGGAAAAAAGTTTTGCAGCCCGTAAAAAGCATTTATTTAAGTGGAAAATAAAAATAAACCCTACCAAAACTCAGGCAATGATATTTCCCGACAACAAATCTCCCAAGCGCTTAACAAAACGCCAACTAAAGGAGCTAATACACGGCATGTTTTTTACATCTGACTTGTCACATTATCCACTGCTAATACAAACATGTCGTGTGTTACCTTTAAAACATTACTTCTGTAAAAAAACATGTGTTGAGACATCTGAGAAAATTTTAATTAGAGTGCGCTCTATTTTCTTCTGTAAAAACATGTGACATCAGTCGTTGTGACATCAGCAGTTAGCGTAAAAGTACAATTTTGACAGATATGTAGATTTACATTTGTCTCACAAATTTTAAAGTCAGATGTAAAAAACATACCGTGTATTATAGCCTTAAGTTTTCAAAATGAAAGTATTGCATTCAAAAATAACGTTAAATATCTTGGAGTCTACTTAGACAAGGAACTTAATTTTGCACACACATCGATGAAGTTTGTAAAAAATCGCGTAAAATCAACAAAGCACTGTGGCTCTGTGATCAGGCCAACTTTGACATATGCATGTCCTATCTGGTACAAGGCAGCAAAAGCACATTTAAAGAAACTCCAAATAATTCAAAACAAGTGCCTTAAAATCATTAACAGCAAACATTAGAGATACTCATCTTCTTCACAGTGAAACCGGCCATGAGCGAATTATCGTCTTCATAGCAAGGCTTAATAACAAATATTACGAAACTATGGAAAATTCTCCTTATCACCTAATAAGAGAATGCAGACATTCGGCTTAAATGGAGCTCTAAAACAAAAATCACCAAATTAGAAAAAATGTGTACATGTGTGTTATCACAGGATAATCACCTTTGTATACATGCATATTTTCTAATAATACTTGCATTTTTTTACTCTGGTGTAAAGGTTTTTTCCCCTATTTTTCCTTTAAATAATGATACATATGTATATCAAACAATGCCAAGATCTGTAATTACTAATTATAATTTGTTGTAATATATTAATTTATACAAAATCTCGAAAATGTGAATACTGAATAACTAAATGTAAATAAAGATGAAATATAAAAATGAAATATGAGATGAATGGTGATACAAATAATTGTTATTGCATGACTGCACGTTGTGAAGGTTATATAAGATTCGGCAGGGCCGTTTTTATATAAATAAAATTTTAGCCAAGCTATATTTACTTACAAGGCATAATTATTCATTAGATAGTCTTGATTCGTCAGATGATTGTTTTTTCTTCACTTATTTTAAAATTCAGCTATCAAAATCCAATTTTCTCTCTTCTCTCATTAAGTGCAAATGCCAAACTTCATATTAAAAAAATAGAAACAAAAATTTTATTTTTAAATTGCGGTTACCTGATTCTAAACAATTTACTTCAACTCGCAATACAAAATGGGAAATATTTTTTTCGAATTTAATTTTTTGTATTAAAAATAACTAATATTTTTTATTTTCTTAATAATTACTATCTTTTATTTAAAATTACAAAAAGTGCAATGGCATACTAGTAAATAGAAAAATTTTAAAAATGTAAGTCATGTCTGTAGTTTAAAACTATAAAACTATTTTGTTAATTTTAATAGTTTTTAAACTATTAAAAAAACTTTGATAGGTCTCTTAATTTTTGTATCTCTCATTATATTGTAGTGTACGCCAAAGCATGTAAAAATATCGTTCTTGAGGTGGTCAATAATAGGCTTCTTCCTAAACTCCGTTGACTTAAACTAGCTGCCGTTGTCTGAAACAATTATTTCTGGTATGCCAAAGCATGTAAAAATATCGTTCTTGAAGGGGTCAATAATAGGCTTAGTTCGAATTTCTTTAGAGGTTTTAAAAATGAGAATTTTGAGAAATGGTCAAGTACAATAAGAATCCCAATATAAACATTCCTAGTGCGAGGAAATGGACTAATGACATCTATGTATAGTCAATAAAATGGCCTTTCGTTAATAACCATTTGACCCATAAGTGGTTTGAGTGACGAATTGGGAGCTTTAGATGTTTTACAAGAGGAAATATTCAATACGTAATTTTTAACATCGGTAACTAGTTTTGGACAGAAGAAAAATTTCCGTATACGATGTATAGTTTTTGCAATTTCACCATGAGCAGTTTAAAGTATATCATGTGCTGCGTATAAAACATCCTTCCGAAGTTCCTCTGGGAGCTTCCAATCATCCGACTCATCGTCGATACCAGATGTAAAATTAGTTCTTTTGCAAATGAACTTATCTACAAACTTATAATCTAAGATTAAAACAATTCTTCCTTTGAACGCTTATAACTACGACAATTGAGTGCTTTAGGAAAAGGATATAATGATTGCATTGTTGGAATCTCTATTTCTGCAATAAATGTTTCACCTTTAAATGCGCGTGATAAGAAATCCGGTACGACATTATCCTTACACTTCCGGTGTTCTATAGTGAAGTCTAAACCTTGTAATCTTAAGGCTCATCTGGCAATCCGACTTGAAAGATCATTTTGTCTCATAAGCCACTTAAAACTTGCATGGTTAGTGATTACTTTAAAATCCTGTCCTTCTATGTACGCTCTGAACTCTTAATGGCTAAAATTACAGCTAAGCACTCATGATCCGTGATCGAATAATTTTTTTAAAGTCTTGTTTAGTTTTTGTGACATAAAAGCTATTGGCCTCTCATTACTATTTTCATCGACCTGCGCCAATACTGCCTCAACACCAAACGTACTTGCGTCACATTGAAGAATAAACGGCTTAGTAAAGTCAGCGTGTATCTAACTGGGGCTAAGGTCAATCTTCTATTAACAATTTCAAACGATCTTTGGCCATCATCCGTCCACTCAAAAGATTTCCGTTTCGACAACTCATTGGGAATCTAACAGTTGCGTAATCGTCAACAAATCTGCAGTACCACCCAGCTATTCCGAGAAACTGTCGAAGTAGACGTACTGTCCTTGGAACAGGAAATTTTTCAATGGCCGTCACTTTTCCGGGATCCACTTTTAATGAACGTTCCCAACTATATAACCAAGCTACTGTATCAGTCGTAAGCAGAAACTCTTTTTCTTTGAATTTATTGTTAAATTTGCTTTTCGTAGTTGTGTTGGCACCTTCTTTATGTGTTGTAAATGCTCGTTAAAGTCTTTCGAAATTATTAGTAAGTCGTCAAGGTAAACAAACACGTTATACGGAATAACTTGGTCCATCAATCTACACATTGCTTGTGGAGCATTACACAATGCAAACGGCATTTTTGTAAACTGGTACAAGGGCCGATTAGGGATTGTAAACGCCATCTTAGGTTTTGAGGTTTCATCTAATTTAATTTGACAAAATTCATCGTGTTAATCCGCTTTATAAATTAAGTAAATTGGAGGAAGTTTCGAAATCAGTCCGTCAATATTTGGAATAGGGTACGCGTCTTTAGTTGTCACGGAATTTAATTTACTACTGTCCAAGCAAAACCTAACTTTACCCGAGCACTCCTCTATGACACCTAAATTTAGCATACGGTTTATTTCGGTACACAAGAGTCTCTGGAAAGAGATATAGGAAAGAATCGCTGTTTAATTGCAGATGGGTTACTAGAATTTGGAAGCCAAACTTTTTCCAAAAGTCCATCCCGCAAATAATATCTTGGGTAGTTGATGAAATCAGTAAAAATTCTATTTACTTTTTAGTATCATTATATCCGATTTCCAAAACTACTTTTCCCAAAACTCGTTGTTGTTTTCCGTCAGCTGTCTTAACTATTCCAATTTCTAGTTTATAACTACCATCTTTTAAAATTTCAGACCACAATTCGCCACCAATGACGGTGACATTCGCGCCACTATCTATTAGCGCAAACCAAATCTTATCATATAAGTTCAATTTAATAAATGGTCTGCTGTTATTTTCTCTGCTAACTCGTGATATATTTACGAAAATTATTTTTGCGTTAGGTTCATTACGTTACAATTTCAGGTTCATTAAATATCCTATATCGTACACGTTGATATTCCATCAAACAAATATAGGACTTCGTAATGGGTGCATGCCATGTGCATAAAATTTGTTTGTTATATCCGACAGTTTCGTCACATCAGATAAATTATGTTTAAATAATTGGTTTGTTCTGTGAGATATTAGCGAATTATAAAAATAACTAGAGCCATACGAAATGCTTTTACTATTCGGATGAATATTATAGACTTATTTTGCTTCGGATGTCCGTCCTTCCTCACACGGACATCCTTTAAGACGTTTTCCCTGCTTCTGTGTACAATTTGGGCATTTATGCTTATATATTTTGTAAAGGCTGGCCTATCTTAATAATTTTTAAGTTTCAAATGACCTCACGCGTATGAAAATATGTTGAGAAATATTGATATTTTTTTTTATATTCTAAAAATAACTGCGATATTGTCTATATAACATTCAGGTCAATATAAAGAACATTGTTAACCATATCGGAAAAGATTTTGAGAAAAAAAAATGTATTTATTTTATTAAAAGTATTAAAGGATTCGCATAGCAAAATGGAAAGAAAACAAGTAAGGGTAAAAAAGAAAATTATTCAAATTTATTAACGAATGTGTACCTATAAGATTACCATATCGATTAAACATAATGGGATTTCACCACTCGCAACAGAAAAATACTATCCACAAAACATATGATTTGCACGCGGTTTTTCTAAAGTATTGTATATAGCGCCATATTTTATTAAGCAATTTACTAAGTGTTTTAACCAAACCTATATAAGCCTGAAATCGCGTGACAAATTCTCCATTTTTATAGTCGATTTTGTGACTTAAAGTCTTAAAATTAAAAGAGAAATAGTAAATTTTAATTTAAAAGTAATTTAAATATCTTAAATTTAATTTTAAAAGTCATAATCAAGTTGATTTATTTCCATAAAATTTACAAAGATAAGAATATTAGTGATCAAAAAGTTTTCGAAACAATTTAAGCTGTCTTCAGTAACAGGAACTGAGAAGTTAATTTATGGTGCCATATCCTACGGGTAAATTGGATGCAATTTTGGCAATGATATCATTTAGTAAAAATAAAAAAAAATAAAAAATATTTTACAGGTTTGGCACCAAATCCTACTTTTAAAGAATTCCCGAAGAAAACTATATGAATGCCAGAAAAGTTTATACCTAGGCTCTCTATTTAACTAACACCGCAGTAAAAATAAACTCGTAAAATATGCAGATCGTACCAGAAATTTCATGCCACAATTCAAATAATTTGCAAAACTAACTACAACTACCAACACTCATCAAACAAAATCTTCCGAAAAGGGGAAAACCTAACCTATGGTTAATTGGGGAAAACATAATTACCATTATTTTTTTCTTTATATTAATATTCATCTTTAATTAACATTTCGTAAATAGTTTTAATACTTCTTTTTACAAAAAAAAAAATATTACGAAAACAAAAGAAAAAAAAAACAAAATTTAATCGATCACATCAGAAAAATTGCATGTATTACCATCTCTTCTCGACATATATAGCGACGTATTGCTGAATGGCCATTCATCGATGGAATCTACGAAACTTTATATGTAAGTACTCGTAAATTATCTCTTTCTTTTATTACGTTTTTAGTATACTTAAATGCATTAACCTAAGCTAATGTAATTTCGTGAAGAATATTAAATATTAGTGACCTAAAAGATTTAAAAGAAAGTAATTGATTAATTATTTTGATGTGATTTAACGAGAAAAAAAAATATATAGGAAAAGAAAAACTACATAAAAATGAAATATTAAATAATATATAAATTTGTATATAAAAAAAAGAATAGTCATGAATAAGAAATTGTATAAAGAAGAAGAGTGTTAATATATACATATGAAAAAAAGGGAAAAAAAAGAAGTAATTTAATTTCTGAAAAAAAAGTAAAAATTTAAATAATAAGTGTTATATATGTATGTAAATATACATTTTTTTTGTGAAGTGTTTAAGCTTAAAAGTAACTCATTTACATTCTATAAATTTAAAGGTAAAATATATTAATTAATTTTTCTTTGCTAAGTTTTTTTTTCAATTCCATTGTGTTCCCCTCTTTTTTTTGTCTTTTGTTTTCTCTTCCTTTTATACTTTCTATAAAATTTACTTACATAGGTCAATGACCTAATTTTAAATTCACTTTATTTTGATTTCTGTTTGTTTCATAAAATTTAATATATACAGGGTGTAAAATCAAGTTTGTCAATTTTTTAATGATGAAGCTTTTTATTTATATTATCTATTCGTTATTTCAAAATCTTTACGAAAAACTTTTAAAATGCTATTATTATTTTATAGTTAGTAGTAATACAGTTAAATTTTGAATTTAAATATATATAAGACAATGAATTTCTAAATTTTTTTTTTTGTTTTGATTCTAGCGATAAGAAAAATCTAGTTAGTGGGGAAATTAATTTATTTGGGATCATCCAAAAATTTTATATTTGGAGAATTGCGTATGGATGATCATGGTTGGGAAGGGCAAAATGTTACTTATGTCACCTAATAGTAACAACTTCAGTAGGATGCAATGATTGAATTCGTTTATCTTGTTTTATTTCTTGTTATGTAACTTTTTTTTTGCATGCAATATAAATATTATTGTATGTAGCGAATATTTTTACCAACTAGTGTTAAGTTCTCAACCCAGCCCGATTGCCGACGAGCCAGAGCCAGAATAATAAATGCATGCTCGAACTTAACCCGTTTGCAAAAGGAGATTTTTCTCTTTGGTTGTATGCTACATAAATATTATTTTGGCGCCCAACGTGGGGCCACCGCTCACTGAATGAAATTTTTTTTATTTAATAATTTCTTCTTCTTGAGATGGTCCCATAAGTTTTATTACTTTTTTTTCTTTTCAAGGTTTTAAAGTAATCTTCGAGTTATTTTGGAAATCATTTTTTTTTTATATACAAGTATGAATAATGACCAAATTATTATCGTTTTTTTCTTTATTTTCCTTCAATTCTTCTAGACATCAAATTTTCAAGCCGGAATCTTAAGGGTGAAAGAGTTTGGCCTTATGCCGCTGGAAAATCTTTGTATGTTTTTTTTCACAATTTTAGTTTGTTAACTAAATATTTAACTTATTAATTTTTTTTATATATACTCTTCAATTTTCTTAGCTTTTGTTGGAAACTTAAGGCTAAGAGATTTAGCTTTATGCCGTCAAAAGTAAAAGGAACAAAAGTATATTAATTTTTTTTTGCTTTAATGAGAAATTAATTTTTTTTTCCGTAAAATTTAAGCCATGAAGCAATTATATATAAAATTTTTTTTACATAACAAGCTTTCAACTTTGCATTGTTTTTAATTGTACCACTAACGTGTAGATTTTCTTATCGTACGGAATCAAAATATGAACAACAAAACTTATATAATTAACTTGAATTTATTTTTCTAGAATAAATTATATTAAACGATTATTTTCTATAAAAATACAAATTGATTTATTTTTCTAAGACCTACATACATAGTTGTAAGTCATAACTTATTAAAGAATTGTGTCTTGAGTGATCAGAATGTCAGTAAGACACAGTTCAGAAAACTTGGCAGTAACGCCTTCTCCAGCAATACAAAATACTCTTCAACAAGATTCTGATCAAGTTGATAAAAATGTTTGTGGAATTTGTAAAAATTATATTTCCTTTAAGGGTCATTTAACCAAGACCATTTGCAATCACATTTTTCACAAATCTTGTCTTGCTAAATCGTTTCAAAACAAGACAACGTGTCCAACTTGTAATGCACAAATAACTCTACCTAAAATTCAAAAGCCTAGCACTATTTCGGCATCGCCTATGATGACGAGAAATCAATCTCGCAAAGAAGTGCAGATGCTAATAGGTCCACTAATGATGCTATCACAAGAGATGAAAAGTCAACACCAAATACTTCACAGTCTTCAAATTCATCACCTGATGCTCAGCGGCATATGATACGTAATTTAGTGACTGCTGCAGTTGGAGCTCAGCAGGCAGAAATGCTAGTTTCTTTAAATGAACAGTTAACTCACATAATTCAGGCTAATATAGAAGCAGGTTTTCGTAGACTTACGCTCGATACTGACAATATAACAAATAATGAAACGACCAATAATCACGAACAGTACCGGGAAAATACTCAGGCACAAACGCTTGATCAACTATTAGGTCTTCCAACACCTGCTAATGATAACGTAGGTAATAATATACCATTTCATAATAATCCATTACCAAACTTATTAAGACTTAACTCGAGAATTTCATCAGATCTTGCTTTGCGTCCGGATAAAATAAGCCAAATCATAAGTAACTGGAGATTAAAGTTTTCTGGAAATTCCTGTGGTTTATCTGTTGATTCATTTCTATATAGGATTGAAGCTCTTACCAACCAGACTTTAGGGGGAAATTTTGAATTGTTGTGTCGTAATGCTTCTGTACTTTTTGATGGTAAAGCCAGCGACTGGTTCTGGCGTTATCACAGGTCAGTACCAGAAATTAAATGGCCAGATCTTTCTCTATCCCTAAGGCGTCAGTTTAAGGACACTCGAACAGATATGGACTACAGGGACCTTATTAGAGACAGGAAACAAAGACCAGGAGAAAATTTTGATGCTTTCTATGATTCCATTTTAGAACTTGTAGATCATCTTGAGCATCCCATGGCTGAATCAACCATGGTAGAAATTTTAAGGCGAAACCTACTGCCTGAAATTCAACATGAAATACTAAACCTTCAAATATTTTCCATTGCGAACCTTAGGGATGTTTGTAGGAAAAGAGAGTTTTTCTTACACGATATTCGAAAGAAAAATATTCCTAATAGACCAAGGAAAATGGCAGAACTTTATGAAGATGAGGTAGATGAGCTTGATTTAAAAGATCATAATGATATTTCTGAAGTAAACTTAATTTGTTGGAACTGTAGGAAAACAGGACATAGATACTAGGATTGTATGTCTGAAAGAAGAATTTTTTGTTATGGCTGTGGCGAGGCAAATGTCTATAAACCAGCTTGCGTTAAATGTAACCCACCAAAAAACTACTTAGCAAGTGCACAAGTAAGTGCACGCAGACAGAATTTAGTGAAAAGGACCGATCGTGCGACAGAGACAGATTAAAAAATTCCTTAGGGGAGACCGACATAGAAAATTTTAAAGTTAATAGGAAAAATAATACAAAATATAAATTAACACCCATCATACCGTTTCATATACGTTTAGATAATTATAATAAAATTCGTTCAAAAATATTTAATTCTGAAATATGCAAACAACCAAATAGGTCAGCTAAGCGTATGAGGAATTTTTGGTTAAATATAAAACACAAACAGAAAGATATTATAAGTACCATTTTTGAAAAAGAGAACGATTTACGACCATATGCAGAAGTAAGTCTTTTTGAGGAAAAATTAAGTGGATTGTTAGATACGGGAGCAGCTATTTCATGTATTGGAGGAAAATTAGCAAAACGTTATTTAAATTCAGGAAAACCATATAAAAAAATAAATTCTAAAGTTTGTACTGCTGATGGCAATACTCAAAATGTTGTTGGTGTTATAGAACTAAAATTACTTTTAGATCCATTGAAAATCCAATTGATTTATTCATTATACCAAGTCTAGCACAACCATTATACTTGGGAATTGACTTTTGGCGAAAATTTGATATCTTACCACCAGATTTTGTTGAAAAATTACCGCTTTCATGCCTTAATGAATCGGAAATTAAAATTTTAGATGAATGTGTACTCAGCGAAATTGATAAGCAAAAACTGTCCAGTGTGATTCAGTTGTTTCCCTCATTTTTAAAAGAAGGTCTCGGCAAGACCACATTAGTGAACCACGTAATAGATGTTGGTATGGCAAAACCAATTAAACAGCGGCACTATCCGGTATCACCTGCAATTGAGAAACTCATGTATGACGAAGTGGACCGGATGTTAAAATTAGGAGTGATTGAGGAGTCTAATAGCGCCTGGAGCTCACCATGTGTGCTAGTAAGGAAGCCAGGGAAGAATCGGCTGTGTTAAGATAGCAGAAAGGTTAATTACGGTAAAGGATGCTTATCCTTTACCCAATATCGACGGTATTCTGAGTAGGCTTCCAAAGGCGAGGTTTATTACAAGCTTGGATCTCAAAGATGCTTTTTGGCAAATCCCTTTAGATTCAGCATCAAGGGACAAAACAGCATTTACAGTTCCCGGACGGACTTTATATCAGTATAAAGTAATGCCGTTTGGTCTCTGTAATGCACCTCAGACTATGTCTCGATTGATGGATAAAGTAATACCTGCCAATCTACGGAATGAAGTTTTTATATACCTCGATGATCTCCTTGTTGTTTCCGATAATTTCAGTAGACATTTGGAAGTTCTTGATGTAGTTGCTAGACGTTTTCGAGACTCAGGACTAACTATAAATGTGGGAAAAAGCAAATTTTGTATGGAGGAGGTAAAATACTTGGGACACATTATAGGAAAAGGAATTATTAGAACTGATCCAGATAAAATTTCGGCCATAGTAGATTATCCGACCCCTAGATCAGTTAAAGATGTCAGACGATTTCTTGGAATGACGGGATGGTATAGGAAATTTATTGAAAATTATGCATCACTTACAACGCCCTTGTCAGATCTGCTCAAAAATAAAAGAAAATTTATTTGGAACGATGAGGCTAACCAATCATTTGAAAAATTAAAATATCTTTTGAGCTCAGCACCTGTTTTGCATAGCCCTGATTTTGAAAAACCATTCTATATTCATTGTGACGCAAGCAAAACAGGCATAGGAAGTGTACTGGTTCAGGTAAATTCGGAGGGTGATGAGGTTCCTGTGGCATTTATGTCAAAGAAACTCAATAAAGCCCAACGAAATTACTCAGTGACCGAACAGGAATGCTTAGCTGCTGTGCTAAGTGTTAAAAAGTTTAGACCTTACATCGAAGGGCATGAGTTCACCATAGTGACAGATCATGCTTCACTTAAGTGGCTTATGTCCCAAACAGATTTGAGCTCAAGATTGGCCAGATGGGCACTTAAATTACAGTGCTTTTCATTTAAAATTCAACATAGAAAAGGCAGCCTCAATGTAGTTCCAGATGCGCTTTCCCGTACCATTCCAGAAATTCCAGTCAACAGTCCATCCGACGACGAGTCCGTTTTAGTAATTAATAGTCTTTCCGCAAACGATGGGGTCTTCGTCGACTTGCAGTCGCAATATTTTAAATCGGACGAGTATAATAGACTCGTGAAAAATATATACGATAACCAAGGTAAATTTCCCGACATTAAAATAATAGATAACTTAGTGTACAAACGTACAGAACATGCAACAGGTGAACAACTACATGATGACCTTTGTTGGAAGCTATGGATACCGAAGGAACTTATCAACAACATTTTGAAAAAGGCACATGATAGCCCTTTGTCAGCTCATTTTGGTATTAATAAGACATTAGAGCGTATTCGAAAATATTATTTTTGGCCAGGATTAGTTAATAGTGTGAGAGACTACATAAACGCATGTGAAATTTGTAAATCCACTAAGCACCCAAATTTTGTGCTTCGTCCACCCATGGGTCAGCCAGCCATAACACAACGCTTGTTCCAGAAATTATATATAGATTTTTTGGGCCCTTACCCTCGTTCTAGAAGTGGACACATAGGTATTTTTGTCGTCTTAGATCATTTTTCTAAGTATCCATTTTTAAAACCAGTAAAAAAACTTACTACAGATGTTGTTTGCAAGTATTTAGAGGAAGAAATCTTTCACATGTTTGGTGTTCCTGAAACCATTGTCTCAGACAATGGCGTGCAATTTAAGTCTAAAATGTTTAAAAGTTTGTTGAATCATTATAAAATCTCCCATACGCTTACAGCTGTTCATTCACCACAAGCCAACGCCTCGGAGCGAATAAACCGTTCTGTTATTTCGGCCATTAGAGCCTATGTTAATCCAGATCAACGGAACTGGGACGAAGTTTTAAGCAGTATTGCTTGTGCACTACGATCAAGCGTACATTCGTCTATAGGCATTGAACCATATTATTTAGTGTTTGGACAAAATATGATAACTAGTGGACTAACATATTCATTAATACGGAAACTAGGTATCTTAGAGGACAGGTCAGTAATTTTTAACAGGGAAGATTCAATGGAAATTATAAGAAAGAGAGCGGCAGATTTGATTAATAAACAATTTCAACGTAACGAAAGAAGATATAATTTACGATCAAAGGTAGCAAATTTTCGGGAGGGACAGGAAGTTTATAGAAGGAATTTTAGGCAGTCAAATTTTGAAAAAGGTTATAACGCGAAACTAGATAATGTTTTTTTAAAAGCTAGGATAAGAAAAAAAATTGGTAACTGTAATTACGATTTGGAAGATCTAAAGGGTAATTATGTCGGAAAATATCATGCAAAGGATATTAAACCAGCTTAGTTTTGCCAGCTGGATCAAATTTTGTCATTTACTTCAAACCCCAAAATTTGATCTTGTTGGGGGGTTGTGTAAAGGCTGGCCTATCTTAATAATTTTTAAGTTTCAAATGACCTCACGCGTATGAAAATATGTTGAGAAATATTGATATTTTTTTTTATATTCTAAAAATAACTGCGATATTGTCTATATAACATTCAGGTCAATATAAAGAACATTGTTAACCATATCGGAAAAGATTTTGAGAAAAAAAAATGTATTTATTTTATTAAAAGTATTAAAGGATTCGCATAGCAAAATGGAAAGAAAACAAGTAAGGGTATAAAAGAAAATTATTCAAATTTATTAACGAATGTGTACCTATAAGATTACCATATCGATTAAACATAATGGGATTTCACCACTCGCAACAGAAAAATACTATCCACAAAACATATGATTTGCACGCGGTTTTTCTAAAGTATTGTATATAGCGCCATATTTTATTAAGCAATTTACTAAGTGTTTTAACCAAACCTATATAAGCCTGAAATCGCGTGACAAATTCTCCATTTTTATAGTCGATTTTGTGACTTAAAGTCTTAAAATTAAAAGAGAAATAGTAAATTTTAATTTAAAAGTAATTTAAATATCTTAAATTTAATTTTAAAAGTCATAATCAAGTTGATTTATTTCCATAAAATTTACAAAGATAAGAATATTAGTGATCAAAAAGTTTTCGAAACAATTTAAGCTGTCTTCAGTAACAGGAACTGAGAAGTTAATTTATGGTGCCATATCCTACGGGTAAATTGGATGCAATTTTGGCAATGATATCATTTAGTAAAAATAAAAAAAAATAAAAAATATTTTACAGGTTTGGCACCAAATCCTACTTTTAAAGAATTCCCGAAGAAAACTATATGAATGCCAGAAAAGTTTATACCTAGGCTCTCTATTTAACTAACACCGCAGTAAAAATAAAATATGCAGATCGTACCAGAAATTTCATGCCACAATCCAAATAATTTGCAAAACTAACTACAACTACCAACACTCATCAAACAAAATCTTCCGAAAAGGGGAAAACCTAACCTATGGTTAATTGGGGAAAACATAATTACCATTATTTTTTTCTTTATATTAATATTCATCTTTAATTAACATTTCGTAAATAGTTTTAATACTTCTTTTTACAAAAAAAAAATATTACGAAAACAAAAGAAAAAAAAAACAAAATTTAATCGATCACATCAGAAAAATTGCATGTATTACCATCTCTTCTCGACATATATAGCGACGTATTGCTGAATGGCCATTCATCGATGGAATCTACGAAACTATATATGTAAGTACTCGTAAATTATCTCTTTCTTTTATTACGTTTTTAGTATACTTAAATGCATTAACCTAAGCTAATCTAATTTCGTGAAGAATATTAAATATTAGTGACCTAAAAGATTTAAAAGAAAGTAATTGATTAATTATTTTGATGTGATTTAACGAGAAAAAAAATATATAGGAAAAGAAAAACTACATAAAAATGAAATATTAAATAATATATAAATTTGTATATAAAAAAAAGAATAGTCATGAATAAGAAATTGTATAAAGAAGAAGAGTGTTAATATATACATATGAAAAAAAGGGAAAAAAAAGAAGTAATTTAATTTCTGAAAAAAAAGTAAAAATTTAAATAATAAGTGTTATATATGTATGTAAATATACATTTTTTTTTGTGAAGTGTTTAAGCTTAAAAGTAACTCATTTACATTCTATAAATTTAAAGGTAAAATATATTAATTAATTTTTCTTTGCTAAGTTTTTTTTTCAATTCCATTGTGTTCCCCTCTTTTTTTTGTCTTTTGTTTTCTCTTCCTTTTATACTTTCTATAAAATTTACTTACATAGGTCAATGACCTAATTTTAAATTCACTTTATTTTGATTTCTGTTTGTTTCATAAAATTTAATATAAACAGGGTGTAAAATCAAGTTTGTCAATTTTTTAATGATAAAGCTTTTTATTTATATTATCTATTCGTTATTTCAAAATCTTTACGAAAAACTTTTAAAATGCTATTATTATTTTATAGTTAGTAGTAATACAGTTAAATTTTGAATTTAAATATATATAAGACAATGAATTTCTAAATTTTTTTTTTGTTTTGATTCTAGCGATAAGAAAAATCTAGTTAGTGGGGAAATTAATTTATTTGGGATCATCCAAAAATTTTATATTTGGAGAATTGCGTACGGATGATCATGGTTGGGAAGGGCAAAATGTTACTTATGTCACCTAATAGTAACAACTTCAGTAGGATGCAATGATTGAATTCGTTTATCTTGTTTTATTTCTTGTTATGTAACTTTTTTTTTGCATGCAATTTAAATATTATTGTATGTAGCGAATATTTTTACCAACTAGTGTTAAGTTCTCAACCCAGCCCGATTGCCGACGAGCCAGAGCCGGAATAATAAATGCATGCTCGAACTTAACCCGTTTGCAAAAGGAGATTTTTCTCTTTGGTTGTATGCTACAATTTATTGATAGTAGCAAAGAAAGTCTTAAGGCAGTTTTACTACATATAAGTTAGGAGAAGCTATCTATACCTCTTGCACATGCCGTGAATTTAAAAGAATCATATGAAACTATGACCACTTTATTAAAAAACTTAAACTATGAAAAGCACAATTGGAAATTATGTTGCGACTTAAAAGTCGTTGCTATATTAACCGGCCTCCAAGGTGGCTATACAAAGTACTGTTGTTTCCTATGCCTCCCTTTGGGATAGCCGAGATCGTGAAAATCACTACATAAAAAAAAGATTGGAAAACAATATCCGAAATAACCCTAGGTCTACATAATGTGAATCAATGTGTGTGTCAATGTAATCTCTTACCACCACTTCATATAAAACTGGGCTTAGTTAAAAATTTTGTTAAAGCTCTAGAGAGAGTATAGCCTTTGCTTATTTAAAAACAATATTTCAAAATCTTTCATCTGCGAAAATTTGTAGAGTTTTGGATAGTCCAAAAATTCGAAAATTGCTTCTAAACACTACCTTTGAAGATTTATTGCCAGATGAGGAAGCTGCGTGAAATTCATTTCGAAAAATTGTTTCTAACTTTTAAGGGAACATAAGGAGTCCAAATTACAAAGAAATCGTCCTTGATTTGCTTAAAAACTATTCAAAAATCGGTAAATATTAATTAAATTAATTTTCTTACTCAAGATTTTTTTTTAAAAAATCTAATTTTTGTAAATTTTTAATTTTAGGTGCAAAAATTTCACAAAAAATACATTTATTGCATTCGCATTTGGACTTTTTTCCGCAAAGCGTGGTGCCGTAAGCGACGAGCATGGTGACAATCAGGGACAATGGAATGAAAATATGAAAAAAAATTTTATTTGGTTCCTTATAAGATTCTAAATTATTTTTAGATTATTCTTTGTTAATCTTGTTGATTAAAATATAACTACTTGTTACCTTCGTTTATACTTTCACTTTATCGTGAAAAAGACTCGAATATATCAATGGATTTTAATATAATGAAATTTATTTTTAATATGTGCAGCTTTAAGACTAAGTACTAAAGCCCATTTTTTCAATTTAATAAAAACATAAATTTTTAAATACTTATTATATAAAAAGCAGAAATAGAATAAGCGGACAGGTGTTGGGTCCTTTTTTTAAATCGCAAGGCTAAGGGAAAAAACCGGTAAAAACTTTATCTTTGGTACTTTTTAATATCTCATTTAATTCAATTAATTTGAAATTAATTTTTCATTAAAAAAATAACACAATCACATAATTTTTAGCTTTACACTAATTTGTGATAAAAAATATCAAAGCACCTAGACTTTCAGTTTATCGGCAATAAAACTCGAATTTATCCATGGATTTTTATGTAATAAAATTTTTTTAATTTCTAATAAATGCAGTTTTAAGATTAAGTACCAAAACTGGTAATTATTTGTTGCCTTATAATTTTTATAACATTTTAATTTCAAACACTATAATATTACAAAAAAAAATTTTTCCGACTTGTTCCTCGATAACTCCAAAACTGATGGCTAGATCAGAAAATTATAATAGAAAAACATAAAGCTGTCGTAATTCAAAGTTTTCGGATTGCTAAACAAAATTGAGTACGTCGTTCCAAAGTTACGACAAGATGTCTGGAGCAGCCTATTCAAAAATCTAAAATTTTATAAGAAAACTTAAAAAAAACCTTACCATAGATTTTGAAATTATGATGATTTTTGCAGTAAAGTGACTATCCCCCATACCTAAACAAGAGCGTTGAGCGTCAAGCGTTGGAGTTTTACATGTGTTTTGTTTTTGTTACAATAACAAAATACATACAAATTTTTACTGCATTTTACGAAATTGCGTTCGTTTACACAAATTTGTAGTAAATGAGAGCGAAAAGTGGCAGTTCTTGACTGAGTATTTGCAAATTTTTACTACAGAAATTTCTTGCAGTAAGATTTAGCAAAACCAAAAAACATATGATTCAAAAGGTAAACAAACAAAAGTAAGCAAACAAAAAGTATACAATTTGTGAAAAAAATATTAAAAAAAAGGTAAATCCAAACAAAAGTGCAAAATATTATTAAATTTAAATTGTTTGTGAAATAAAGTTAGTTAACAATGTCTACAGATGAAAGAATGGAACCGCCTGAATTTGGCGCATGTATACATACTTAAATACATATTTGCACATATGTATGTACATAGTTCCCATTAAACAACACAATATTTATTTGCCATCAGCTGTTGCTTCAATCTTACGAATTTTTACAAATGTCTGTTCGAGTACTTTTTTGGACATATTCTCTTTTTGAGAGTAAAATTTTCAATTTACTAAATAATTACTCATTTACTACAAAGTGCAGTAAAAGTACTCGAACGAACCTATTGCTTACACCGTAGCACAGTGGCGCCTTTTGACTTTTTTCGTTGCAAAAATCATAACTTTGTAACGACACAATTTCGCTGGTTGCCTGGATAGACGCAGCGGAGGCCAGGGTTGTTACAGAATAAGAGAAAAACACGTGTGGGTTTTCGTTAAACGTTATAAACCGTATACTTTATTAACAAAATCTAAATTTACGTGTATTCAAACGATAAAATTCTAATTTTTCAACACTACTTTTTGTTGGCACGAGCTTTTACTCTCGTGTTTTACGACACTGTTGAGCGAACAGGTAAAGATTAGTTCATGGAGAGGTGTCCCAGCCTCCAATCACACATCCGACTACCCTCGGGATTTATCTTGGAGAGGTGTCCCAGCCTCCAATAATAATTCCCACTCGCTCTCAAGGTTTTCTATTAGAGAGGTGTCCCAGCCTCCAATAGAATATCTTGGTCGTTCTTCGCGCTTATATTGGAGAGGTGTCCCAGCCATAGCTGCCAGATTTGACGATTTATCGTCATTTTGACGATTTTACGTGCTAAAATTAAGTGTTGACGATTTGACGATTTATGCTATGTTTTTGACGATTTTCAAGAATTCAAGTTTGCAACATTTTTCATTACTTTTATATCAACCTTAAACTAAATAAAAATAATTTGTAACGGTTTTTTATGTTATTAATAATAGAACAGAGTGAAAGAGATATATCGATCATTATTTAATGTGTTTGTGTGGGTAATTTTTCCACTTTGTACATTTTTAACATAGTATATCCCACATATTATCAACTGATACCTACAACACGAACAAATATAAATTTGGAAATGCGTTTTAAACAATTTTAGTTTTTTAAGTAAATTTATTTAAATTATTTAAGTGACAAATTAATATGCTTAAATACTTCAAACAAATGGTAAGTTATTTTTAATTATACATTAAAACCTTAAAAATCAAACATTATATTTTCAATGGAAAACCAAGATGATGAAAATTCTAGCAGCTCTTCCTCTGTAAATAGAAATTTCATCCATTTTTTATACAAAACTTTGTAGTAGCTAAAATGAAATTTTAGTGGTGTTTTTCACAGGTAACCAACAAGAAGAAGAAAATTAAGGAAGTCTGGTTTCAGATCCAGAAATAAATTTATGGGCTAAAAAGCGAAACGATGTAGTTTATTTTAGCGTTGTGCTCCTCTAACGCTTCCCTAAAGGTTCCTTAATCGGTAGAAGCTTTAGAAAGAAATGATTATAATTATTTGTCAATTAGTCTGAATTAGATGCAGCCAATTCATTATTTATTATTTTTTGTATTTATATACATATTAATATTTATTTTTCGAAATTAATTCTAAATTGTATTATATTTATTGTCATGTTCTTAACTTAAAAGAGTCCAATAAAACCATTGATCTCTCTGGATTTAAAAAGTTTGTTATGTTATGCATTAAATAAAAAATGTTTTGTTTTGAAAAATGCGTTTTTTTATGTTGACGTTTTTATGACGATTTGAGTAAACTATTTGACGATTTTTTCTCACAAATTAGACGATTTTGCTCCTATTTTATCTGGCAGCTATGGTCCCAGCCTCCAATATTAGCACTCAGTAGGAGATAAGTTACCAGAGAGGTGTCCCAGCCTCTGGTATTTATCTAGCTACTTATTACTACTGTAATTACTTATATTAGAGAGGTGTCCCAGCCTCTAATATTTGTTCTTACCGTAGCGCGAGCTGCCAGCCAACTAACTAATTTATTAATCAGTCGCCCTTTTTATACTATTTGTATCCCACACACATTGATACACAAACACACAAAACGCCTGTATTGCTTATCACAACCACACGTACTTGTGTGTTATTAGTTTCACCACACACAATGCGGTGACTATTATATTTCCACCATGCGTGGTTGTCTTGTAGTGTTGTGTATAAATGTAGTGTAGGATATTTAAACGTACGACTGTTACATTTGAATTTCAGAATACATAAATTCTTAATTATGTTTAAAGTAATATAAATTCGATTCCTATTCTTATGTATATAATTACAATAAAATACAAGCAGTGCATAAACAATTCATAAGGGAATTATATACATAAATTAATATAATTATGTATGTAATTAACTTATTTGATTAATTAATTCTCTCATTCTTACATGTTAAAAAAGAATAATTCAGGTTAAACATAAAATCAATATACTTGTTTAATTAACTTATTTAAATAATAATTATTATTAACATACCAAAGAATCGTTTTAACTAAGGTTGTTGACCCAAAACGAACAGGTGACTTTGGTCGTCACAACTTTTAAAATGATTAAGATATTTTAAAGATTTAAAAAGATATTGACAGAAGACACTTTAGGCTTCACAATAATGTTTACAAAATACTGCTAAATGTACAGGGTGCTACAAAAATTGCAGTTAAAATAGGAAAATTTTTCCAGTTAAATATTGATATGTTTTTTATACCCTTCACACAGTGTAAAAGGGTATATATAGGTTTGTCATTCCGTGTGAAATTTCTACAATTTTCATTTCCGACCCCATAAAGTATATATTTCCTGAAAGCTTATGAATAGGGAAGTCGATTAAGCCCTGTCCGTCTTTCCGTCTGTCCGTCTGTCCGTGTGTATGTTGAAATCAACTTTTTGAAGCCCCCCGACATCGCCCGGACCCGCATGAGGTATTAAAATGTTGGAAATATTCGGGAGTAGATCGCTATTGAAATTCAGAAAAATCGGTACATAAATAACTGAGATATGAGCAAAAAACCACGACCACCTCGGTTTTTTTTTAACAATAGACACTAGATGAGCTTATGTTCGAATCCCAGTTGAGACAAAAAAATTTTTTTTTTTTATTTTTTTCATTTTTTTTTGTGTTATTTTATTTTTTATACGTACTTACATTCAAAAACTCAATTTATAATTTTACAATGGTACGTTTTTGAGCGGATAAAATACTTTATTATAAAGAAAAAGAATAATAATGAAACATATAGTAGGTATGTATGTATGTATGTATGTACGCATTTATTTAAAGAAAACAAAATGTCACCGCGGCTTTCGCTGCTAGAGATAACAAAGTAACAACAGCTATAACCTTGATTCAACGTAGCATGTGTGTGTGTGTAAAAAACCTACATACGAATATTCATTCAAACATATTGCTAATACTTAAATGTATGTATGTATGTATGTATATGATTTTTATTTTGTATGAACCTCATATAGGTTGCAAGTACTTTTGTATATTTAAGTTATATAAATATTTATAGGATGGTAGTGCAGTGGGTACACGACTGAACTATGAAGCTGGTGGTACGCAGTTCGATACCATTAAGTGTTTGCTTAATTTTTTTTTTTATACCCTTCACACAGTGTAAAAGGGTATATATAGGTTTGTCATTCCGTGTGAAATTTCTACAATTTTCATTTCCGACCCCATAAAGTATATATTTCCTGAAAGCTTATGAATAGGGAAGTCGATTAAGCCCTGTCCGTCTGTCCGTCTGTCCGTGTGTATGTTGAAATCAACTTTTTGAAGCCCCCCGACATCGCCCGGACCCGCATGAGGTATTAAAATGTTGGAAATATTCGGGAGTAGATCGCTATTGAAATTCAGAAAAATCGGTACATAAATAACTGAGATATGAGCAAAAAACCACGACCACCTCGGTTTTTTTTTAACAATAGACACTAGATGAGCTTATGTTCGAATCCCAGTTGAGACAAAAAAATTTTTTTTTTTTATTTTTTTCATTTTTTTTTGTGTTATTTTATTTTTTATACGTACTTACATTCAAAAACTCAATTTATAATTTTACAATGGTACGTTTTTGAGCGGATAAAATACTTTATTATAAAGAACAAGTAAAAGCGCTATATTCGGCCGTGCCGAATCTTATATACCCTTCACAACGTGAAGTCATGCAATAACAGTAAATTCACGTATGTATGTTAAAAAAAACAAAAAAAAAATAAAAAATAAAAAAAAATTTAAAAAAAAAAAATTTAAAAAAAAAATTAAAAAAAAAAAAATTATTATATACATATATAATATATATAAAACAAAAAAAAAATAAAAAAAAAATTAAAAAAAATAATAAAAATATATATAATATATTAAATAAAAAATAAAAAAAAAAATAAAAAAAAAATTAAAAAAAAAAATTTTAAAAAAATTTAAAAAAAAATTTTTTTGCCTCAGCTGGGATTCGATGCCACGTTTTCTCTAACCAGTATACACGTTTGTATGTATGTATGTTGTTGTTGTAATGTTGTTTTTATGAAAAGAAAATCGAGGTGGTCGTGGGTTTTTGCTCATATCTCAGTTGTTTATGTACCGATGTTTCTGATTTTCAATACCGATCTACTCCCGAATATTTCTGATATTTTAATACCTTACCCGGGTCCAACCTATGTCGGGGGGCTTCAAAAAGTTGATTTCAACATACACACGGACAGACGGACAGACGGACAGACGGTCAGGGCTTAATCGACTCCTCTATTCATAAGCTTTCAGAAAATATATACTTTATGGGGTCGGAAATGAAAATTGTAGAAATTTCACACGGAATGACAAACCTATATATACCCTTTTTCACTGTGTGAAGGGTATAAAAAGAATAATAATGAAACATATAGTAGGTATGTATGTATGTATGTATGTACGCATTTATTTAAAGAAAACAAAATGTCACCGCGGCTTTCGCTGCTAGAGATAACAAAGTAACAACAGCTATAACCTTGATTCAACGTAGCATGTGTGTGTGTGTAAAAAACCTACATACGAATATTCATTCAAACATATTGCTAATACTTAAATGTATGTATGTATGTATATGATTTTTATTTTGTATGAACCTCATATAGGTTGCAAGTACTTTTGTATATTTAAGTTATATAAATATTTATAGGATGGTAGTGCAGTGGGTACACCACTGAACTATGAAGCTGGTGGTACGCAGTTCGATACCATTAAGTGTTTGGTTAATTTTTTTTTTTACATTTCAATGTTTCATGGTCAATATGAGTAGAATATGAAATATCATGACTAGCAAAATACGATGCACTATGAAAAAAAAAACTAAACTAAATACATATCTATTTTTATGTATTTTTCCCATTGAGTACGTAGTATACGTTAATACATATTATATATTTTAAATTTCAATAATGTATGCTCTATTACTCTTTACTTTTTCCTTTTTTTAATTATTTTAATTAAACTATATATGTACGTAAATTTATTTTTTTACAATGGGATGTTATTTTTATATATGTATGTTTTTTAAGGAAGTACGTATTTTATATGAGATGAATGAATTTGCCATTGGGAGATTAGTAGCAAAATACGATGCACTATGAAAAAAAAAACTAAACTAAATACATATCTATTTTTATGTATTTTTCCCAATGAAGCTGGTGGTACGCAGTTCGATACCATTAAGTGTTTGCTTAATTTTTTTTTTTTACATTTCAATGTTTCATGCTCAATATGAGTAGAATATGAAATATCATGACTAGCAAAATACGATGCACTATGAAAAAAAAAACTAAACTAAATACATATCTATTTTTATATATTTTTCCCATTGAGTACGTAGTATACGTTAATACATATTATATATTTTAAATTTCAATAATGTATGCTCTATTACTCTTTACTTTTTCCTTTTTTTAATTATTTTAATTAAACTATATATGTACGTAAATTTATTTTTTTACAATGGGATGTTATTTTTATATATGTATGTTTTTTAAGTATGTACGTATTTTATATGAGATGAATGAATTTGCCATTGGGAGATTAGTAGCAAAATACGATGCACTATGAAAAAAAAAACTAAACTAAATACATATCTATTTTTATGTATTTTTCCCATTGAGTACGTAGTATACGTTAATACATATTATATATTTTAAATTTCAATAATGTATGCTCTATTACTCTTTACTTTTTCCTTTTTTTAATTATTTTAATTAAACTATATATGTACGTAAATTTATTTTTTTACAATGGGATGTTATTTTCATATATGTATGTTTTTTAAAAATGTACGTATTTTATATGAGATGAATGGTGATACGAACTATTGTTATTGCATGACTACACCTTTACTTCTTCTTAATTTTTTTAATTAAACTTGCAAACAAGTGCAAGAAATTACATGCCGTTGGGAGATTAGCGGTTACATCAATAAACTTCAAATTCGTTGTTGTGTAAAAATTAATTTTTTCACATAAGTACCTAGATACATTCATACAAATGTCCATATAAATTACATTTATTTATTTCCATTAAGAAATAATTTTAAATGCAATACCTTACTACACCTTTACTTCTTCTTAATTTTTTTAATTAAACTTGCAAACAAATGCAAGAAATTACCTACATGCCGTTGGGAGAATAGCGGTTACATCAATGAACTTCAACTTCGTTGTTGTGTAAAAATTAATTTTTTTCACATAAATACCTAGATACATTCATACAAATGTCCATATAAATTACATTTATTTCTTTCCATTAAGAAATAATTTTAAATGCAATACCTTATGCTGAATGTAACAACTCTTAAGGAAAATAACAGCTTTTTTCAATCTTCCTCTGGTAACTCTGCTCACAATAGTTTTCCAATATTTTTCAATCTTCCTCTGGTAACTCTTGCGGAAACCTATACTTTTATTTAATTTAATAAAATAAATCTTAGTTAAGGTAGTTATTAGTCAATTCTACTTTCAGATATTATTGACAGGCGAAAAACAAATTGTGATAATTTTTATTTATAAGCTCCTAAATAACTTGCAGACATGTTTGTGGCACTGCCTCTGGTTTTTTGTTTTTCTCATTAGAAGCAAATTTATCTCACATTTATAAACATTAGATATATAACAGAAGTAATTTCTAAATAAAAAAAATATTTAAAAGGGTCTTAATTTTTTTTTTATTTTTTTTTATTTTATTTTTTTAACATACATACGTAAATTTACAATTTTACAATGGGATGTTTTTATATATGTATGTTTTTTAAATGTATGTACTTATTTCATATGGGACTACACGTTGTGAAGGGTATATAAGATTCGGCATGGCCGAATATAGCACTCTTACTTGTTTAAATATAAGTTTTTTATTTTTATCGCAAATACACATTTTTATATACTTTTAATATTTAAATCTAAGTAAATTTATATTAATATATATATCTTCCTCTAACTCCCACTGGAGCATAGGGCGCCAAAATTTATATTAAGTAACTAGTTTAACCCGGTGCGCTTTGTAATGTACATTGTTCAAATCCGAAAGTTAAAAAAAACACTCTAATATAACATGTTAAGCCAATGTTAAATTTTTTTATTTCTATTATAGAAACAAATTTTTAAATTTTTTTATATTAATATATTAATGATATAGATACAATGGCTTGTATTCATAGTCGCAAACTAAAGTCGGCTCTTACTAAAGTTAATCTTTAAGTTAAAAGCTTTTACTATCTTTTTGGTATTCATAGTCAAAAAAAGAGTATACTTTAAGTTGAGCTGGCTTTAAATGGGTGTCAACTCTTATTTGCTTAACTCTGGCATACAATTTCTTTTTAAAAAATAAAAAATGGCAACTTGATCAGCTGCTTTTCTTTTGTTTACTTTTGTTGAAGCAAACAATAAAAAATAAAAATTTTAGAACGTTTTACATCTATGTATAAAATCAAAATTTATTAAAATAATGAAAAAACAGAAATGGTATATCTCAATAACATATTTATGTATGTACATGTACATATGTGTGATATACATATTTTTATGTATATACAGAAAAAAAAAATTCGTGGAAAGCTATAAGGGAAACGTTGCTTTCATCTTACGAGTTGTAATTTTGTCAAATCTGTGGCGGGAATAAAAATCTTCATCGCTTAGGTCGAAGGGATTAAATCTATTTTTGTAATTTTTAGGCTTCCTTACACAAAAATCACCCTCACAATCACCAGTTATTGAAAAATCTCTTTCAATATCTTGAAATCTTGGCATTTTTTTAATTTTCAACACATCTTTTAACTTTACAATGAACAGCTGATGTTATTGTAAATAGAGTTAACAACAGGTTCAGCTGGTTTTAAATTTAGAGCCGACTTTATTGTCAAAAACCAACTTTAAGTTGTCTATGAATGACTTAGAGTAGACTTTTTTAAGAAATTGACTTAAGTACTGTTAAAGTCGACTTTTTTGATGACTATGAATATGCCCCAATGTTATTTAGTATATATTTTATTTAGCTATAGTAATTGATTTTTATTGGTTAGTTCTCTTTGAAATAGTCATTAACATTGAGAGTGTTATCTAATAGACTTAACACATCGGAGCTATAATTATGTTCTTCCAAATCCCTTCGAGATCTTACATGTCTTCGTGATGAAATTAGTGGGTCTGAAGAGGCCGCCAACATATTGAAAATGTTCGCATTCTGTCTAATCCGTGAAATTTTGCAAGTATTCCTGTATCTAAATTTTTTTGTAGTCTTTGTTTTTGCATTCCTGGGCTTCTTCTGATAACTCTCCAATCGGTGTTGCGGGTAGGTTTTTGTTCCCTATGAATTGACGCCACTGTGTGCGTATTTTTTTGACGTGGACGCCGGACGATTTTTGAGGTTAGGGTGAGGCTGTAACAAAATGCCTCTAATCCATTTGTTTTGGGTATTTTATTAAGAGCAGGACAAAAATAGTTATATAAATGAAAGATAATAACAAACATAAGTAAAAGGGTTGCTGTTTGGTTAAAATTTCAATCTAACTCATTGTGGTAAAAATATATGAAAAAGGAAAAACTAAAAATAGTTACCGAATTCAATTAAGTTAAGTCCCGCGAGTTAAATAGATGATATTTACAACCAACATGTAACCACCGATCAGAGAGTGCTGATGATGAAATCGTAGCTGGTTTCAAAAATGCATTCCACTCGGCTAGTCTCGGTAAAAATATAATTTTTCAAGATTTATTCTTTCATTTATCACAATTGAGAAAAAAAATTCTTTGTAAAAATAAAGAATGTTAAATATGAACTCAAGCCTAATTAAAATTTTAAAAATATTAGTTTAAACAGAAAAGTTCAACAAAATAAAAATTCAATTTTTTGTTATTGTTTAGGAAAAATTATACATAAATATAAAGGGAAATAAAAAATTTATTATTGCAACAAAAGGCTGACTTCCAAAACGTTAATTGCTTTGTGTTTGAACAAAGCATCATATTTCATAACGCCGCAGTACAATAATTATACAATGTATACCAGGGTACACCAATACAAGGTGGCGGTGCCAGCCCAGCTGACAATTTTTTTGTGTTCTGGAGTATGTCAAACTACATATTTAAATAAATGATTTCAACTCCGGAAATTGTCAAACTTTATACATAAAAAAAGAGAGCCAAAAATCGCTCTCCTTTACGCTATCACCTTATGTAATTACACTATGATGTATACCATTTCAAAACGACGCCGCCAAGTATTTTTAACGCAATAAAAAAGCAAACAATGCATCGGTTTTATAGTTGATGCAGTGTTTCGGAACTTTGCATATGTATGTGATTTAAATACAGTAGCAACACTGTATACAAACTTTGTATACGAACGTTTTGGAAGTCAGCCAAATTGTGCTCGAAGCTTAATTTATCAAAAAGTCAATCACTGAATATATAAATATTTAAATTTGTATTATATTCTGTCTGTTAGATTTTAAGATAGTGTTGGTTCCTGTGAATGATTGTGTCTGTTTGAGTGTCAGTTTCTTTTTTGGATAAGTTGAATTATATGTATGTATGTATCAGAGAAGTGCATGAATACCATTCAAATGATATATTTTTTATTTTGCAAAAGTGAAGCCTGAGTTATCACTTAACATAATTTAAAATATAGCTGCCATTGCATGATTCATAAGAGCAATTGGTTTGTTACAAAATGCTTGTTATTGCTTGCTTATTCTGTGAGCTCTTTCCATTCACAAAAGCATTGAATCAGTTTGAGTGTTTTGAATATACGCAGAGCTTTTAGAGTTAATATACATTTTCGTATATGATGATGCATATGACTGCATTTAAGGTGATATTTATTACATTATATTATATTTATTACATATTGTATTTGTTGTTTTTATTAATTATTGTAATTGGAAATAAACTATATTTTACTCATATTTGTACACTGAATTCAAGAAAATCAAATTATTTACAGTTTTTGGCCCAATACGGTTACGTTTTTCAATTATTATGTTACCTGCGGCAGAAAAAACTCGTTCTGAAGCTGCGCTGCTTGCAGGTATAGCCAAAATTTTTTGGGCAAATTTATATAACCGAGGGTATTTTGATTTATGACTTTCCCACCACTGCATAACATCAACTCGTATTTTTAGATAGCTGTAACGGTTTATTTCATCAGATAACAAGACGAAAAACATCATTTTCAATATTTTTTTTTTTATTTTAGAGTTCATCTTAAACACCTATTAAACAAATTAAGGCACTAATTTTGCACTATGCAATCAACTTATCACTGAGCTTTTATGAATCATTTGAATGGTTCGTATACAAATCAAAAGACAGTTATAATTTTTGAGTTGTTATCGCTAACGGCATTCAAAAAGTGATTGAGAAAAATACAAGCAATTGTTAGAGTACAAACAATGCAAGCAATGTTATTAGTACATATTGATGATTGAAAACAAAACAAAAGCAGTGAGTTCATACATATAGAAAAAAAGTGAATCAACTCATGAACATCACTGGTATGTATATAGTTTTTTTTTGTATTAGTTTAAAAGAAAAGCAACTAGTAATTTTTATATTTATATATTACTAGAAAAGCCCGGCGCGCGTTGCTACGCCCCTTAATGAATAAAAATGCGTTCTCAATTTTAATTGAATATCAATTGCAAAAAGCAAAAAATTATAACTTTTTTTGAATGGGCGTTGCACTGCCCAATTTACGAAACAAGAAATTTTATAGTCGTGACAACTCAATATGTGTGCAAAGTTTCAGAAAAATCGGTGTAATTCAAGTAGCTGAAAATGACAATTTTTCTTACGGGCGTAGAACTGCCCAATTTTCTAATCACGAAATTGTAAAGTCATGGCAATTCAATATGTGTGCAAAGTTTCACAAAAATCGGTTCAGAGCGAGTACCGCAAAATTATATATTTTTTTATGGGCGTGGCCCTGCCCACTTTTCTAATCGCGAAATTGTATAACCATGAGACTTCAATATGTGTGTGAAAAGTTTTAGAAAAATCGGTTTAAGTGGCTGAAAATGATAACTTTTTTTTATTGGCGTGGCACTGCCCACTTTTCTAATCACGAAATCGTAAAGTCATGACAGCTCAATATGTGTGCACAGTTTCAGAAAAATCGGTCCAGTGAAAGTACCTCAAAATTATAACTTTTTTTATGGGCGTAGCCCCGCCCACTTTTCTAATCACGAAATTATTTAATCATGAGAGCTCGATATGTGTGCAAAGTTTCAGAAAAATCGGTCATGTGCAAGTAGCTTAAAGTGATAACTAATTTTTTATGCGCGTGGCCCCGCCCACTTTTTTCCACCCATAAACACTCCCTGGTATGTGTACAACAACTTACCAAAGTTTGAGCCCGATCGGTTTTACAGTTTCGGAGTCTATAGCTAACACACACACACACACACAGAGTTTCACTTTTATATATATAGAAGAAGAAGATAGATATTATTTATTTATAAGTAAAAGAAAAAAGAGGGGAAAAAAGATAAATAACACCATAATTTAGGCGCTTAAATTTCTAATAGTAAATTTAGTTTAATAATAAATCTTTGCTAATTGGTTGACATCTTAGGGAGCTCCTTCAGGTTGTTTTTTTTTTGTGAGAATTATATAGTTTTTTTTCCTTGTTATTCGGTTTCGTTAAACTTTAAATTTGGTAGAAATCAATAAAAGAAGATAAATTTGAGCTCTAAAAGGGAAGATAAATTAGAGAAATTAAGTCTGTTTAAATAGGTCATTTAAATATAGAATAATAATAATAATAATATAAGTTTGTAACGACATGTTTCCGCTGGCGGCTAGGGTAGACTCAGCGGAGGCCAGGGTCGCGTCTTTTTAAAGAAAACTAACACTTCCTTTTTCCTTAAACGTTATAAAACGTACGGTATTTATTCACAGATAAATAATAACAATAATAAAAATAAAATACTTTTCCACTAGTTCGCCTGGCACGTGTCAGACGCTTAGATGGGGCGTCGGGTATTGATTTGCTCTTGGAGGGGTATCCCCACCTCCAATCGCAGCCTAATCTAACCCTTCGAGACGCACTATAGGTGGTGTATCCACGCTGCCAAAAGTGGATCTCGTTCGCTCCAAGGTGTTCTATTGGTGGTGTATCCACGCTTCCAACAAAACCTCTTGTATGTGCTCTTAGCACCAATACGGGGGGCGGAAACCCCAGCCTCCAGTATCAGTACCTGCAGAAGATACACTATTGGTGGTGTATCCACGCTGCCAATATGTATCTAGCTGCTAATTGCTTTGGTCAGTACTCGTATTAGCTATAAATCCCACCACTAATAGTTGCTCTTACCGTAGCGCGAGCTGCCAGCCAACTAACTAATTTAGTAGTCAGACGCTCGTTTTATACCTTTTTTGTCGTACACGCAAGAATACACATCCACACAAACTCATGTGTTTACATTGTTCAACCAAAGACTATAGACTATAAAGAAGTTGCACTCAGTAATGCTCGGCGCACAATTGGGACGAACGACGAATTTCGCCCAACACGACGAACTCTTCGGTAAAAATTCGTTGTGCAAATTCGTCGTGTGAAGCACAACAACGACGAAAAAGTAACATCTTTTATAGTTGTGCAAAGATAGAACAAAATAATTCAAATAATTTAAATTTTTGTGAAACACAACAAAACAATAAATATAATTTCTGTAATAATAAAAACTTGTTTACGTATAAGCAAACGTTTGCAAAGAATGACGTGGGTACGTGCATTAAACAATAATAAAAATTTTGTTTGTGTATAACAGCTAATAGTGTGACCATATAAAAATAAGATCACTTAATAAACTTAAGCATTTGCAAGAACACAAATAAAAACAAATTTTTTCTTATGAGCGTGGCACTGCCCAATTTTCTAATCACGAAATTGTAAAGTCATGTCAACTCAATATGTGTGCAAAGTTTTACAATAATCGGTCCAGAGCAAGTACCGCAAAATTATATCTTTTTTTTATGGGCGTGGCCCTGCCCACTTTTCTAATCACGAAATTGTATAACAATGAGACTTCAATATGTGTGCAAAGTTTCAGAAAAATCAGTCCAGTGCAAGTACCTCAATATTAAAACTTTTTTATGGGCGTGGCCCCGCCCACTTTTCTAATCACGAAATTATTTAGTCATGAGAGCTCGATATGTGTGCAAAGTTTCAGAAAAATCGGTCATGTGCAAGTAGCTTGAAGTGATAACTAATTTTTTATGGGCGTGGCATAAACACTCCCTGGTATGTGTACAACAACTTACCAAAGTTTGAGCCCGATCGGTTTTACAGTTTCGGAGTCTATAGCTAACACACACACAGAGTTTCACTTTTATATATATAGATGTTTTAAAATAAAAAATAAAACAATTATTAAAGTAAAAACTAACTTTATTTTCTTAAAAAGTTGAGAAGTAAACCCAAATTTAATAAAAAATGGTCACCTTGTATCAATTTGTCCGTCGTTCGGCGGCGTAAGAAATAGAAATAAATCTAATGCAGAGTTCGCCGCGTATAGCAAACTTCGACTGACGCCACAATTGTATGCATTCTCATATACACAAATGTGTTTTATTTTTGATGACGAATATTCGCGACGAAAAATTCGTCGTTCGTCCCAATTGTGCGCCTAGCATATATTTGAAAAAATCAAAAATGTTGTGCTGTTACTGATGCGGGCGGTAGAGGAAATATCAGAAGAAGAAAAGACTTCATTCTCACATGTTGAGAGAATAAAAAAGAGCAAATTACAACATACATACATATCGTCGTTCGTAAATTCCCAGCGGTAAAAATACCCATTACTTAATCGCTGATGTCAGTAATATTTAGTAGCAATCAGTACTGATGATGCCGCTTATATTTCTGCTTACATTTACACACGAGTGTCATAGGCTGCTTAATTAGTGTGCTCTCGCTTAAAATGTATTCAGCGATGTCAGTAAGTGCCATTTCACTTACAGTATAAGTGATGTTCTAAGCGAGCTTGATGGACGTCAATAAATTCAGGCAAATTAAACTGTAATGTAGGTTGTTTACAGTCGGATTTGCAATTGTAAGGCAAGAATATGAGGTGGTACCACTAATCCTGATGATTTTATAATTGAAATTCTAATGCAATTTTATTTAAAAGAATGCTTTATTTAAAGAAAAATAAACATATGTATATGTATATATTTCACTTTAGGGATTTAGGCAAATAAAAAAATTAAACTAAGTATTACATTTGAATTTGATTATATATTATAAATTATTTTTTTTTAACTCTGCATTTTTTGCAAAATGTCTGTATTTGTAGCAATGCTATATATATTTTTTTTTAATTTAAATTCTTGAGCCCTCTTCCTTGACAGCATCAGGAAATAAACAAAGTGAAATTTATTAGTAAAAATAAAATATAAAAAGTCTAAACAAATCTTACCGAAAACTGCATCATGAAGCGACTTAAATTCCTTGAACCCTCTTTTTCCATTAACGCCATCATAATTTAGGGCATTAACTATTAATTTAATTTTTTATAACTATTATTTATTTGTTATGAAAATGAAATTTATTATTTATTTGTTTACAAACTTTAAGTGACCTTTTTGTTGCACTGTCAACTTTAAAGTAACATCTGTATAATAATACATATTTTTTGGTTTTTTTTCTAAAGCCGCTTTAACGGTATTTCTGTGCCTTTGCATTCATGTGCATAAGCACACTAAAGGCCTAACTATATTATGCTTTTGCTGGCTTAAACAAATGTGCGGATACACAAAATTAAATGTATGCAACTATATTGTACTTAAGAAACTTTTCGTCAAGTTTCGTCAAGTGTCATTTGCTTAAGCAAACTGCGAATCTGATCGTACTTTGCTTACGAAAATAGATTTTCATTTGATATGTACACACTGTTGCATTATTTAGCACTTTTTTTATTAATGTTGTCATTTGTTTTTTTAAATTAGTGAAAAAATTTATAAATTTAATAGTTTATAGTAAAATATTTTTACATTTTACACATTAAATAATAATTTTGTGACAATATCAATATATTTAGGATATACAGAAATAAAACAGCTTTTGCAAAAGTACAAATATTTGCAACTAATCATAGTAAGTATTTAAGTTTAAAAAGTACAATATATCCACCGACAAGTCTTCAAAAATTTGCTTAAGCATTTGACAGACTTTTCGTTGGTTTTTGACATTAGCTTAAGCCAGCAAAAGCATAATATAGTTAGGCCTTAACTAGTCACTTACATTCTAATCGGAGTTTTAATTAGTAAAAATATAATTCATGAACTTTTTTAACATAAACACACTAACTAACACTCCGCTTATATTGTAATAGAAGTTATACCAAAGAATATAAATCATATAGAATGCGCATCACGTACAAAATAAAATTTCTTATGGCGGGTTCTAACATTGGAACCCGCTCTCTTCATTACGAATGGCTCTCATATAGTTTCGCTCACAAAATTTTGTAAATGTAATTTGTTGGTGGTTTCTTTATTCATATTTATTTGCAAGGAAGCAAAGAAACAAAATAAATACCGACACGTGTTTGTGTGTTGTTTATGCATGTATGTATGGATGTGTTAATGTTCTTCAAACAATGATATGAGGGAATATAAATTTACATTTATAAAAAATTTCAAATAAATTCAAACAAATGTGAACAAAAATAATATTGAAAACAAATACGCTCGACTGTGTTACAGTAGCAAAAGCATATATATATTGTTGTTGTACGAATGAGATTGCATCAATTGTGATCGAATTTTAATTGCCATTCTTAGCGAAAATTTTAGTGTACGTGTACATTTTAATTGATTTGAGTTAATTTTAATAGAATGAAATTTATTATAGGTGAAAATGTTTTTTTCAAGCATTTGAATTTCACTTGAGGTATTTTAAATAAATAAATAAAAAAGCCAATGTTTGCTAATGTATTACAGATACTTTTACAAATTGGAGTTTTCGAAAAAACTTTCGCTTATTGTCAAGTACACTAAATGTTTATACATGTAGCTCTAGTGTGATATTTTTTATTTTAAAGTGTAATTTATGATTTATTTTAGCTACTTTATTCTTTAACATTAAAATTTTTATTAAAATTGCTGTCACTGTTTCGCCAATAATTTGTTGGCTAGTCAGGAAACTAATAGTTATGTATGTATGTAGGTATTTTGTGATTAAAGAAAAGGAATTTTAATTTTATGTAAGAAAGGCAAAACTTAATAAAAAAATACTTATGTACCTGTTGCCTGCACTGGAATTATTTGACCGTTTCATAAAAAAAAACCTACATGCAATAAATGTGCAAAAACCTAGCTAAACCGAAGTCAGGTAGAATTTTTGTATTGTTGTTGTATTTTAAGAGGCACTAATCGTCAAGGACACTTCGCCCGAAAATTGTTTTAGTGATTTTTTAAGGGCTCTGCAGCTTTTTATTTTATTTTGAAGCATTTCATAACACATTTCAGTTTCAAAGCTGCAGTGAAACATTACGTACTGTGTGTCTAGAAATTATAATAAAAGTAAATAAAAAAAAATAAAAATAACGCAATAAATAAAAACTCTACTAAAGCAATAAATTCGAGTACAAAAAAGAAAACTAAATCGCAATCGAGCATAAAATGCTGCGTAAAAAAATGCCAAAAGTCGAAAAGACATTTTAAGGGCTTAACAATGTTTAAATTTCCTTCGCCGGATATGATACTAGGTCAAATTTGGCGAGAGAATTGTCGAATTCCTGAGAAGAATTTAATAAAAATCTTTATATTTGCGAAAATCAATTTTCAAGTTCATACGTTGGGGAAAAAAAAAATTTAAAGCTGACGCCATTCGAACTGTAGATGTTGATGAAATGGAGGAAGAATTGGAAGATTTTAACGCTGAGTTTAGGTCCTTCCCAAAAAATTTAGATTGTGAAAAAATTGCGAAAATCAAATCTGCTAAAATTGCGAAAATCAAACTCTACTTGCAGATCACAAAAAAGTTTTAAAATCAAAGCGACCCACACAAAATATTAAAAAGTTAAATCGTAAAAATATAAAAAAGTATCTTATTGAATCGATTGATTGTTGACAAAATATAAGCGCAGAAAGCAAAATTTTTTGTAAGCTTTCGTTGAGCTCTCGGCCAAAGGAATATTCTGAAAATGTAAAATATTTAGCTCAGAACATATTTTACAAATCTCAATCCACATACTTATTTCTAAGGGTCAAATTAAATTTGAGTCTTCCTCATATTTCCACCTTGAATCGGTGGGTGCCGATTAAATTTCTTCAGCCCGGGTTAAAAAATAATGCTTTTGAATTCGTGAGGGAAAAATGCTCCCAGTTGGATAACAGATGTGATAAGCATTTGGTTTAAGTTATGGATGAAATGAGCATAAGAAAAGAGTTGAGGTATAATAGAAGTCTAGATTTAGTTGATGGATTTGAAACAACTGGATTAGAAAAGACTAATAGAATTGCCACTCATGTATGTGCTTTTATGAGTAAATCTATGTTTTCTAATTTTTTAATCATTTTTAATTATTTTATTTCCTACAACGGCTTATCTGCGGATACTTTAAGTGAAATAGTTAAAGAAAATTATAATATTTTAAAAAGCATGGGTATAAACGTTCATGCCCTTGTATGTGATTCCAACCTCAAAGTATCCGTGGAAAAGCCGTTTTTTGAAATTAATGATCTGAAAGTTTTTTGCATGTACGATATCCCCCATTTAATTAAGTCTTTGCGGAATGGCTGGTTAAAGTGTGACATAAAATCACCGGATGGAACGGTAAGCTTTCAAGTAATTAAGGAATTGTATGAAATGGAAGCAAGTGCAAAAACAAAAATGTGCCCAAAATTGACACGGCAACACATTTACCCTAACTGTTTTGAAAAAATGCGTGTACAATTTGCAACACAAATTTTCAGCAGAACTGTTGCGGCTGCTATCAAAACTATTTCCGAAAACACAAAATTAAGATAAATTCCACAATATTGGCCTTATCAACAGCTCAGTTTATAGGAAAAATTGACAAGATTTTCGATTGTCTTAATAGTGGCTCCCTTTATGGTGATAACTGCTACAGATCTGCAATTCAGCTTAACAGTGAAGCATATAAATTTATTAAAATTTTTTTGCAATATTTAGAAAATGTGGTGTATCTGAAAATTCTGCCGCTATAAATTTCGAAGTAGTTGCTATGAGATACTTTGTTGGATATGTAGTATTTAAAGTCATTCCAAAATTACAATGCCAAAAATGTTGTGACGAATTGAGAAAGACGGATGAAGTTCTAACAGCACCAAGCGAGCTTTTTATACACTTTAAAAATTATCTGTCGCTTACAGATTTTGGAAGCTTAGCTGCTCCATCAGATAAACTAATGGACGCTAGTAAAAGACATATTTTAATATTTCATAAAATTTTTCAATCTGAGCCCCAAAAAATTGGTATAAAATCCTTTATTATTGAGTCCTGTAAACGCTTGACTCCGCAGTGGTTTGCCGACGCTTGTTCACAACACAGAATAGAAGTTTTGAACTTTCTACTATTACTACTCCTCGGAGAGTATTGCTCTTGGTCTATGACCGTTTGTATGTTGAAATCAACTTTTTGAAGCCCCCCGACATAGGTTGGACCCGGGTAAGGTACTAAAATATCAGAAATATTCGGGAGTAGATCGGTATTCAGAAACATCGGTACATAAACAACTGAGATATGAGCAAAAACCCACGACCACCTCGATTTTTTTTTTCACAAAAACAACATTACAACAACAACATACATACACACAAACGTGTATACTGGTTAGAGAAAACGTGGCATCGAATCCTAGCTGAGCCAAAAAATTTTTTTTTTAATTTTTTAAAAAATTTTTTTTAATTTTTTTTTTATTTTTTATTTAATATATTATTTATATTTTTATTATTATTTTTTTTTTTAATTTTTTTTGTTTTATATTTAATAATTATAATTATATATAATAATTTTTTTTTTTAATTTTTTTTTAAATTTTTTTAAATTTTTTTTTTAAATTTTTTTTTTTTCGTTTTTTTAACATACATACGTGAATTTATAATTTTACAATGGGATGTTTTTATATATGTATGTACGTATTTCATATGGGATGAATGGTGACACAAACTACTGTTATTTCATGACTACACGTTGTGAAGGGTATATAAGATTCGGCACGGCCGATATATCAGATTTGTTTGTATTAAAAAAAAAAATATTTTAATATAAAATTTGTGAATAAAATCCCTTTCATTATTATATGAATAAGAACACTAAACTGAAAAAAATTAAATAATTTTTTTTTTTAATTTCTTAAAAAAATGTTGACAACAAAATTGTTTCGCTTATTAAAACGAAATAATATGCATTTTTCCTTATGTTGTCAAACTTTAGTATGTATGTAGGTATAAATATTCAAAGTTTTTGAAAGAAAATATTTAAGATTCAAAAAAATTTAAACCAAAATAATTTTAATTTTTAAATATACAAAAGAAAAGAGAATATTAATATTAAAATTTTAACAAGACAAAGAATAAAGTAGCTAAAATAAATTATAAATTACACTTTAAAATAAAAAATATCAAACTAGAGCTACATGTATAAACATTTAGTGTACTTGACAATAAGCGAAATTTTTTTCGAAAACTCCAATTTGTAAAAGTATCTGTAATACATTAGAAAACATTGGGTTTTTTATTTATTTATTTAAAATACCTCAAGTGAAATTCAAATGCTTGAAAAAAACATTTTCACCTATAAAAAATTTCATTCTATTAAAATTAACTTAAATCAATTAAAATGTACACGTACACTAAAATTTTCGCTAAGAAGGGCAAATAAAATTCGATCACAATTGATGCAATCTCATTCGTACAACAACAATATATATATGCTTTTGCTACTGTAACACAGTCGAGCATATTTGTTTTCAAAATAATTTTTGTATACATTTGTTTGAATTTATTTAACCTTTTTTATAAATGTAAATTTATATTCCCTCATATCATTGTTTGAAGAACATTAACCAATCCATACATATCATATATGCATAAACAACATACATACACGCGTACGTAGTTAAACGTCTGACTGACAACAATTTGTTGAGGTGATGAATAGAAGTTGAATTTGTGCAAGAAATGAAAATATCAAAACATAAACAAACATACATACATACAAATTGAAGTATTTACAAACACACGCAATTACGTATGAGAGCGAAACATTGTTATGCTCTTCTTTCCCTTTTGCCTTACCGACCACGTCATAAAATTTTTTTAAAAAATATTTCAATTTGGGCCTTCATGCGCATTCTATATGATTTATATTCTTTGATATGAATAAAGAAACCAACAACAAATTACATTTACAAAGTAGGTGATATATATTAGGTTACACATATATAACATTGTAAGTACTTAAATCGCTCGCTTAGAATGTTATACTAATGTCATCGATTATAATCTAGGTACTTAGTTCCATTTACCGCTGGGTATGTGTGTAAATATTACCAAGCGTGCTGCCCAGCAAACACGCAGGTTTGATTTCAAATTAATAATAATTAAGTATATTATGCAATTAAGCTCTCTCCTGGTTGATTAACATTTGGAAATCATTTGGATGTAACTGCTTTATCAGTAAAAAAGTCATATTTTATTTTAACTTTATACCATAGACAGACGACATCGTTAATTGGCAATAAAATCTAACTAATGCAAATTAAAATTTTGCTGTGACAGACGACTGTTTCTGCATTTAGTAAAAATTGTAAATGCACTAGCAATCACAAATCTGAACATGTTGCTACAAGTTGGGATGACAGAAGGACACTCTGAAATAAGAGAAAGGGAATTGTGGAAATTCGTAGGTTTAATGGTATCTTTTCATGGAGGTTATAATTCATATATATGTATGTACATACAGTGGCTCACAGCTTATTTTATGCAGTGCACTTTTTTATTTTTAAAGCTCTGTAAAAAAAAAACTAACAGGAACTGAAAACAGAAGTTCATGTCATTAAAAAGGGAAACCTTATTATTTAACAACAAAAATTCATTTTTTTCAAAAATGTACATTTTAATATATTACAACTAAAAAAAAACAGAAAACACTCCTTTTTTCATCTCACAGCTTATTGTATGCAGGCACGTATGGTTTTCAGAAGATCAAAATAAAACTGGAAAATAACCAATTTAATATTTTGTGTGATAGCCTTTGTTATCTATTACAGATTTAGGACGATTTGGCATAGAATCGACCAGTTTTTGTGTAATATCTGGCGAAATATTTGCCCGTCAATTTTGGAGCTGAGAGCTTTTGGTTCGCCCTTATTTTTCGCAAAATATGTCGCTCGTCATGTTCCGTAAAAAATTTATTTGGTGGTTTTCTAACTTTGTTATGAACCCGATTTTCACGGATGAAGCGCTTAATGATTTTTTGAACTGTGGAAGCATTAATATTAACCATTTCTGCTATTTTTCGCTGTGAGTGGTCATTTTTAAAATGGTTTAAAGCCAATTCTCGCTGCTCTATCGTTGTTCGCGGACTCATCTCAATTTTTCTTAATTGACACTTCATATAATCAAATCAGACTCACAATTCAACGCGAAACATTACTATATTTAAAAAAAATAATGAAAAAAAAACAACAAAGTTGCATTCAAGTACCGTTACAGTAGAAAATAACTGCATAAAACAAGCTGTGAGATTAAATTAAGGACTGTTTTTTGTTTTTTTACTTTTAAATGGTTAAAACGTAAACTTTTGCAGAACATGATATTTTTTTGTTAAATAATAGCGTTTTGTCTTTAAAATGATTCCAAGTTCTTTTTAAAGTTCCTTTTAGTTTTGTTTATACAGAGCTTTAAAAATAAAAAAATGCACTGCATAAAATAAGCTGTGAGCCACTGTACATACATACATACATATGTAGGTATGTGGTATTTTTTTAAAAGACCGTAACAGCACTTTTTGGGAGAGTGACGTGCTTACGATGGACGATACCAGTATTAAGGAAAACTTTCGCCTAAACAGAAAGGCATTCCAAAAAATATGTAAAAAATTTCAACATATCGAATTTATTTTTATTTTACATTTTTGATTTTTTAATATTTTGATTGAGTGCCGACCGTGTTGCCATATTGAAATTGCTAAATGCAGTATAAATTCAAAATGATTTAGTGCATTTACGTGAAATCTAATTCACATTGGAATGGGAATAATTCAATAGTTAATTTGAATTAAGACTTTTAATGCAAATTAACGCTGTCGTCTGTCTATGGTATTAGTCTTAGTTAGCAAAAAAATGTTTGATATATAGTAAAATATAACCACCGGAATTTAATGTCATGTTTGCTGAGATATGCAATTTAATATATTTATATGAACAAATGTTATAAAAGCAACTGAAATGATCGCCTGTGCTGCCGCACAGTGGCGTCTTTTGACTTTTTTCGTTTCAAAAATCATAACTTTTGAAATAATTAAGATATTTTAAATATTTAAAAAGATATTGACAGAGGACACTTTAGGCTTCAAAATAATGTTTACAAAATACTGATAGAGGTACAGGGTGCTCAGGAAATTGCGGTTAAAATAGGATAATTTTTTCAGTTAAATGTTAACATGTTTTTTTATATATAAGTTTTTTATTTGTATCGCAAATACACATTATTATATACTTTTAATATTTAAATCTAAGTAAATTTATATTAAGTAACTAGTTTAACCCGGTGCGCTTTGCAATGCACATTGTCCAAATCCGAAAGTTTAGAAAAAAGCAATCTAATATAACATGTTAAACCAATATTAAATTTTTGTATTTCTATTTCAGAAACACATTTTTAAATTATTTTTAATATTAATATATTTATGCTATAGATATAATGTTATTATACCCTTCACACAGTGAACAAGTAAGAGTGCTATATTCGGCCATGCCGAATCTTATATACCCTTCACAACGTGTAGTCCCATATGAAATAAGTACATACATTTAAAAAACATACATATATAAAAACATCCCATTGTAAAATTGTAAATTTACGTATGTATGTTAAAAAAATAAAATAAAAAAAAATAAAAAAAAAATTAAGACCCTTTTAAATATTTTTTTTATTTAGAAATTACTTCTGTTATATATCTAATGTTTATAAATGTGAGATAAATTTGCTTCTAATGAGAAAAACAAAAAACCAGAGGCAGTGCCACAAACATGTCTGCAAGTTATTTAGGAGCTTATAAATAAAAATTATCACAATTTGTTTTTCGCCTGTCAATAATATCTGAAAGTAGAATTGACTAATAACTACCTTAACTAAGATTTATTTTATTAAATTAAATAAAAGTATAGGTTTCCGCAAGAGTTACCAGAGGAAGATTGAAAAAAGCTGTTATTTTCCTTAAGAGTTGTTACATTCAGCAGAAGGTATTGCATTTAAAATTATTTCTTAATGGAAAGAAATAAATGTAATTTATATGGACATTTGTATGAATGTATCTAGGTATTTATGTGAAAAAATTAATTTTTACACAACAACGAAGTTGAAGTTCATTGATGTAACCGCTATTCTCCCAACGGCATGTAATTTCTTGCACTTGTTTGCAAGTTTAATTAAAAAAATTAAGAAGAAGTAAAGGTGTAGTCATGCAATAACAATAGTTTGTATCACCATTCATCTCATATAAAATACGTACATACTTAAAAAACATACATATATGAAAATAACATCCCATTGTAAAAAAATAAATTTACGTACATATATAGTTTAATTAAAATAATTAAAAAAAGGAAAAAGTAAAGAGTAATAGAGCATACATTATTGAAATTTAAAATATATAATATGTATTAACGTATACTACGTACTCAATGGGAAAAATACATAAAAATAGATATGTATTTAGTTTAGTTTTTTTTTTCATAGTGCATCGTATTTTGCTAGTCATGATATTTCATATTCTACTCATATTGACCATGAAACATTGAAATGTAAAAAAAAAAAATTAAGCAAACACTTAATGGTATCGAACTGCGTACCACCAGCTTCATAGTTCAGTGGTGTACCCACTGCACTACCATCCTATAAATATTTATATAACTTAAATATACAAAAGTACTTGCAACCTATATGAGGTTCATACAAAATAAAAATCATATACATACATACATACATTTAAGTATTAGCAATATGTTTGAATGAATATTCGTATGTAGGTTTTTTACACACACACACATGCTACGTTGAATCAAGGTTATAGCTGTTGTTACTTTGTTATCTCTAGCAGCGAAAGCCGCGGTGACATTTTGTTTTCTTTAAATATTGTGAGCAGAGTTACCAGAGGAAGATTGAAAAATATTGTGAGCAGAGTTACCAGAGGAAGATTGAAAAAATCTATTATTTTCCTTAAGAGTTGTTACATTTAGCATAAGGTATTACATTTAAAATTATTTTTTAATGCAAATAAATAAATGTAATTTATATGGACATTTGTATGAATGTATCTAGGTATTTATGTGAAAAAAATTAATTTTTACACAACAACGAAGTTGAAGTTCATTGATGTAACCGCTATTCTCCCAACGGCATGTAGGTAATTTCTTGCATTTGTTTGCAAGTTTAATTAAAAAAATTAAGAAGAAGTAAAGGTGTAGTAAGGTATTGCATTTAAAATTATTTCTTAATGGAAATAAATAAATGTAATTTATATGGACATTTGTATGAATGTATCTAGGTATTTATGTGAAAAAATTAATTTTTACACAACAACGAATTTGAAGTTTATTGATGTAACCGCTAATCTCCCAACGGCATGTAATTTCTTGCACTTGTTTGCAAGTTTAATTAAAAAAATTAAGAAGAAGTAAAGGTGTAGTCATGCAATAACAATAGTTCGTATCACCATTCATCTCATATAAAATACGTACATACTTAAAAAACATACATATATGAAAATAACATCCCATTGTAAAAAAATAAATTTACGTACATATATAGTTTAATTAAAATAATTAAAAAAAGGAAAAAGTAAAGAGTAATAGAGCATACATTATTGAAATTTAAAATATATAATATGTATTAACGTATACTACGTACTCAATGGGAAAAATACATAAAAATAGATATGTATTTAGTTTAGTTTTTTTTTTCATAGTGCATCGTATTTTGCTAGTCATGATATTTCATATTCTACTCATATTGAGCATGAAACATTGAAATGTAAAAAAAAAAAATTAAGCAAACACTTAATGGTATCGAACTGCGTACCACCAGCTTCATTGGGAAAAATACATAAAAATAGATATGTATTTAGTTTAGTTTTTTTTTTCATAGTGCATCGTATTTTGCTACTAATCTCCCAATGGCAAATTCATTCATCTCATATAAAATACGTACTTCCTTAAAAAACATACATATATAAAAATAACATCCCATTGTAAAAAAATAAATTTACGTACATATATAGTTTAATTAAAATAATTAAAAAAAGGAAAAAGTAAAGAGTAATAGAGCATACATTATTGAAATTTAAAATATATAATATGTATTAACGTATACTACGTACTCAATGGGAAAAATACATAAAAATAGATATGTATTTAGTTTAGTTTTTTTTTTCATAGTGCATCGTATTTTGCTAGTCATGATATTTCATATTCTACTCATATTGACCATGAAACATTGAAATGTAAAAAAAAAAATTAAGCAAACACTTAATGGTATCGAACTGCGTACCACCAGCTTCATAGTTCAGTCGTGTACCCACTGCACTACCATCCTATAAATATTTATATAACTTAAATATACAAAAGTACTTGCAACCTATATGAGGTTCATACAAAATAAAAATCATATACATACATACATACACTTAAGTATTAGCAATATGTTTGAATGAATATTCGTATGTAGGTTTTTTACACACACACACATGCTACGTTGAATCAAGGTTATAGCTGTTGTTACTTTGTTATCTCTAGCAGCGAAAGCCGCGGTGACATTTTGTTTTCTTTAAATAAATGCGTACATACATACATACCTACTATATGTTTCATTATTATTCTTTTTCTTTATAATAAAGTATTTTATCCGCTCAAAAACGTACCATTGTAAAATTATAAATTGAGTTTTTGAATGTAAGTACGTATAAAAAATAAAATAACACAAACAAAAATGAAAAAAATAAAAAAAAAAAATTTTTTTGTCTCAACTGGGATTCGAACATAAGCTCATCTAGTGTCTATTGCATAGTACGCAAAAAATTATGTTTGTGAACACAATTTCATTTTTTTCGCTTGTTTTTTGGATTATGCTCTGAATTAAAAACGATAAAAGTTGTGAGTCAAATTCTATTTAGTATTTTTATTTTTTTTCATTCTTTTCGCAAATAATATAAAAATATTTTTTTTTATTGATTTCGTTTGCAATACAATTTTTATTCTTAAAATTCGTCGTGTTTCATTCTTCTCACAAATTTAATATATTTCATTCTAAGCAAAATGAATCAAAAACGAAAAATTTGTTTTAAAAATTTCCTCTTTTTATTTGTTGTTGTTTGTGGTATGAAAAAAATCTTAACATTAAATAATGTACAGTAGCAATCATAATAATTTAAACAACACAATGCGTTCTTAACAGATTGGATTTTGCTTATATGTACATATATAAGTAGCTGTATCGTATATAAATATTATATTTTATATATATGTACATACATACTTATATAATATTTTTATGCTCACAAATTTAATTATAATTAATTTAAAGATGCGGGCAAGAAAAACAACGTTATAGGTCTAATAAAATAATTAGGCATTTATATAAAAAGGTAAAGTCTTAAAAGGATATGCGTATTAGCAAAACACATATATAAACATATGTATATACCTGAAAATGTAAACAGAAAATTCATTATATTCCTAATTTTTTTTACTCAGTAAAGTAAAAATCCTTGTTTGTCTTAAATTGAAACTCGGTATAAAAGCTACTTTATATATAAGCATATGTCAAGCGCCTATAGGTAAAAAGTTGTGTGTCACACTGTACCCAATGCCTCTTTTAACAACAACAATACCTAAAAAACAAACGACATCAATAAAAAGGTATATGTGAAAATCATCCCTTGCAAGGAATACAACACAAAACATTTTTTTTTGGCGCCACATAAAAAAAATGTGTGTATAGAAAAATATGTAGTACAGTCGAATTCGGTTATGCTGCCGCCGTTTAATTGAAGAAATCACTTAACTACAATTAAATATTTTTACTATATTTTAAAGAAAATGAGTTCGCTTAAGGGAAAATCAGTTTTACAGCTTTTATGTTTTTAAACATAGTACGCAAATCAATCGAATAGATATTAATCATGAATGATATTAATTTGAATGAATTAAATTTTCCACATTGTGACGAATAATTTGTTTTGTTTTCCGAATTTTAAAAATAAAAGTTGCGAGACAAATGATATTTTAAAAAAATTTAAAATAAATTTCTCACCACAATTTAAATATAAAATTCCTTACATGAATCATTCATTCAAAGAACATAATCGAAAAATTAAAAAAAAATCGATTCACAAATAATATTTTTATTTTCCTTGAAGAAAAGTTAGCAGCGTTGCCATTGTAGTTTATCATTTTTGTTGTGTTAATGGGAACAATTTTACCATTTTAGGAATTAAAGAATATATATTATAATTTTTAGTTAATATATTTTATGCATGTATGTACGTATGAATCTATGCATGTAAAATATTAAGTGATCAACTAAAAATACAAATAGGGCTTAGGTATAATAAAACAAAAACTATGAATCTGATTTATCTGATTTTTTCTATTATATTTGTGGAATTTTTACTTGAATCGTAGATTAGTTTTATAAATAAATGTACATACAATTTTCGTTCTTTTTTATCCCTAAAAGTTTTTGTTATAAAAACATGTACATTCAAAATTATATAGGCGCCACCGCCAAATGTAGCCGTGCAGCTATGATGGCGTCAAACATCGTATGTATTTCAATTTGGACAGATTTAAGTCGCCAGCCTGCTGTTATTTAATGCTTCAAGCAACTTAGAAAGCATTGTGATAGGCTTTGTAAAAAATGTGATTGTATGTGTTACACCGATAATGATTGATATAAAAAGAGACACACAACAATGCCACGGTATAATACAAACAAACACATTTTTACAAATACTACGAAAGGCTTGACAAGTAGTTTGATCGTATCTTCACAATATATCAGTCAAGAAAAATTCCTTCAGTTTGTTGTCCCGGCAACACAAGTTTCCGTCGAAAGAGCTTTTAGTGCTCTCTCAATAATATTAACAAAAATGAGATCAAAAGATACTATAAACAATTTTCTTTTAGTAAAACTAAATAAGAATTTAATTGAATATGTAACAATAAAAAACGAAACCACGGAACAATTACATATGATATAATATTTATTTTTATATATTTTGTTTTTATTTAGACTCATATATGTATCTTTTTTGAATTACTGTCCGATGAATAAATAAAAATTAAACTAATACAAATCAATAAATTTGTTAAAATTGTATTATGGGAATTTTTGTAAAGAATCTTAGGTTAATACTTGTGGCAACTTGTTTTTTAATTTTTTGGGACATGAATTCATACACAATTTTATTAAGAATGTTAGGCGCCGGAAGAACAATGTTTCATACGTATGTTTTTGTTTTTGTATTTCTTGCATTCATAAAAGCAATACTTCTTAATTGTGAGTTGGTTTTTTAAACTGCTAAGCGGTACACAAACATCATACTTACAAACATTACACGTATACAGTCGGATTCGGGTAAGGGAAATTGATAATTGAAGGATTTATTTTTTTGGCTTATGCAAGATTTTCATTAATAAAAAACGTTGGACAAATTGAAACCATTTTGGTTAAATAGCTTTTCTACTTTTTATATTGTTTTAAACAAAATAAGAGAAAATGTTGCACTACAGTGCAACAAATTAGCTCTCGCATTGTATTTCGTCGTATATTAATAAGAAATTTTTTCTACTAAGCAGTGTTTGCTTTATTGAAGTTTGTAGCTTTAAAAACATAAAAGCTGTAAAACTGATTTTCCCTTACGCGAACTCATTTTCTTTAAAATATAGTAAAAATATTTACTTGTAGTTAAGTGATTTCTTCAATTAAACGTCGGCAGCTTAACCGAATTCGACTGTATTACATATTTTTCTATACACACATTTTTTTTATGTGGCGCCAAAAAAAGTTTTGTGTTGTATTCCTTGCAAGGGATGATTTTCACATATACCTTTTTATTGATGTCGTTTGTTTTTTAGGTATTGTTGTTGTTAAAAGAGGCATTGGGTACAGTGTGACACACAACTTTTTACCTATACACACATATCGATGCCTTACTTCCTCAACCTCGTATCTTAAAAAATAAAATTTTTCAGGAGAAAAAAAACGGTTAATCTTTTTATACTTCGGTGTTTGGTAAAAAGTTTAAATGCAATTATTAAGGAATTGATTGTATTTATGTATATTAGTAGTAATAATATACTAAGCATTTTTAGTTAAAGCATAAAACAATCGTTTGATATGAAAAACTCAAAACCGTATTTTTAAGTTACGAGGTTGAGGAATTAAGGCATCGATATGCTTATATATAAAGTAGCTTTTATACCGAGTTACAATTTAAGACAAACAAGGATTTTTAATTTACTGAGTAAAAAAAATTAGGAATGTAATGAATTTTCTGTTTACATTTTCAGGTATATATGTGTTTTGCTAATACGCATATCCTTTTAAGATTTTACCTTTTTATATAAATGCCTAATTATTTGATTAGACCTATAAAGTTGTTTTTCTTGTCCGTATCTTTAAATCAATTATAATTAAATTTATGAGGATACAAATATTATATATGTATGTATGGATATATAAAATATAATATTTATACACGATACAGCTATTTATATACATATAAGCAAAATCCAATCTGTTAAGTACGCATTGTGTTGTTTAAATTATTATGATTGCTACTGTACATTATTTAATGTTAAGATTTTTTTCATACCACAAACAACAACAAATAAAAAGAGGAAATTTTTAAAACAAATTTTTCGTTTTTGATTCATTTTGCTTAGAATGAAATATATTAAATTTGTGAGAAGAATGAAACACGACGAATATTAAAAATAGAAATTGTATTGCAAACGAAATCAATAAAAAAAAATATTTTTATATTATTTGTGAAAAGAATGAAAAAAAATAAAAATACTAAATAGAATTTGACTCACAACTTTTATCTTTTTCAATTCAGAGCATAATCCAAAAAACAAGCGAAAAAAATGATATTGTATTCACAAACATAATTTTTTGCGTACTATGTTTTTAAAGCTACAAACTTCAATAAAGCAAACACTGCTTAGTAGAAAAAATTTCTTATTAATATACGACGAAATACAATGCTACAGCTAATTTGTTGCACTGTTGTGCAACATTTTCTCTTATTTTGTTTAAAACAATATAAAAAGTAGAAAATCTATTTAACCAAAATGGTTTTAATTTGTCCAAAGTTTTTTATTAATGAAAATCTCGCATAAGCCAAAAAAATAAATCCTTCAATTATCAATTTCCCTTACCCGAATCCGACTGTATACGTGTAATGTTTGTAAGTATGATGTTTATGTACCGCTTAGCAGTTTAAAAAACCAACTCACAATTAAGAAGTATTGCTTTTATAAATGCAAGAAATACAAAAACATACCTATGAAACATTGTTCTTCCGGCGCCTAACATTCTTAATAAAATTGTGTATGAATTCATGTCCCAAAAAATTAAGAAACAAGTTGCCACAAGTATTAACCTAAGATTCTTTACAAAAATTCTCATAATAAAATTTTAACAAATTTATTGATTTGTATTAGTTTAATTTTTATTTATTCATCGGACAGTAATTCAAAAAAGATATATATATGAGTCTAAATAAAAACAAAATATATAAAAATAAATATTATATCATATGTAATTGTTCCGGGGTTTCGTTTTTTATTGTTACATATTCAATTAAATTCTTATTAAGTTTTACTAAAAGTAAAAGTAATTCGTTTATTTACTGATTAATCCTGTAAGCAGTTATCAGTGTGTTGTATTTTAACATTATGCATGACCTCGTAATGGCGTTTTATATTTCCAGATATCCGTCCTTTAAGCATTTTTTTACAAATAATACATTTCGACGTATTATTTTCCTTATCAAATGCAACATATTTTTCTAGTTCAAATTCTCTTTTGCGACCCATTCTCTACTAAACTCATACAAACAATAAACTGAAGAAATTTTTCATAGCTAATATATTGTGAAGATACGATCAAACTACTTGTCAAGCCTTTCGTAGTATTTGTAAAAATGTGTTTGTATGTATTATACCGTCGCATTGTTGTGTGTCTCTTTTTATATCAATCATTATCGGTGTAACACATACAATCACATTTTTTACAAAGCCTATCACAATGCTTTCTAAGTTGCTTGAAGCATTAAATAACAGCAGGCTGGCGACTTAAATCTGTCCAAATTGAAATACATACGATGTTTGACGCCATCATAGCTGCACGGCTACATTTGGCGGTGGCGCATATATAATTTTGAATATACATGTTTTTATAACAAAAACTTTTAGGGATAAAAAAGAACGAAAATTGTATGTACATTTATTTATAAAACTAATCTACGATTCAAGTAAAAATTCCACAAATATAATAGAAAAAATCAGATAAATCAGATTCATAGTTTTTGTTTTATTATACCTAAGCCCTATTTGTATTTTTAGTTGATCACTTAATATTTTACATGCATAGATTCATACGTACATACATGCATAAAATATATTAACTAAAAATTATAATATATATTCTTTAATTCCTAAAATGGTAAAATTGTTCCCATTAACACAACAAAAATGATAAACTACAATGGCAACGCTGCTAACTTTTCTTCAAGGAAAATAAAAATTGTATTTGTGAATGGATTTTTTTTTTAATTTTTAGATTATGTTCTTTGAATGAATGATTCATGTAAGGAATTTTATATTTAAATTGTGGTGAGAAATTTATTTTCAATTTTTTTAAAATATCATTTGTCTCGCAACTTTTATTTTTAAAATTCGGAAAACAAAACAAATTATTCGTCACAATGTGGAAAATTTAATTCATTCAAATTAATATCATTCATGATTAATATCTATTCGATTGATTTGCGTACTATGGTCTATTGTTAAAAAAAAACCGAGGTGGTCGTGGTTTTTTGCTCATATCTCAGTTATTTATGTACCGATTTTTCTGAATTTCAATAGCGATCTACTCCCGAATATTTCCAACATTTTAATACCTCATGCGGGTCCGGGCGATGTCGGGGGGCTTCAAAAAGTTGATTTCAACATACACACGGACAGACGGACAGGGCTTAATCGACTTCCCTATTCATAAGCTTTCAGGAAATATATACTTTATGGGGTCGGAAATGAAAATTGTAGAAATTTCACACGGAATGACAAACCTATATATACCCTTTTACACTGTGTGAAGGGTATAAAAAAAAAAATTAAGCAAACACTTAATGGTATCGAACTGCGTACCACCAGCTTCATAGTTCAGTCGTGTACCCACTGCACTACCATCCTATAAATATTTATATAACTTAAATATACAAAAGTACTTGCAACCTATATGAGGTTCATACAAAATAAAAATCATATACATACATACATACATTTAAGTATTAGCAATATGTTTGAATGAATATTCGTATGTAGGTTTTTTACACACACACACATGCTACGTTGAATCAAGGTTATAGCTGTTGTTACTTTGTTATCTCTAGCAGCGAAAGCCGCGGTGACATTTTGTTTTCTTTAAATAAATGCGTACAAACATACATACATACATACCTACTATATGTTTCATTATTATTCTTTTTCTTTATAATAAAGTATTTTATCCGCTCAAAAACGTACCATTGTAAAATTATAAATTGAGTTTTTGAATGTAAGTACGTATAAAAAATAAAATAACACAAAAAAAAATGAAAAAAATAAAAAAAAAAATTTTTTTGTCTCAACTGGGATTCGAACATAAGCTCATCTAGTGTCTATTGTTAAAAAAAAACCGAGGTGGTCGTGGTTTTTTGCTCATATCTCAGTTATTTATGTACCGATTTTTCTGAATTTCAATAGCGATCTACTCCCGAATATTTCCAACATTTTAATACCTCATGCGGGTCCGGGCGATGTCGGGGGGCTTCAAAAAGTTGATTTCAACATACACACGGACAGACGGACAGACGGACAGGGCTTAATCGACTTCCCTATTCATAAGCTTTCAGGAAATATATACTTTATGGGGTCGGAAATGAAAATTGTAGAAATTTCACACGGAATGACAAACCTATATATACCCTTTTACACTGTGTGAAGGGTATAAAAAAAAAAATTAAGCAAACACTTAATGGTATCGAACTGCGTACCACCAGCTTCATAGTTCAGTGGTGTACCCACTGCACTACCATCCTATAAATATTTATATAACTTAAATATACAAAAGTACTTGCAACCTATATGAGGTTCATACAAAATAAAAATCATATACATACATACATACATACATTTAAGTATTAGCAATATGTTTGAATGAATATTCGTATGTAGGTTTTTTACACACACACACATGCTACGTTGAATCAAGGTTATAGCTGTTGTTACTTTGTTATCTCTAGCAGCGAAAGCCGCGGTGACATTTTGTTTTCTTTAAATAAATGCGTACAAACATACATACATACATACCTACTATATGTTTCATTATTATTCTTTTTCTTTATAATAAAGTATTTTATCCGCTCAAAAACGTACCATTGTAAAATTATAAATTGAGTTTTTGAATGTAAGTACGTATAAAAAATAAAATAACACAAAAAAAAATGAAAAAAATAAAAAAAAAAAATTTTTTTGTCTCAACTGGGATTCGAACATAAGCTCATCTAGTGTCTATTGTTAAAAAAAAACCGAGGTGGTCGTGGTTTTTTGCTCATATCTCAGTTATTTATGTACCGATTTTTCTGAATTTCAATAGCGATCTACTCCCGAATATTTTCAACATTTTAATACCTCATGCGGGTCCGGGCGATGTCGGGGGGCTTCAAAAAGTTGATTTCAACATACACACGGACAGACGGACAGACGGACAGGGCTTAATCGACTTCCCTATTCATAAGCTTTCAGGAAATATATACTTTATGGGGTCGGAAATTAAAATTGTAGAAATTTCACACGGAATGACAAACCTATATATACCCTTTTACACTGTGTGAAGGGTATAAAAAGGGTATATATAGGTTTGTCATTCCGTGTGAAATTTCTACAATTTTCATTTCCGACCCCATAAAGTATATATTTTCTGAAAGCTTATGAATAGGGGAGTCGATTAAGCTCTGTCCGTCTGACCGTCTGTCCGTGTGTATGTTGAAATAAACTTTTTGAAGCCTCCCGACATAGGTTGGACCCGGGTAAGGTACTAAAATATCAGAAATATTCGGGAGTAGAACGCTATTTTAAATCAGAAACATCGGTACATAAACAACTGAGATATGAGCAAAAACCCACGACCACCTCGATTTTTTTTCACAAAAACAACATTACAACAACAACATACATACATACAAACGTGTATACTGGTTAGAGAAAACGTGGCATCGAATCCTAGCTGAGCCAAAAAAAATTTTTTTTTTATTTTTTTTTTATACCCTTCACCTGTGGTGCACAAGGGTATATATAGCTTTGTCATTCCGTTTGTAATTTCTACAATTTTCATTTCCGACCCCATAAAGTATATATTTTCTGAAAGCTTATGAATAGAGGAGTCGATTAAGCCCTGACCGTCTGTCCGTGTGTTGGTTGAAATCAACTTTTAGAAGCAACTATATGTTCCTCAGATCTGTATATGGTATCAATCTCTTGGAAATATCCAGGAATGAATCGCTATTGAAATTCAGCACAATCGCCCCATAACTTTCTGAGATATGAGCAAAAAACCACGACCACCTCGTTTTTTTTCACAATTACAACAACATACATACATACATACATACATGTAAAAAACATACCAAACAAAAAAAATTACAAAAAAAAAAATATTAAAAATAAGAAAAAAATAATAAAAAAAAACTACAAAAAAAAAATTTAAAAAAAAATTTTTTAAAAAAATTTAAAAAAAAAATAATAAAATATAAATAATATATTAAATAAAATAAAATTTTTTTGACTCAGCTGGGATTCGATGTCACATTTATTCTAACGTGTACGTATGCACGTACCGAATATAGCACTGTTACTTGTTTTAATTTAATATATTATTTTTATTTATTTTTTTTTTAATTTTTTTTTTATTTTTTTTTTTGTTTTATATATATTATATACATAATATTTTTTTTTTAAATTTTTTAAAAAATTTTTTTTTTTAATATTTTTTAAAATTTTTTTTTTTGTTTTTGTTTTTTTTAACATACATACGTGAATTTATAATTTTACAATGGGACGTTTTTATACATGTATGTTTTTATATGTATGTACGTATTTCATATGGGATGAATGGTGATACAAACAATTCTTATTGCATGAGTACACGTTGGAAGGGTACATAAGATTCGGCACGGCCGAATATAGCACTGTTACTTGTTAGTTAGTTCTCTTTGAAATAGTCATCAACATTGGGAGCGTTATCTAATAGATTTAACATATCGGGGCTATAATTATATTCTTCCAAATCCTTTCGAAATCTTATCTTATGTCTTCGTGATGAAATTAGTGGGTCTGAAGAGGCCGCCAACATATTGAAAAGTTCCGTATTCTGTCTAATCTGTGAAATTTTGCAAGTATTTGTGTATCTAAATTTTTTGTAGTCTTTGTTTTTGCATTCCTGGGCTTCTTCTGACAACTCTCTAATCGGTAAGCATTGATATTCAGGTAAACTTTTACCATGAGCCAAAATCTTATGAACCGTAGGAGTAAGTTTCTTCTCAGGGTACATTTGAGCTAAAAGTTGGGCAGTTTTTGATGCATAATCATCAAACTTTGGGCCATTTACCATTTCTCTAGAGTTTATAACATTTAGGATAACTGCCAACCTTTTTATAATATTATTATTGACCCCAGTAATTCGGGCTGTTACCTCATCATTTTCAAAAAATGCTCTAGACATATTACCATCGCTAGTATTTCCATACCCCTGCTTTGGGCAGTCTACTTTCAGCCCAAGCTTCTTATGAAATTCATTTTGTATAATTTTTTTTCGAGCAGATAGTTTTTCTTTTTGTGTTGCGTTCATATCAAAACATTCACCTTCACGCGAAATTGTATACACTAGTTTTAAAATAAACTCCATGCACCTAATTCTGGCATGTAATGGAGAAATTCCATATTCATAATTTTGCTCATTACTTGAGTCATAAAAATTTTGAAAGTCTTTCTGTGACTTTTTGCAAATTGCACACTTTAAAGTTGACGAGGTATCTGTTATTACATTTAAGACTTTGCCATCAATCATTGTAAGAAAAAATTTATAATCAATCGAAACACTTTTTTCATTCTTTATTTCACAACAGAAGGCTTTAGTTCCGAAATTTGCTTTTTTATATCGTTTACTGTGGATTTGATTATTTCTGAAGACTCCTTTTCATATTGAAAAAATATCGGACGACAAAAATGAACTGATGATGGGCGAGGATTTTTCCAATGCTCAGCCCTTTCACTTCTCAGTCGTAAAGGAACTACAGAAGCCATAAACATATTTGTATCTGTAATAGTTGTGTCATTTGTCGATATTGTTTGTTTGTAAGAACTTTGACCGGATGATCCACTTATTTATCAATGTAAGCATATCTGGAAGTGATACTGCTTTCTCCTCAGGCAAACTTTGAATAAGGCGTTTGGCTGTATGATCCATTAAGTCTTGCAGTTTTACCTCTACCCATACTTCAGTAACCTTTACATTAGGTGGCACTGCTTCTTTTTTGGCAGATGTAATTTTTTTGTATCCAGGAAGAATATTCACATTATGATTCTTTAAAGAGATTCGTAAAATAGAATATTTTTCCTTCGACAATCCCAATTCCATAAACAAAACTAAGGCTTCTTCTACATTATACTTCGTGGGTAAAGCATTTGGTGGAGTAGGAATACTCCCTTTGATTCTCTGCAGTCGATCTGGGCTTGCAAGTACCACAGCTTTTGTAATGTCGGACCTTGATTTATCTTTATCTTTTACAAACTTAAGACATAATGCTTCTGAAAGATGCGATTTAGATATATCTTTTGTGGCATTTTCAAGTTTACGTTTTCTTGTGTACTCAGAACACTCGTTTATAGTTTTTGCTAGTCTTCCTCTTTTGCTGTCAGAGGATGTACGTGGTTCTTCGATGTTTTCAAAAGTTGTAACTCCATTTAGCTAGTCTGGGTTGTTTTTCATAAATGCTTTTTCGTACGGTGTGAGGTAAGCCATATTTTTTAATTGTTAGGAAAACGAAGCGAATTTTGCTATGAACATCCATTCCGTTGTATCCTGGTAAATCGTGTAGTTTCTCAACAATAGCCAATTTAAATGCATTTTCATTATCTGAGTTTGTGAATAACTCCAACAATTCTAAATTGGTAAATGACACTATCGCACTTTAAAATAAAATTTTACAAATTCTGTTACTGATCACTAGTTTTAGAAAGTAAAAACCTAACTGGCTGCATTATACAATTGCGGCTTAATTTGTATCCAAAAATTAAAAAAAAGGGTTTCAACTACCTAATTTGAGCAAAAAAAAAATTAACTGGGATATATGTATACCTGCAGTTTATATTTTATTCAGTATAAAAAAGTTTTAAAACTACCTGCCTACTTTTAAAACAGGTATTTTTAAATTGAAATAAATAAAAAATGCCTACCTGATTGGCAGAGCAAAATATTGTTTACTATTTAAGGAGAAGCAATAAAAATATGCAACAAGTAACTTTGGAAACCCTTTTTTATTTCTTTTCACATTTTGCACACATTTTTGTTACATTCTTTAAAAATGAGAAAAATTTTTTCTCGTTTTCGCTATGAGGTTGTAAGAGTTTTCTTCTTATTTCACCTACAGCGGCAACCTACGGCAGCCAAACTTAGTTAAATTATTTCAAGTATTATGTAGCAAATATGCTCAGAAAATATGGGCGAGACCATTTTTGACCATTTTTAGATATGCTCTATTTTATTTGTAAAAATTACCTTAATATAGGATGTCTGAAAAGCGGCTACTACCGAAAAAGTAGGTCATCTGCTGAACATTTTACTACTTATTTTAATTAAAAACAAACATACCTTAAAAAAATACCAAAAAAGTGGTAATCAAACGGCAATGTTTCTGACACTTTAATTCTAAAGTGCATTTATTTTTTCAAGATCACCCTTTTTTTTTGCTTTTTAAAAAATTGTCGACATTGAGCAGCTCCACAAACTATTAATAATTGTTATGCAATTAAGGAAAACGTTTTTGAATTGTGATCTGTAAGTAGTTCCTTATAAGATGTTTTCATTCATATTCGAAAACTAAAAATACACAACGTTTATTACAAATCAATCCATGGCAGGCTGTAGCGCCACGTAGGGTACATTAGTTCCCACTCACTGACTTAGGGTCAGACGCCTTGACTGGAAAGGTACCCACAATTTTATTCCCGTCCCTAAATAAGACATGTTTAAATTATTTAAAATTGCATTATTGTTTTACAAAATCAAAACAAGTTTATTCATTGGTTGCGTTTTTGCAAATAACGATATAAGAATATAAAAAAAAAGTTTAAATCTAAGAAAAAAAAACTATTATTTGTTAATGCTTTTTCCTATGCTTTTATATACGGATAATATAAAAAAAATTAAAGGAAAAACACAAAAAAAAACTAAACAACTACAATCTATATATATAAAAGTGAAACTCTGTGTGTGTGTGTGTTAGCTATAGACTCCGAAACTGTAAAACCGATCGGACTCAAACTTTGGCAAGTTGTTGTACACATACTAGGGAGTATTCATAGGTAAAAAAAGTGGGCGGGACCACGCCCATAAAAATTAGTTATCATTTGTAGCTACTTGCACTTGACCAATTTTTCTGAAACTTTGCACACATATTGAGCTGTCATGACTAAAAAATTTCGTTATAGGAAAAGTGGGCGGGGCCATGCCCATAAAAAAGTTTTAATTTTGAGGTATTTGCACTGGACAAATTTTTCTGAAACTTTGCACACATAATAAGTTGTCATGACTTTAAAATTTTGTGATTAGAAAAGTGGGCAGGGCCACCCCCATAAAAAAAATTATAATTTTGAGGTACTTGAACTGGACCGATTTTTCTAAAACTCTGCACACATATTGAACTGTCATGACTATATAATTTCGTAATAAAAAAGTGGGCAAGGCCACGCCCATAAAAATAAGTAATAGTTTTGAGGTACTTGCACTGGACCGATTTTTCTGAAACTTAGCACACATATTGAGCTGTCATAACTATACAATTTCGTGATAAGAAAAGTGGGCAGTGCCACGCCTATAATAAAGAAGTTATAATTTTTAGCTACTTGCACTAGATCGATTTTTCTGAAACTTTGCACACACATATTGAGGTCTCATTTATACAATTTCGTGATTAGAAAAGTGGGCAGAGCCACGCCCATAAAAAAGTTATAGTTTTGATGTACTTGCTCTAAATCGATTTTTGTGAAACTTTGCACACAAATTGAGTTGTCATGACTATACAATTTCTTGATTAGAAAAGTGGGCGGTGCCACGCCCATTAAACAAAATTTAAATTTTTAGCTTTTTGCACTTGATATTCAATTTAAATTCAGAATGCATTTTATTCATTAAGGGGCGTAGCAACGCGCCCCGGGCTTTTCTAGTAATTAATAAAAATAGAAAACAAATTTTTTTACTCACAAAATACCTCTTAGATTTGTGCATTTGTTGTTGTTGTCTTATTAGATTTTGTTGCGTAGTAATCGATGGGCCCAGCAATCACAGCATGACGATGCTACTGTTATTTTGAAAATATTGAATTAATAATTACCAAAGAATATAAATCATATAGAATGCGCATCACGTACAAACAAAATTTCTTATGGCGGGTTCTAACATTGGAACCCGCTCTCTTCATTACGAATGGCTCTCATATAGTTTCGCTCACAAAATTTTGTAAAGGTAATTTGTTGTTGGTTTCTTTATTCATATTTATTTACAAGGAAGCAAAGAAACAAAATAAATACGAACACGTGTTTGTCTGTTGCTTATGCATGTATGTATGTATGGATGTGTTAATGTTCTTTAAATAAAGATTGCAGGTTGCAAAAGCACAACATATTCACCTAAATATTCTAGTTCTTCATCTTGAAAGCTTTCAACACCTAGTTTTTGGCATAAATCAAACAATTTTAACTTATGTGAAAGTAAGCTTTTTACAGAGTCGTATAGCGAGTTCCATCGTGTCACCACAGGGCATTTTAGCTGGGAACCCAATGTTGATTTAATTTCCTCAGATGATCTTGGTCTGTTGACTTTTGACCATAACGCGCTGCATTTCTTTAATATATTAAAAAAATAAATACAAATGTTAATAGAATATATAGTTTTACATTAGGTTTAAACCTTTTATTTTTAAAAATAAAACTTAGAAAGTTGAAAGTTATTGTTTTTAAGAAAAATGTATTTGTTTTGTACTCCGATATTCTGACATGCTTCGCAGTTCGTCTTCAGTTATTTAAATATCGGAGTGTAAGAACAAAAATATATTTTTTTTCTAGTTTCTTTGATCTTTGATTTTAATATTTTATTAAAAAACAATAACTTTTTAATTATTATTTTATCGAACTTTTCTGTTTTAAACTAATATTCAAATTTTAATCAGGCTCGAGTTCATATATACATTCTTATTGTTACAAAGAATTTTTTTTTTTTTTTTTTTTTTCATTTGTGATAAATGAAAGAATAATCTGAAAAATTATATTTTTACCGACAACTAGCCGAGTGGAATGCATTTTCGAAACCAGCTACGATTTCATCATCAGCACTCTTTGATCGGTGGGTGCATGTTGGTTGTAAATATCATCTATTTAACTCACGGGACTTAAGTTAATTGAATTCGGTAACTTCTTTAGTTTTCCTTTTTCATATATTTTTACCACAATGAGTTAGATTGAAATTTTTGCCCAACAGCAACCCTTTTACTTTTGTTTGTTATTATCTTTCATTTTTATCACTATTATTGTCCTGCTCTAGCTACCAGTTAGGTAGCGATAAGAACAGATATGATTGTTTTTAACAATCAATGTTTATAATCATTTGTTTTATTTTTCTGTGAGGTCAGTATACAACTGAATGTTGATTGACCAACAGTAATTAATGATTGTTTGCACCGTGCCCTGTGCTTACGTAAATTTTTAATTTTTATTTTATCGAACTTTTCTGTTTTAAACTAATATTCAAATTTTAATCAGGCTCGAGTTCATATTAACATTCTTATCGTTACAAAGATTTTTTTTTTTTTTATTTGTGATAAATGAAAGAATAATCTGAAAAATTATATTTTTACCGACAACTAGCCGAGTGGAATGCATTTTCGAAACCAGCTACGATTTCATCATCAGCACTCTTTGATCGGTGGGTGCATGTTGGTTGTAAATATCATCTATTTAACTCAAAAAAAATTTATGGCCTTAAGCCAAACTATCTAAGTGTACCAAATTAAATATAAATAAAAGTATGTGATTTAAGAATATTAACTTACTTGCTTATGCTTATCATAAACTAAGCTGTTTGTTTGTAACAATTTGTTGAAATCTGATGTTGCAATAAGATTCAACGTATGCGATGCACATCTAATGTGATTTGGAAGAAGTCCTTCTAACCTTCTGTTCGCCGTGTATGTCAGATCATCATCTATCTAAAATTCTTCTTCATGCTCGTTTAAAAACTTGTCTTGGTTGACAATGCCAAATTCCAAGAATGCCTTAATGAAATTGCTTCCATTATCGGTTGTAGTTGCGATCAAATTACAATTATTAAGACCGTATTCCTCGTGGATTTCACTGATAATATGGCAAATTGCATCGAAAGAATGAACACCCGTAAACCGTTTGCAAGCTAGTGAAACTGACTTCCGCTCAAATGTGTCACAAATCCAATGAACGGTATAACCAAAAAAACGTCTATGTTTTGTTGACCAAATGTCAGCTGTTGAACAGAAATAATCACCGCTTTTTATAATATCCTTGAAACTGTCTTTCAGTGATTGAAATGTGCTATCTATGAGCTTCATAGTAGACGGTCGACTCATTAGAGTGAGTTTTGGGTTTGCAAATCCTAAAAGGTTTTTAAATGAGTCCGATTCTACTATAGATACCGGAAGTATGTTTTAAATTCCAATACAAGCTTGTCAAAAAGTATTTGTCTTGAAGGGGTAAGTTTTGCTTCCTGTTTTAGCTCTTCGTATTGGTTAAATTTTTCCAAATGTTGATTGCGCAAATGACGAACGAAATTAGATGTTACATTAAGTGTCCCAGTAAGTATTTTGTCACAATTTAGGCACTTCGCTAATATTTTTTCCTTTTTTCCTTCCGATTATTTTTCTTTCTGCAGAATCAAATATAAAGGAGATTTAAAAATATTTTTAGTCGATTTAAGGCCTATTTCTTGACTCTCAAGTAAACCAACCTCTTAAATATGGTTAAAATATTTTGTAAATATTAACGAATGCGCTGAATCTTTAGTGGCATCAGGCGATAATGTAACATCCAATAACGCGGCTTCATCCGTTTGTTCAAAAGCAGATTTGCAGTTTTTGGAACAGGATGGACCATTATCATCTAAAACTTCCGTTCATATTTAGGTAAAGGACTTTCAATGTCAATAACTTTATTTTTTGCAACAAAATTTGGCGACGTAGACATAATTCACGTTTTACCTGTTTTTACTTTGTTAATATTGATCTTATTCAAACGGAGGACAAATCGTAATTGAAATAAAAGTCAAAATGTGTCCTATAAATATACGTAGTATTTTTTTTCTGGTACTTACACACATTGTTGCATACACATATTCCAAATTTGTACCTGCATGTATGAAGCCATTAAAACCCCTTTAACATTCAATAAATTACTACAACAAATACCCTTAAGTAAATGTTTATGACTGTGGACAAACCCAAAAAAAAAAGAAAGGAATGCAGTGCACAAAACAACAGTGTTGTCATATTATATTTTCAAGAATTCTTTAAGTTATGAATAATAAATTAGTTTCTTTGTTTGACCAAAAACTCTTTTTAACATAAAAATTTAAGAAACTCTACCCCAACATGAATTTTTATTTCAACATTACCTTCTGCAAACTACCTTAATATTCAAAAAAACTTTTACAAAAATTAGCAGTCTTATATACGTGTCAAAAATCAAACAAACAAAAGGTGAATGTTACAACATGACAGCACTGATCACAACATGTAATTTATACTTACAAAATTATATTTTTATTTGCTTATTATTTTTCCTTTTCTCCTGTTAACAGCTAAACGATTTTATAAATTGTTACAAATGATTTTTAAGGCACCGCACCGTGGACCGTTTCGCGAGAAGGCGGTCAAATCTGTAACTTTTGACTGGATTGGAATTTTGATACGAGGGTTTTTTTTTGTTTACTAGGTGAGACCATAGGCTCTAAGCTTAATATATGTATAAAACTTAAAAAACGACTGGTTAGAAAAATAGTTATTTATGATGGGTTAAAAATGCATTTTGAGTTTTAGCTGCTTTTCGGTACAAAAGTTAAGTATTAAAACTTGTTAAAAAAGTTGTTTTCCACAAAGTTTTATATTTTGAGTCACGTTTAAAATTGAAACTTATTAAAAACTTAAATTTTGTCAGAAAGTGTGAAACTTTGGCCCCCGTGGAATTTTTAGTACGAATTGCCAAAGGTTGGTTTTTTGAAGCAGTTTGAAATAAAAATTTTTTTATTTAGCGGCAAACATAAAAAATACAAGCTTTGGTTGAAATTTACTTTAGATAAAGAAGTTTTAATAGAGAAGACGTAGGTTTCAATTCTATTTTATAGTCCAAATAAGACATTATAAATTTTATATGTAAACTTTAATTATAAATTTGCAAGTTTAAAATTGATTAATGCACATAAAATGTAAAACAATAAATTAACGATTCTTCCATTGCTTTGAAAAATTACTATTAGTTAAAAAATTTTAATAAATATTTCTTCTAAATAGTTTTGATTTTCATCTTCTAGATGTAGTTTAGCTTCGAAGTCTAATTCAATAGCTAGATTTCCATTTTTGTCGGATATTAGACATATAGGGATCTGATTTTTCTCTGAAATAATCTATAGTCTTTGCTTCTTAGGAATTTTAATTTTTATTGGTTCACAAAACATTTCACGCACAAAAGAACAATTTTCTCTATGGAACACACCCTCTTTAATGACATTATTATAAAAAAACAACAAATATTTGCAGGTCGTTTAAGATGTTGTGTTTTTTTGAATAACTCATAAATTGTATGCTCACAAAAGTATTTTGCTTACTGAGAAGTCTATAATTTTTTCGCTAATTGCGGTATCCTTTTTGATTTTGCACTTCTACCTGTAAGAGCGCTTGTTACGTATCAATGGTTTTTACCATAATTAGTTGAGATCTGTTTCTTAATGTGCGCAGTTGTAAATATACATTATGACCAAGGCAAAACATTTTAACAATTCCGAGAAAAAAATATTTTATACCTTTTTATTCAGGGTAAATCAATTTGAAAAGCAAAGTATTTTGTGACCTGAATAATATACATTAACTTTATTTGAAGTAGGCAAAATATCTTTGTGACCAACTGTACATGATTTATAAATTGACTAACAATTATTAATTTTATTTTTAAAAATACGCATATTCATCTAAATAATTGACCTTGTGTTAGAAAAATTGTTTTGGTACTCACGGGCGGATCGGGCCGGTTGAACAATGGGGTATAGGGGTGTAGAGGAGAGTTTGGACTACAAAAAAGTGCTATTTTTTTTAACCCTTATGAACTTAGAATGTTATTCTCTATTAAGTGGGAGAGTTTAGGAAAATTTGGGCCTTAAAAAAAATTAATTTCTAAAAGTCATAAACACTATATTTTTCTAGTACTAATAGCTAAATTAAATTAGGTGATTATACAAAATTTATTTCGTTTAAAAATCTTTTAAAACAAAAAAGTAATAGATGTTTAAAAATCAGAAGCTTACTATGAAATTTATCATTTTAGCAAAACGTGCGAATGTCCGATTTAAATCACTCCATTCACTGTGATATAGTTGAAATAAAGAGTTTCAAATTTTTGGCCTCCAAAGTACACTACTGTCTACTTTCGATAAAATATAAAATTTTACAATCGGTGACCAAAAAAAAATTAGTTTTGCCCGCCTTGTAAAATGGTCCACTGTGCGCCGGGGTTTTTTTACGGAAAAAAATCTATGCAAAAAGCAACAATAAAAAGTTTGTCATTGAAAATGATGTTCACTAGCAAAAAAAAACATGAAACCACACACATACAACCACAAACAACAACAACTGTAATGACCGTAAAGAAACCTAAAAAACTTAATGAATAAACAACAACAACTTGAGACCAAAAGTCGCTGCTTACAAAATATTACATACATATATATTTTCTTAATTTTTATGAAGGATTATTAGCTTCTTGTTTTTGCTTCTCTCCTGTTACAGTGCCAGTCTCTTTTCTTATTATATAGTTTACACAAGGCGAATTCATACAGGTGAAATTATCAGCCCAGCTGATTGTGAAACATTTTGTCAAAATTGGTTGAATTCGCTTTGATTTTATTTATTAATGCAGGGATAGGAAATGTGATTTTGGTTTCGGTATTAAACAATTAACTTGAGTGTACTTTTTTGACAATAAATGTGCTTAATTTATGTATATTTTTTGCTTTTGCGTCATTAATAATGTGTTTAAAAAATTTATATTCTGTTTTTAATCAAATTTTATTATATTTAATATGTAAAAACAACTTTTCCATCCCTGATATACGAATTGGCCTTGACATAAAACATCCCATGAAAAGTTGCTTTGTTGTATCAATTCGCCGTTGCATATACCTTATGGATATGCCTTGGTTTTGCAACTTTTATTTTTGCTATAATTTTTCCCGATTTAAAAAAAAGAATTACAATTTCTTATCTATAATTCATAATGAGTCGATTCATTTTTTAACACAATTCATACTTTACTAAAAAGAATGATTCAAAATATGTTTAATTCTTTTTGAATGTGTCTTTTTTTAATTCAATTCATTTTTTTGTCAAATGAATCGAATCATTTTTTGTCTAATTCTTTTGAATTAAAAACCTGAAATGAATCATTCTTTTACAACTCTGTTATTTGTTAATGCTTTTTCCTATGCTTTTATATATGGATAATATAAAAAATATTAAAGGAAAAACACAAAAAAAAACAACTACATTAATTTATATTTAGGTCTTAAACTTCTTTAAAACTCAATTAAAATTAGTTTATTTTCAAATTTTTCAAAACAATTTTCAACATTTGTTTGAATTCTGGTATATGTATTAATTTAACATTAATCTGGCTTCATTTACAAATTAAAAAAAAAACTAGTAAGTCTATGCCTTTATATTAATTTTAGGTTAGATTGTTCAAAAAAATTCTATTTTAACATACATACATACATATGTACAACAAATATCTAATTTAATATATATAGGATTTGTTTTTACATTTAAATTCACCGCGTTATTTAATTCAAGGTTTGTTTCCAGCTCATAAATTTAAATTATTTCAGAGGGCTTCAAATTAAAATTTAAAATCATTAGCAAATGACAATTTTACTTCAATAAATAAATTACTGAATAATCTTGTTTTTCTAATTTTTTTGTTTAATTCAGAATCTGAGAATTTCTGCTTTTGATTTTTTACATTTTCTTTTTACAATTTATTTATTTTTAACTAATATTTAAATTTTTAATCAGGCTTGAGTTCATATTTTTAATATTCTATTTATTTGGTTGTTGGGTATAAGCTGGTTTATATGCATTTCACTGGTGCTTATGCCAGATCATCAGTAAACCTTTACCCTTGAAAAAGTTTAAAATTTTTATAAGTTATATTTTTAAATTCTCATTAACAAAATGAGAATTCAAAAACAAAACAAAAAACTATAAAAAAACTTTTTCAAAAACCCAACCAACAATTTTTTTAAATTTTGAATTTATTTTATTTTTCTAATCCCTTTAACATTTGGCTAACCGTTGGTTAACACTAAATGTTTATAAGGGCAACCGAGAAATAAAATCTTTTATTAGTTAATTTACTAAATTTTTTGGGATATGCTCCCATAATTTTTCAATTATATTTATTTGGTTGTTGGGTTTAAACTGGTTTATATGCATTTCACTGGTGCTTATGCCAGATCATCAGTAAACCTTTACCCAAATTCTTGAAAAAGTTTAAAATTTTTATAAGTTATATTTTTAAATTCTCATTAACAAAATGAGAATTCAAAAATAAAACAAAAAAACTATAAAAAACTTTTTCAAAAACCCAACCAACAATTTTTTTAAATTTTGAATTTATTTTATTTTTCTAATACCTTTAACATTTGGCTAACCGTTGGTTAACACTAAATGTTTATAAGGGCAACCGAAAAATAAAATCTTTTATTAGTTAATTTACTAAATTTTTTGGGATATGCTCCCATAATTTTTCAATTATATTTATTTGGTTGTTGGGTTTAAGCTGGTTTATATGCATTTCACTGGTGCTTATGCCAGATCATCAGTAAACCTTTACCCTTGAAAAAGTTTAAAATTTTTATAAGTTATATTTTTAAGTTCTCATTAACAAAATGAGAATTCAAAAATAAAACAAAAAACTATAAAAAACTTTTTCAAAAACCCAACCAACAATTTTTTTAAATTTTGAATTTATTTTATTTTTCTAATCCCTTTAACATTTGGCTAACCGTTGGTTAACACTAAATGTTTATAAGGGCAACCGAAAAATAAAATCTTTTATTAGTTAATTTACTAAATTTTTTGGGATATGCTCCCATAATTTTTCAATTATATTTATTTGGTTGTTGGGTTTAAACTGGTTTATATGCATTTCACTGGTGCTTATGCAAGATGATCAGTAAACCTTTACCCTAATTCTTGAAAAAGTTTAAAATTTTTATAAGTTATATTTTTGAATTCTCATTAACAAAATGAGAATTCAAAAATAAAACAAAAAACTATAAAAAACTTTTTCAAAAACCCAACCAACAATTTTTTTAAATTTTGAATTTATTTTATTTTTCTAATCCCTTTAAATGTTAGGTTAGATCCGGCAGCCGCCCGAAGGCATAGCTCACTTGGGTCCTCCGAGGGTCCCGTTGTGATACCGTAGGCACCATCGCCCGTTTGTCTATGTCCTCTGGCCGTCGTTCCTCAGCCATCCTGTCCTGTTTACGAAGGTATGGATCTTTCCCAGTTCAACTGCGGAAAGACAAGTTTTACTTACAAATATTCGTTGACCCAGAATCTGGCGTCTCAGGTCCCCGAATGCAGGACAATTGCTTCCTCGTTATTGCAACTTCTGCAGAAGTCGTTGTAAGGGATATTCAGCCTTTTCGCATATGTACCTATAGGCCAGTGTCCGGTAATGACCGCTATGAGGTTCTTAAGGAGGATTCGGGGCATATTCACTGCATATTGCGTCCTAAGCACATCCATGTCAGGCCAGATCTTTCTGGTTTCCAAACAAGTGGGTTCTCTCACCCATCTTTCCTTGGCATCCAAATAGAATTGATGCGAGATTAGCTGCTTACCCTTCGATAAGGGAATACCCAAAGCATAACTGGATTCAACCGAATCTAAGGTGGTACCGGCTTTTGCAAGTGCATCAGCTCTATTATTACCATCAATATCCCCATGTCCTGGAACCCACACAAGGGTAACCGTCGAATGTCTCGCTATCGCTTTAAATGTTAAATATAAAACATATTATTTGGAGAAAAAAGAATTTTCAGCTACATGTTAATGAAGTGGTTTTCAGTGGCCAGAAATTTTTGCCAGAACATTTCAATGCGTTAAAAACTCCATTTGATTGTTTCGTATATTTTATGACAGACGATTTTTTAAGGTAATTTTGAATCAATTGCTTATATAACTTATATATTCATACTTATTAAAAAATTGTTTTTCTTATCGCTTAGTATTTGGTAGAACAAATGAATTTGTACGCACGGCAACATAATATTTCAACAAAATTTAAAACACATGAAATGGAAATGCGTAAGTTTTTTGGAGTCTTGTTTTTTATGTCTACTTTTCGTTTTCCGAATGTGCGCGCCTATTGGGGAAGACATGCATTCGAGCCAGTACGGGAAACGATGACCCGAAGAAGAAGAGCTTAGAAGTCAGCTCCATTTCAATGACAATTCTAGCCTGATTCAGAAAGGAGCACCAGGCTATGACCCTTTGTGTAAAATAAGACCGCTTATTAAGCACTTTAACGAAAGATTTTTAACAATACCAATGCGACAACGTCTCTGTGTTGATGAACAGATGTGTCCTACAAAAATGCAAGGTAATCCAACTCGACAATACATGCCCGCCAAGCCACACAAATGGGGGACAAAACTTTTTGCTTTATGCGACACCTCTGGCTTTTGTAACGCATTCGAAGTTTATGCTAGAGCAGGAGATAATATTGTTTTAGTTAATTATCCAGATCTTGGAGCGGCATCGAATGTTGTAGTTCGATTAGCAAAACATATTCCAAATGATGTCAATCATATTGTCTACTTTGACAACTTCTATACATCTCTTGGATTGGTTCTTTACCTAAACAGTCGTGGTAAACATAGCTTGGGAACAGTGCGAACAAATAGGGTACCCAACATTAAATTATCGTCGGATGCAGATCTAGACAAAAAAAGTGGAGAGGGGTTATTCAGAAGAATACGTGGGTGCGGTATATGGTACCGATATTGTAAATGTATTGTGGCGAGATACCAAAACTGTAAGGCTCGTTTCTTCCTACGTGAGTACCCAAAATGTTTTCTCAAAAAACATGAACAACTCCGTATCTACTGTAACGCGTTGGAACAGCAAAACGAAAAAAAATATGGATATAAACTGCCTGATTATTATAAGGGAGTATAACAAACACATGGGTGGTGTCAATTTGATGGATGGTTTAATTCGACGGTACAGGATCCGAATGAAATCGCGAAAGTGGACAAATCGTGTATTTTTTCATTTGCTGGATATGGCTATGGTGAACGCATATATTTTGTATCACAGAATTTATCCGAACACAAATAAAATTACGCTACCTAATTTCAGAACGGAAGTAGCAGAAACTATGTGTTTAATAAGCAACGGCGAAACGTGGCAGACCTAGATCTGAAACTCCTGCTCCACAAAAGCCAAAACGAACAAAATTTCCAACTAATAATGTTCGCTACGATCAATTTGGGCATTGGTGTATTTTTTTGAACCGATCTGGTAAAAAATGTGCAAAATGCCAGGTTGCAAGTCAGAAACGCAAGCTTTTTGTGAAAAATGTCAAATTAATCTATGCAACTCAACAACAAAAAATTGTTTTTTTAATTTTCACAACAACATTCAGTTTACCAATAAAACTGTATACCATTTATTCAAAAGAAAAACAATAAATTTTTTTTAAATCATATAAGTTGTTTGAATTACCACGTAAATGCCCGACACTGCCTCAAGGCGGACTATACATTTTTACCTGTACATTGTAAACGAGTACCAAAATAAAAAAACTGACTTTAGATTCGTATTTCCCACCATTAAATTATTTTAATATGATTTTTTCAAGTCGAACAAAAAATGTGGAATTAGAGGGTTAAATATTTTTATATATAAAGATAAATAGTATTAATAATACTAAATCATTAAATATTTTTATAACAAAAAATAAAGCTAATTCATTAATTATGGGGCCCAAAACGAATTGGTGACTTTGGCCGTCACAGTTTTATAAATGTTCGTTAAATATAGAATTATATTTGTATATATATTATTGTCTATTTGTTTGTTTTATTTGTAAATATAGTTTTAACCCTTTCGCTACAAGTTTTCACTGGGTAGATAAAAAAATTAAATTTTTTGGATTTTTACTATACATTGCTCTAGAATAGAATAGAATCAAATATCGATTTAAAAAAAAAATTATCCTTAATATGTTTTTTGAACTGTATCCTTATGGATACATATTTCGGTTATGGTATAGAAAAATGAAAGTATTTTATTTAAATTTATATTTGAGTTTTTATTTATTTCAGTAATTTTAACACATAAAATTCCTTTTTTACAGTAAAAACAAACAATACAAATATTTACATAAACAAATTAAAATTATAAAACTAAAATTAATGCAAATATTTGAAGTCAATTTTACCGAATCTATTTCCTCTAATAGTACCTGTAGCCCAAATTACTTTTTGTCGTAAATAAAATACTAAGTTTAGAGTAGTAAAATAATTATCGAAATATAGCTTATGATTTTTTACTTCGGGAATAGTTTTTGCTAGGTGAATCACAATATCAGAGCAAAATCCAAGCTTTGAGCCAATTAATATTATACCTCTTCCCTGATATATCTCAACATCGTAAACTATACCTTTTTAGCTGCAAAGACAAAAAATCTTCATTCTCCATTTGATCGGTTTTTTCCGGCATATACTGTCTCAGAGTGGTTCTACCTTGAAAAGGAAAAATCATCATCCGTCCACACAAAGATTTTCATCTTTTGGAATAGCGTACGATTTTTTTGTAAACATATTTATAATTGGGCGAATTTTTTAAAGTTTATCGCTTCCTGGTGACTCTGTTGAAATCTTTGTCTGGATATGTTTTCTGGGAATGATGGTATCACGGAACCGATGGTCCAATACATTTCCAAACGCGAATAGCCAATGGTACCGATCATTATTTTTAGAGCTAGATATTTGAGAAATTCTTCTATAGTTAAATTTACTGGCTTACATCTCTAATCATTGAAGATTGGTTTGTCGAAAATACCAGTTGTTGAAGAAATTCTTCCGTAAAGTACTCCAGAAAATAATGTACAGGTAATTTCGCATTTTTCTTTGGGAATGATTCAGAAAAAGAAGTCTGGATTTATCCAGAAAGCTTTTTTCCAACGAAATTGTTGAAAACTTTTAAATGCAATTTGTGGAGTTTGAAAAATTGTTTTACTTTTTTTAACTACTCCATCAACCGCCCCTACTATATCATTACCCCTACTAACATCATCATTATCAAAATAAATGATAATTTTATCAATATTAATAACCCTATCACCTTCATCATTGTTTTCAACATCAATATCTTGATGTTGGTTTCATACGGACCTTCTCTAGAAAATTCTTCTAACAAAAAGCTTTTATTGCTATCGAAAGCATAAAATAAATTGTTTATAACTTCACATTCTTCCGATTCATCTAAGTCAGAAACATCGGAATCGACAAAATTGGTCAACATTTTTTCACTTCTTGAGTCCTTTAAGTTGCTAGTCATTTTTTAAATGAATCTAAATGGAGAGCTAAAAAAAAGAACGTCTGTATCATAGCAGCTTCAAGCGTAAAATGATGATATTTGTATTGTGTGTAATGTATGTTATTTACAACACAACTAACGTTTGTATCCATATGGATACATACAATTTTTAAAAAATTCGCACAGCTTTTTTCTTACTTAAAACAAAAAACTATTGATGCAAAAATTTAAAATAAACAGTCTTATTTATGTTACATGTGTTTTTTTTAAACATGGTTACATATAGATATGTTATTTCTAAAATAAAAACCCCTATTTTCAAAACAAAAAACAAAAATAAAATGTTTTTTTTTGTAAATGCTATATATTTCTCAGTTTTGTAAAAATCACAAAATTGTTTATTGAAAATGATTCATAAGATCTTAAAAAACAATAATAAGTCGATATCTGAATCAATTATTTGGCTTGGAGAATGTCAGAAGCCTCCAAAGTTGAGTGTATCCATATGGATACAATATAGCGAAAGGGTTAAGGATTTTAATAATAAAAAATTATGTTTATTTGAAATAATACATATATAAATATGAAGGCTTAACTTAAATTAGTAACGGCAATGATAACGACGGATAGGTAAGTGGTGAGTTTTGTCGGTCGGATTTAGGGTCGTAGAGAAAAATTTATGGGTGACATACTACGACATGGTTGGGTGGGACAAATGGAGACCAACATCTGTCTCATAGCATTGTCAGTCCGGTATGTACAGTGTAAGAATGATTGTTTTTTAACGTTGCTGTTCGGATCTGACGTAAGGGTTGGGACCTCCTGAGATTTCAATAGTAGCCGGTGAACTCGTCAGGTCAACGTCACGTAACATTGGTAAGCATTGATATTCAATTAAACTTTTACTATGAGCCAAAATCTTATAAACCGTAGGAGTAAGTTTCTTCTCAGGGTACATTTGACCTAAAAGTTGGGCAGTTTTTAATGCATAATTATTAAACTTTGGGCCATTTACCATTTCTCTAGCGTTTATAACATTTAGGATAACTGCCAACCTTTTTATAATATTATTGTCGACCCCAGTAATTCGGGCTGTTACCTCATCATTTTCAAAAAATGCTCTGGACATATTACCGTCGCTAGTATTTATATACCCCTGCTTTGGGCAGTCTACTTTCAGCCCAAGCTTCTTAAGAAAATCATTTTGTATAATTTTTTTTCGAACAGATAGGTTTTATACCATTCACCCGCAAGGGTATATATAGCTTTGTCATTCCGTTTGTAATTTCTACAATTTTCATTTCCGACCCCATAAAGTATATATTTTCTGAAAGCTTATGAATAGAGTAGTCGATTAAGCCCTGTCCGTCTGCCCGTGTGTTGAAATCAACTTTTAGACGCAACTATATATTCCTCAGATCTGTATATGGTATCAATCTCTTGGAAATATCCAGGAATGAATCGCTATTGAAATTCAGCACAATCGCCCCATAACTTACCACGACCACCTCGTTTTTTTTTACAATTACAACAACAACATACATATACTGGTTAAACGTGGCATCGAATTCCAGCTGAGCCAAAAAAATTTAATTTTATTTAATATATTATTTATATTTTATTTTTTTTTATATTTCTTTTTAATTTTTTTAAAAAAATTTTTTAAAAGTTTTTTTTTACATTTTTTTTTTTGTAATTTTTTTATTTTTTTTTTTATTTTTAATATATTTTTGTTTTTTAATTTCTTTTCTTTTTTTGGTATGTTTTTTACACGTATGTACGTATTTTATATGAGATGAATGGTGATACAAACAATTGTTATTGCATGACTACACGTTGTGAAGGGTTTATAAGATTCGGCACGGCCGAATATAGCACTGTTACTTGATCCTTTTGTTTTGCGTTCATATCAAAACATTCACCTTCACGCGAAATCGTATACGCTAGTTTTAAAATAAACTCCATGTACCTAATCCTGGCATGTAATGGAGAAATTCTATTTTCATAATTTTGCTCATTACTTGAGTCATTAAAATTTTCTTTGACTTTTTGCAAATTGCAAAGTTGACGAGGTATCTGTTATTATATTTAAGACTTTGCCATCAATCATTGTAAGAAAAAATTCATAATCAATCGAAACACTTTTTCCATTGTTTATTTCAATAACAGAAGGCTTTAGTTCCGAAATTTGCTTTTTTATATCGTTCACTGTAGATTTAATTATTTCTGAAGACTCCTTTGCATATTGAAAAAATATCGGACGGCAAAAATGAACTGATTATTGGCAAAGATTTTTCCAATTTCTCAGTCGTAAAGGAACTAAAGAAGTCACAAACATATTTGTATCTGTAATAGTTGTGTCATTTGTCGATATTGTTTGTTTGACCGGATGATCCATCAAATCCCACTTACTTATCAATGTAAGCCTATCTAGAAGTGATACTGCTTCCTCTTCAGGCACACTTTGTATGATCCATTAAGTCTTGCAGTTTTACCTTTACCGATACTTCAGATGTAATCTTTTTGTATCCAGGAAGGATATTCACATTATGATTCTTTAAAGAGCTTCGTAAAATAGATTTTTTTCATTTGACAATCACAATTCCATAAACAACGCTAAGGCTTCTTTTATATTATAATTTGTGGGTAAAGCATTTGGTAGTCGAACTGGTCTTGCAAGCGCCACAGCTTTTGTAATGACGGATCTTAATTTATCTTTTACAAACTTAAGACATAATGCTTCTGAAAGATGCGATTTAGATACATATATCTTTTGTGGCATTTTCAAGTTTACGTTTTCTTGTGTACTCAGAACACTCGTTTATAGTTTTTGCAGGTATTCCTCTTTTGCTGTCAGAGGATGTATGCGGTTCTTCGATGTTTCCATTTAGCCAGTCTGGGTTGTTTTTCGTAAATGCTTTTTTCGTACGGTGTGAGGTAAGCCATTTTTTTAATTGTTAGGAAAACAAAGTGAATTTTGCTATGAACATCCATTTCGTGGTATCCTGGTAAATCGTGTAGTTTTTCCACAATAGCCAATTTAAATGCATTTTCATTATCTGAGTTTGTGAATAACTCCAACAATTCTAAATTGGTAAATGACATTATCGCACTTTAAAATAAAATTGTACAAGTTCTGTTACTGATCACTAGTTTTAGAAAGTAAAAACCTAACTGGCTGCATTATACAATTGCGGTTTAATTTATATCCAAAAATTAAAAAAAGGGTTTCAACTACCTTATTTGAGCAAAAAAAAATTAACTGGAATATGTACCTGCAGTTTATATTTTATTCAGTATAAAAAAGTTTTAAAACTACCTGCCTACTTTTAAAACAGGTGTTTTAAAATTGAAATAAATAAAAAAAATTGCAATAGTTATGCCTACCTGATTGGCAGAGCAAAATATTGTTTATTATTTAACGTGAAGCAATAAAAATATGCAACATGTAACTTTATTTTACACTAAAATTGCTGCAGTGAAAAAAAATTTTGAAACCCTTTTTTATTTCTTTTCACATTTTGCACACATTTTTGTTACATACTTAAATGAGAAACAAATTTTTCTCGTTTTCGCTATGAGGTTGTAACAGTTTTCTTCTTATTTCACCTACAGCGGCAATCTACGGCAGCCAAACTTAGTTAAATTATTTCAAGTATTATGTAGCAAATATGCCCAGAAAATATGGGCAATACCATTTTTGACCATTTTTAGATATGCTCTATTTTATTTGTAAAAATTACCTAAATATAGGGTGTCTAAAAACAGGCTACTGCCGAAAAAGTAGGGCATCTGCTCAATATTTTACTACTTCTTTTAATAAAAAACAAACATACCTTTAAAAAAGTACCAAAAAAGTAGTAATCAAAAGGCAATGTTTCTGACACTTTAATTCTAAAGTGCATCTATTTATTCAAGATCACCCTTTTTTTTTGCTTTCTAAAAAATTTTCGACTTTGAGCAGCTTTACAAACTATAAATTTTATGCAATTAAGGAAAACATGTTTGAATTGTGATCAGTAAGTAATTTTTTATACGATGCTTTCATTAATTTTACAAAATTTTGTCATGAAATTTTGTATTTTTGCTACGGGTTTTAAGAAAAGGCGGTACTGTGCGTCGTTTTTCACCCTCTTCTAGCTTTACAATAATATGTTGTTATACTTTGGTACGTTTTGACTTTGACTCCTCTGCTCCCATTTGGTGTCCGTCTGTAACTCTTGCAATTTCCGACCGAAATTCTTTCTTTTCCTATTCTGCACACAAAAGTTTGCAACTTTCAAGCATTTACTACAGCTGACTCTACAGCATTCAAAAAATAAGGGTTACCACCACTTCATGCCTCTAACATTTATACGGTAGTTCGATATTGCATTGTCTGCCATATCAACACCTCCCATATGTAAGTTATAATTTTTTTATTAAATTAAGCTCTTCAACTTACTTAGATTGCTATCATTCACACGTTTAAGTTGCTCGTAATTTTTTTGTGTGTTTTGAGGCTTGCTATTGTTTGATTTGTGCGGTAAGATCGCCCATCATTTTTGTGATCTGATTCTTTTTTATTGAGTTATTGTTAAGAGTATTTATGCTTGTTTCGGCTGATTTGATCATAATATTTTTTGTATTAAAGAACAAAAATACAATTTGTTAATGATCATTTACTGAACTCTTGCTTATACGCATAATTTTACGATAAACATAACCAGCTGTCTTACTGTTGTTTATTGGAATATCAGTGCTGCCAAGTCTGGATTGTATTGTGCAAATATTTGGTGCTGTTTAATTTGTAATAGTTAACTCTGTCTACACGGTGCATGTACTAATAGTGTTCACACTTTATACACAAAAGCTAACCTTATTAATCAACATAAGTATGGCACCTAAAAAATAAGAAGGCTAATAACCAAAACAGTAGTACGGTCAATAATGCAAATACTACCACTGATGTTAATGTTGAAGCGCAATCTGGTCACTGTACGTCGAATAAACTTTTGAGAGACATTTTACAGAACTCTATTGTTGAAAGTATAGCTAAAGCACCTCGTCTCTCTGATGCTCGGCGCACAATTGGGACGAACGACGAATTTCGCCCAACACGACGAACTCTTCGGTAAAAATTCGTTCTGCGAATTCGTCGTGTGAAGCACAACAACGGCGAAAAAGTAACATATTTTATAGTTGATAAATTTTTTTAGTGTTTGTGCAAAGAAAAAACAAAAATTATTGGAAAATTAAATTTTTTGTGAAACTCAACAAAACAATAAATATAATTTCTGTAATAATAAAAACTTGTTTACGTATAAGCAAACGTTTGCAAAGAATGTCGTGGGTACGTGCATTGAACAATAATAAAAATTTTGTTTGTGTATAACAGCTAATAGTGTGACCTTATGAAAATAGATTACTTAATAAACTTAAACATTTGGAAAAACACAAATAAAAACAAATTTGTGTACTTAACTTTTTTATACTTTTTTTAAATGTTTTAAAATAAAAAATAAAACAATTATTAAAGTAAAAACTAGGAGTACGTGTCAGTCTATCAGGCAGAAATGCTTGGTTTGCTGCACGCGTTGGACCACCTGTTGGAATGTCGAATGTATGGGAAGAGAATTCTTATTGCACTTGACAACCAGTCGGTTATAAAACGTATGCAGCGGATAGATGTGAACTCCTCTTTGGTGCTTGAGTGTGTTCTAAAGCTCAATAGGTGTGCCTCTACAAATGAGGTAACGCTGATGTGGGTTAAGGGACACGTGGGCATAGCTGGGAATGAGGCTGCTGACGAACTTGCGAAGAAGGGGTCTGAGGCTGCATTCTGCGGACCGGAACCCAGAACTGCTCTGGGTAATGGGTTGGTGCGGGCGAGGATCTTTCAATGGGTGAACTCTATAAACTTGCGAAGGTGGATGGAGGGAACCACGTGTAGACAGGCCCGTATGGTGCTCAGGGAGCCACTTGGCAGGGGTGCAGTGAAGATACTCGGTTTTAATCGGAATATGATGAGCTGGATCACTGCGTTGATTACAGGACATGGTAACTTCAAATATCATCTGAAGAGGATGCAAATCGTGGATGATGATATTTGTAGAATGTGCCTGGAGGATGTCGAGACGGCAGCGCATGTAGTATGCGAGTGTCCGGCGTTGGCGAGCGGAAGATTAAGGATCACAGGCAAGCACACTTTAAGTGTGAGTGCGATGGGGGACCTTAGTCTGAGGGAGATGCTGGCGATTACAAAGGACTGTGCGATGAGGATTGTCGACAATCACCAGTCGGCAGTGTGAAATATTTTTCCTAGTCCAGAGCAAACGCCGGTTGTGGCGCGGGACTCAGTGATTGAAGGTATACTGATCAGTAGACACGAAATCACTGAGGAGCGAAGGGGGTCGAAAAGGGACCCGTGATAGTAGTGGTCTGCTTCGATATTCCCCCTACATGTATGTAAAAAAAAAGTAAAAACTAACTTTATTTTCTTAAAAAGTTGAGAAGTAAACCCAAATTTAATAAAAAATGGTCACCTTGTATCAATTTGTTCGTCGTTCGCCAGCGTAAGAAATAGAAATAAATCTAATGCAGAGTTCGCCGCGTATAGCGAACTTCGACTGACGCCACAATTGTATGCATTCTCATATACACAAATGTGTTTTATTTTTGATGACGAATATTCGCGACAAAAAATTCGTCGTTCGTCCCAATTGTGCGCCTAGCATGATATCCAGTCACCGTTTAAAACTTTTAATACTATTGAAAGAAATTGATAAATTAACGAATGAATTAACAGAAGAGCGTCTTATTAAAATGGTTGAACAAAATATTAAGAAAACTTTGGATAATTTTCAAAATACAATCGAAAATTTTAAATCCGAAATAAACATTGTAAAGCAGTGCTATTCAACCTTTTTGGCTCGTGTACCACTAAATTCACGACAAACTTTTCGCGTACCACCAAAAGAATATAATGTAAACAATTTTAAATGTTTGGAAATGTTAACAACAAATTCGTATTATTGTTCTCAGTTGTGGAAAACCAAACACACACATTTTAAATTAACAAGCATACTCTTTTGCTTTTGGATGAACGAATATTTTACTTTGCTCATTCGTTTATTGGTATGGTTATCATTCGCTTACGTTTGTTATTTTTAATTAAATGTAGATGCCAGTGTTACTTAAATTTAAAAATTCAAAATTTCACAAAAAAGGTATACTTTTAGGATGATTTCCTTTTTGTTTCCAATTGCAAAATAGAAATCGTTAAAATTTTAAAATATTTTGCATACCACCTGGAAATTTTTCTCGTACCATAGGTTGAATGTCACTGTTGTAAAGGAAAGCATAGAGTTATGTATACATACGTAATCACCCTATTTATTAATTGTTACTTACTAATTGTTTATTACGATGCTTTATTTTATATTATAATGTATACATACTTTCATATCTTATCTATTTATTACTAATTGTTATTTGTCATATTTTATTTTAATTCACCTGATATTATAACTATTATAGTTTGCGTTGTAAAAAAAATCATAAAAAAAGATATATTTTTGAAATTAAAAAAATAAAACACAATTTTGTGAATATACTAAACAATATAACTAAACAAAAAATTAATAAATTTGTTTTAATAAATATAAATGGCGCAGTCGGTTTACGAACCAAATAAGAAAAAAAACAGAAAAATTAAACTTACTTTTATGAAAGAAATAAAGAGATTTTTCTCTTATACTAATAAAAACTTTAAATCGTTTAAAAAAAGGCTGTAAAAAAATCATTTGTCATTAAATCTAAAAAACGAGAAGAAGAAAAATTTTATCTTGGATTCAAGGACGAGCTGTTCCATAAATAAATCGGAAACTAAAAATTTAAGAAAAATAATAACAACTAATATAAAGAAAGCTAGAATATAGGAAAACAATAAATCAACCAGCAAATCAGTAGGAGGAACAATAATGCTCTAAATGCATTTGCTCTCTTTAATGATGTCCCAGAATTTGACGGGAAGGCTGAAGAGCTGGAAATGTTTATGAAACATGTTGAGGAGATCCGTAAACATGTGGATGTTTCTCTTCTTTCATTATATGATTTAAGAGTCCGAAACGAAATTGTGGGGAAGGCGAACATCACCCTAATTAACAACAACAACCCCACTAATTGGGACGAGGTAAAAGTTATTTTAGGAATTAGTTTTAATATTTCAGATAGTATAGAAAATATTATAAATAAAATAAAAACTGCAGAGTTAAGAACTAATATTAGCGATTTTTATGAGTATATACTAAATTAAACTTAAAATCTAGCATTGATAGGGACTGCCAATGGTTTAGTTGTAAAAATAACGAATTAATGGTTTTAAAAATTTTTATAAGCAAGTTTCCAAGTGAACCAAAGTTAGTTCTCAATTCGAGAAATCCTGACTCTTTGTTAAAAGCAAAAGAAATTTTGATTGAAACGGAATACTTTTATCAAAATTATCGAAAAACCGAATCTTTTTTATCGAAACATTTTTCTAATGAAAATTCTAAACAGCAAAAACTATTTAATAATTAATTTAAATAAAGAATTTGCTTCTAGTAAAAACTATTCATCTCAACCTTTTTATAATACAAATCGCAATTTTAATAAATCTCAAGACATTAATAGTAATTCCAATTTTAATGGATATAATCACCAAAATGTTCAATATTATCAATGTTGGTAAATCTCAACAGACAAATAGAAATTATCCAACACAAATGGACGTGGATAATATTGAAGCTGCAAATTTTCAGTTATTGGCCGAAGAGCTCTTCCCTTCATAATTGTAAGAACTAAAACAAATCCAATAAAACTACTTATAGACACAGGTTCTGGAACAACAATAGTTAGAAAAGGTTTATTTCACAGTTCCTTTAGAAGTGATCTTTATCGTCCAATAATCTTGAAGACAATTTGTTCAAAAACTATAGTAGATTCTAAAATTACAATTCCACTTTTTAAAGAATTTAATCGTTCAAATGCAAAAATAGAAATGTTGGAAGCAGAGATTTATAGTGAATTTGATGGTGTAATAGGCAGCAATTTATTAAGACCGTTGGGAGCAAAAATAGATTTCGAAAATAAAATACTAATGACAAATGATGCAAAAATTCCATTAATATTTTCTGAGTCACCAGCTGGAGATACAAATTATGATGATCTGTGTACAGATTCGATAGTTGAAATTAATTTTAAAGAGCCCAGGGTTGACTTACTAACGCAAAAATTTGAGACTCTAAATTATAGTGAAGAGGAAATCAATGTACTTATGGAAATAATCAAGGAATTTAAAAATGTTTTTTATATAGAAGGAGATAATTTAACATCTGTTTGTAAGTATAGGCACAAGATTCGAACTAAAAATGATATACCTGTTTATTCGAGAACTTATCGCTTCCCACAAATTCATAAAGGGGAAGTGGAAATGCAGATAAATGACATGTTAGATGCAGGAATAATTAGAAAATCGGACAGCCCGTTTAATGCTCCTATCTGGGTTGTTCCTAAAAAGGCTGATAACTCTGGTCAACAAAAATGGAGAGTTGTAGTTGACTACAGAAAACTGAATGAAGTCACGATTGAGGATAAATTTCCGATACCAAATATGGAGGATCTTTTTTCTAAATTATGTAATTCACAATATTTTAGTACAATAGACTTAGTAAAAGGGTTTCACCAGATATTAATTTTATTAAGAACACTAAATAAACATGAAATGAATTACAGTGCAATAGAAAAAGAACTATTGGCAATCGTTTGGTCTGTTAAATATTTTAGACCCTATTTATTTGGGAGAAAATTCAAAATTCAAACAGATCACAAACCACTAATTTGGCTTAATTCAATGAAAGAACCCAACGTAAAACTCCAAAGATGGAAAATACAGTTGAATGAATATGATTTTGAGGTGGAATATATTAAAGGTAAGACCAACAAAGTAGCTGATTATCTCAGCCGACTAGACGTTAATGTTCTGACAGAGAAGGAAGACGACATTGAATCTGGTAAGGCGACAATTCATAGTGGAAGGGAACATTTAAATGACCATATCCCCATAGCTGAAACCCCAATAAATATTTATAGAAACCAAATTATAGTGAAGTTAGGATATAAGTATCGTTTCGAAAAGGAAATTTTATATGGAAATAAAACAAGATATATAATTACTATAAAACAGTATTTTGAAGAAAGGATAATAGAATTATTAAAACAAATTTTTCCTATAAAGGGCACAGTAGCAATATTTTGCGATAATTTTGATATATATAAGAACTTTCAGGAAACTTTAGTACACTATTTTTCAAACGTTAAGGAATTTAAATTTATTTGTTGTACAAAATTGATTAAAGATATTTATGATATTGAAAATCTTATTGAAATTATAGATAAATTCACACTGACAAAAATCACAGGGGAATTGAGGAAACTTTTTTGGAACTAAAGAATATTATTTACTATCCGAACTTAAAAAGGGAAATCCATAAATTTTTAAACAACTGTGTAATATGTAATATGTGTAAATATGACAGACATCCTATTAAAACGAAATTATGTGTAACAGAAACGCCAATAAAATCAAATGAAATACTTCAGATTGATATTTGGTTTTTGAACAAAAATACAAAATTTTTGACATGCATTGATAAACTTACAAAGCATGTCTCAATTCATCATTTGAATGACAAAAATTCATTAACAATCGTAGAAATGCTTAGGGAGAGATTTGCTATTTTAGGCAAACCGTCTAAGATTGTAGCCGATAACGAGTTTAATACTGGATATATTAAATTATTTTTGAATACGGAAAAGGTAGAATTTCCTTTCACTTCCTCTAATACGCATACAGGTAATTCTGATATAGAGCGTTTCCACCTAACTTTAAATGAACACATTAGACTTTTTAAACTAGATGAAAATAATAAAAACGTTAGTGATAAAACTCTTGTTTTTAAATCTGTTCAGATTTACAACGATACATTACATAGTAGTACAGGATACAAGCCAAATGGTTTGTTGCATAACAAAGTAGATAAATCTATTTCGGAGGCATTACACAAGATTGTTCATGAAAAAAGGTTGAGAGGATTAACAAAACCTTGGTTTTCAAAACCTTAAACAGAAACCGAAATACATTATAAAAAAAGTAAAATCGAAAAATAAAACCAATTTTATTGATGAAAACGGTTGTAAACGTGACAGACAAATAGTCAAAAGAATTTTTAAATATCAAAATGAATTGCCAGATACAACGTTTGAGAGGAAAGTTACTGGAAGAACTTATAGTAAAAAAAAATTAATAAAGCAATTAATAAGTGAAAAATAATACACTAATGAGTATATTTTTTATATTGTAATGTTTATCAAATATTAATTATAATAGATAATGTTATGTCCCATTATATATTATTAATATGGCAACATTGTATTTGCATCAAATGTCATTTGTCATTCTAATTGTATTTCTTCTTATTGTTAGTTCTTAAAATAGAAACCACTCGTTAATAAACATGAATATAAAATACATGAATACGCGTGCAATTATTCCATTTTCAACACTACAAAAAAGATACAAAAGTGGCGACGAGTTAAAAAACGAAAAAATTCAATTAATAAATTAAAAGAAAAAATTCAACAAATATAATAAATTCAAGTGGAAAATTATCAAAATAAAATTGACGCATAAAAAAGAAATTGTCTCTACACCAGTAGCAACAATTTTTTCTTCAAGATGGATGCTAACCAATTTGCGCAACTTCTAGAAGCTTTCAGCAAAACGCAACGTGATTTTCTACAGCAAGTCAATACAAATAATGCACAAACGCAACAACAACAGCAGCAGCCGACATTGCAGGTTATGTTACCTCCATTTGAAAATTTTGACGAGAGAAAAGAAAATTTTAAATTATATCGTCAACGTTTCGAAAATTATTTAACAATGAAAGGTGTTTTTACGAATGAAACACCTTGCCATCAAATGTTGATAAATTCAATTGGATCTACACACTTCGAACTTCTAGTTTCATTGATTGCCCCCAAGACATTGAACACAGTCAAATACGACGAATTAATGAAAATTTTGGAAACTCATCTTGGCCCGAAAAAGAACATTTTGGTAAGTCAACATCGATTTTTGTCAACATATCAAGGCAAAGAGCAGACAGTTGCTGATTATGTAGCATTATTACGTCGAGATACAAATGAATGTGAGTTTGTGTCAAAGTGTGAATGCCAAGCTGACATATCAAATATGTTCCTTCGAGACCAATTTATACGTGGCATAAATGATAACACAATTCGGGAACAACTACTTCAATCTGAAGAAGACGATTTTACAAGAATTGTGGAAAAAACATTATCATTAGAAGCATCAAAAATATATTGTCAGGAACTGAATACGAAACAGCTAATCAATAGTACAGTCAATAAAATTCAGTCAAGAGCCTCAAGCCGACGAAAAAGTCGTACCAGAAACCAGTCATCACGACCACGAAATCGTTCAAAATCAAGAGTTAACTACAGCCAGTTCGGTATCGACAATTTATGCATACGGTGTGGTAGAGACAACCACAGAACAAAAGACTGCCGTACAAACCCACATAACCTCAAATGTAAATCATGTGGAAAAAGTGGTCACGTACAACAAGTATGTATAAAAACTTTATTGAAATCTAATAACAATTCAATTTATAAAAATGATGATCATGATGATTCAATTAATAAAATTTATGTTTATCAAATACTAATTATAATAGATAATGTTATGTCCCATTATAAATTATTATTAATATGGCAACATTGTATTTGCATCAAATGTCATTTGTCATTCTAATTGTATTTCTTCTTATTGTTAGTTCTTAAAATAGAAACCACTCGTTAATAAACATGAATATAAAATACATGAATACGCGTGCAATTATTCCATTTTCAACACTACAAAAAAGATAGAAAAGTGGCGACGAGTTAAAAAACGAAAAAATTCAATTAATAAATTAAAAGAAAAAATTCAACAAATATAATAAATTCAAGTGGAAAATTATCAAAATAAAATTGACGCATAAAAAAGAAATTGTCTCTACACCAGTAGCAACAATTTTTTCTTCAAGATGGATGCTAACCAATTTGCGCAACTTCTAGAAGCTTTCAGCAAAACGCAACGTGATTTTCTACAGCAAGTCAATACAAATAATGCGCAAACGCAACAACAACAGCAGCAGCCGACATTGCAGGTTATGTTACCTCCATTTGAAAATTTTGACGAGAGAAAAGAAAATTTTAAATTATATCGTCAACGTTTCGAAAATTATTTAACAATGAAAGGTGTTTTTACGAATGAAACACTTTGCCATCAGATGTTGATAAATTCAATTGGATCTACACACTTCAAACTTTTAGTTTCATTGATTGCCCCCAAGACAGTGAACACAGTCGAATACGACGAATTTATGAAAATTTTGGAAACTCATCTTTGCCCGAAAAAGAACATTTTGGTAAGTCAACATCGATTTTTGTCAACATATCAAGGCAAAGAGCAGACAGTTGCTGATTATGTAGCATTATTACGTCGAGATACAAATGAATGTGAGTTTGTGTCAAAGTGTGAATGCCAAGCTGACATATCAAATATTTTCCTTCGAGCCCAATTTATACGTGGCATAAATGATAACACAATTCGGGAACAACTACTTCAATCTGAAGAAGACGATTTTACAAAAATTGTGGAAAAAGCATTATCATTAGAAGCATCAAAAATAGATTGTTGGGAACTGAATACGAAACAGCTTATCAATAGTACAGTCAATAAAATTCAGTCAAGACCCTCAAGCCGACGAAAAAGTCGTACCAGAAACCAGTCATCACGACCACGAAATCGTTCAAAATCAAGAGTTAACTACAGCCAGTTCGGTATCGACAATTTATGCATACGGTGTGGTAGAGACAACCACAGAACAAAAGACTGCCGTACAAACCCACATAACCTCAAATGTAAATCATGTGGAAAAAGTGGTCACGTACAACAAGTATGTATAAAAACTTTATTGAAATCTAATAACAATTCAATTTATAAAAATGATGATCATGATGATTCAATTAATAAAATTTATGGTATCAACCAAATTGTTGATATTTTTTCAAATCAACATAATAAAAATATTGATGCTGATAAGTACTATGCCACGGTAGAAATAAATGGACACCGTCAGAAATTTGAAGTCGACACTGGTGTTGGTTATACACTAATACCAAGAAACCAATACAATCAACTAGAAATAAAGGCACCACTAGAACCTTCAACTATTGCTTTTCGATCATATACTAAAAATATTATAATTCCTAATGGCAAGATCAACGTTAAGGTCAAATACAACAACATAATAAGAAAAGAAGAGTTGTATGTAGTTCCTCACGAATACGATGCACTTCTAGGTCGAACATGGATTCGCCATTTGGGAATTAATCTACATGAAGTGGACAGCCATAAATTTAATAACATTAATATAGTAAATGAACATAATTTTGTTTCAATTGCAGATATCATCAACAATTTTGAGGACGTTTTTACGGAAAAAGTTGGTTGTGTTCCAAATTATGAAGTCACTCTTCAACTACGTCAAGGTTCAAAACCAGCATTCTTCAAGAAACGAGAGGTTCTATATGCACTTCGAGAACGCGTTGAGAAAGAACTCAATGATTTGGAATTAGCTGGCATTATTTCAAAATGTGAAAGGAGTGATTGGGGATCGCCTCTAGTGATTATTACAAAACCAGAAGGAGGTATTCGACTCTGTGTCGATTATAAGCCAGGGGTTAACCCTCAATTGGTTTCTGCCAATTATCCTATTAGACGTATCGACGAAACTTTAAATAACCTTAAAGGCTCAAAATATTTTTGTCGTCTTGACCTCTATAAAGCCTATCTACATCTTCGAGTTGATCAAGAATCGAGTGAAATTCAAGCAATATCGACCCATAAGGGAACTTTAAAATTTAATCGTCTATCATTTGGAATAAAAACTGCTCCATCGAAATTCAATCGCATTATTGAACAAATCTTATCCGGGTTAAACAAAACGATGTCATACTTCGATGATATTATAATACATGGCAAAACTGAAGCTGAATGTAAACAAAATTTAATAGAGTGCCTCAAGCGTCTAAAACAACATGATCTACATTTAAATAAAAGTAAATGTACGTTTTTTCAAACTCAGGTTGAATATCTGGGACACGTCGTACAGTACAATAAAATTTCAAAATCACCTAAGAATATTGCAGCAATTCTAAATATGCCTCGACCCGCTACAGTTGATGATGTCCGGAGATTTTTGGGTATGGTTACTTATTACTCCAGATTTATTTCGGATATGTCTTCGATAACGTACCCATTACGTCAACTACTCCAGAAAGACAGAAAATTCTTTTGGTCATCAAATTGTGAAGCTGCATTTGTAAAACTCAGAAACATAATTTCCAGTGATAAAGTATTGATGCCCTTCGACCCAGAACTGCCAGTTATAGTCGCATGTGATGCTAGTCCTACAGGGATAGCAGGTGTGCTCTCTCACATAGTCAACTGTATAGAACGCCCAGTTGCCTACGCATCAAGGTCATTAACAACAGCTGAAAAGAATTATAGCCAGTTAGATCGTGAAGCATTAGCTATAATATTTACCATCAATCATTTTTTCATGTACCTCTACGGAAGAAAATTTCAACTCGTAACAGATAACCGCCCGTTAACGCGCATTTTTCATCAAAACAACAAGATGCCTTCAATTACATCAGCCAGGCTATTGAGATATGCTGAATTTTTATCAAGCTTCAACTATGAAATAGTCTACAAAAAAGGCTCAGAACATACAAAAATACAAAAATTTTTGTAATTTCCAGTGAACACATAAATGCTAAAATATTAGCAGCGGAAACAGCAAAAGATCCAGAACTTTCTAAAATTTTATCAGATCTACAAAGTGATAAATATGAGTCAAAATACACACTCGATAATGGTGTTATATTCAAGGGACAAAGAGTCCTCATTCCAAAAAGCCTCCAGCCTCAAATTCTTTAAGAATTACATCACACCCATCCAGGTATTACAAAAATGAAACAACTTGCTAGAAGATACTGTTCTTGGAAAGAAATTGACCGCGACATCGAAATAATGGTAAGATCATGTGAACCCTGTGTTGAAGTTCAAAGCAAACCTTAAAAAGCCCCACTGCACTAATGGCAAGAACCAGATGAAAACTGGGAAAGAATTCACATCGATTACGCAGGGCCCTTTTAAAATCATAATTTTTTAATTGTCGTAGATGCTAAGTCAAAATGGTCTGAATTTAGAGTAATACGTGACTCGCCTACAACTCAAAATACGATAAATCTTCTAACTGATATTTTTACAACTCATGGATTTCCCTCGATAATGGTATCCGATAACGCTTTAATTTTCACCAGTGAGCAATTCAAATCTTATTGCAGTAAAAATGGTATTTTTCAAAAATTAATCGCTCCGGGACATCCGAGTACAAACGGTTTGGCTAAACGCAACGTTCAAACATTAAAACGTAAATTAAAAGCTATGTCATCAGAACCAGGTTCTTTATAAAAGAAAGTCAACGAAATTCTTCAAAGATATCGAGCAACGCCTCTCAACGGTGGAAAAAGCCCAGCTGAACTTTACTTTAATAGACGTATACGAATAAAATTAGATGCCTTAAAGCCAAAAATGAAATTTGAACACACTAAACCGATTCCAGGTGTTCGTCAAATAAGCGTGGGAAAAAGAGTTCAAGTTCTACACATTTGGAACAGCAAAACAGTATGGAAAACAGGTACCGTTTTACGTAAATATGGTCAACTCCACTACTTAGTTAAACTAGATGGTGGTTTTACGCTTAAACGTCACATCGACCAGCTAAAGGCTACAAGAGTACAGAAACGTAAAGTACATTTTGCACCAGATATTGCTGATGATAAAATTGACTCAACTAGTTCGTCAAGTACCTTAACTAAACCTACGTATCAACAAGCTCAAGATTACAGCCAAAATATTCTTCCAGTTACAAATCCTCAAGATCAACAGAATGCGGAATCACAGGTAACTGAACAGCCTAGAAGTCAAGTTCCACCCTTAGTTAGTTAGGTTGAAAAGGAGGGGTATAAAAGCCCAAACCCATGACAGGTATGCACTTATGCCCAGTTGGCATGTTGTGCGCTCCATATGGAAAACGGAATTCCCAAACAAAAACCATAAACATAATTTCCCATAAAAAAACGACTAGTCCCCTCAATGTAACGCCTTATGGATCTCCAGTTCGAGTTCCCCAGGTATTCCAAGTTCGGCATAGTATCCACTGTAAAATTTTCGCGCCTAATATGCCCAAACGCAGGACAATGACAGAGGTAGTGTACCAGAGTCTCATCCTATTCCTCGCAAGCTCTACATGTTGTCTCCTCAGATAATCTCATGCGAGCTAGATGAGTTCTCAACTCCGTATGACCTGTTATTACACCGGTTAATTTCCTAAGTGTAGCTCTACTTAGTCTCAGAATCTCCTTTGATTTCCCAAGATTTGGGTCACCCCAGAGTGTTCTTGTCACCTTACCGACATCAGCGCTTTGCCATTTTCTGACATGTTCCTCCATTGCCCAACGTTTAAGTTCATCCTTAAATCGTTTAAGGGGTTTGGCGTTCTCCAAGGTTATAGTACTCAGAAGAGCTCCCATTTTGGATAATTTGTCGGCTTTCTCGTTTCCGATCAGCCCGTGATGGCTTGGTATCCATATTATCTCCAGATGTTCACAATTTGCATATGATTTTATCTCACTCTTGCATTGCAAAACGTTCCGGGATTCAACTTTCTCCTTTCTCAATGTCTTAATCACTGATTGGCTATCCGTAAAGATACGAATCGGAGTTTCGCTATTCGTTTCCTTTATCCATTTAATTCCTTCCGTAATCGCCATGATCTCAGCCTGAAAAATAGTGTTGTGATCTGGTAGACGGAAGTATTTGCTTCTATTTCGGCGTATGTCGTATAAGCCCATTCCAGTTTGGTCACCAATCTTTGAACCGTCTGTGTAAAGATCGATTCCGTGGGTGTTTCCCATCCTGATTATCTCATCCCATTCTCCCTCTTCCGGTATAATGGTGATGCAGTTAATATCCTCATATCTCATCGGGATTTTATCACATGTTGATTCCGTAATATTTCCCATCGGTAAGATATCCGTTATTCTTTGGTATCTGGTCTTATGTTCTCTTATAAGCCACTCATCTATTGCCATTAATCTTGTGGCAGCCAAGGCCGCTTCATATTTTACCTGTATCTCAATAGGCCAAATGGACAATATATTCTCAATGGCCATTGTCGATGTGGTCCTCATGGCGCCGCAAATACTAATGCAGCACTGTCTCTGAATCTTTTAAAGAGGTTTTATATTCACCTTCTTCTCTAAGGATGTCCACCACACTAACGAAGCGTACGTAATTGTAGGCCGCAGTACACTCGTATATAGCCAATGTGTCATCCTTAGGCTTAAGCCCCATTTTGAGCCAATCACTCTTCTGCAGAGGGCCCATATTCTTTGAGCTTTCTCCACTTTACATTCAATGTGGTCCTTCCAGGATAGTTTCCAATCAAGTACTATTCCTAGGTATTTGACCTTCTTATCAATCTTAATTGTCTTATTCCGAAAGATGGGATAGCTATGCACCGGTAACTTCCTCTTTCTCGTAAACAAACAGATTTCAGTCTTTTCGTTTACCCTTAAATCCTCCAAGGATACAGGAACCGCACATACTTCAAGAGTCTCAACCTAGCCAGGATCAAGTTGTACGTAGGTCGGCAAGACTACGCAACGCACCAAAATATCTTCGAGATTATGTAGCTGAATAATTACATTAAAAATAACCTATTAAAACTATTATATTTCATTTTTCAACCTACATTAAAATGAATTATATTTTTAGTTTTAAAATAACAGATCTCAATTAAACGTGGGAGATTGTTATGTCTCATTATAAATTATTATTAATATGGCAACATTGTATTTGCATCAAATGTCATTTGACATTCTAATTGTATTTCTTCTTATTGTTAGTTCTTAAAATAGAAACCACTCGTTAATAAACATGAATATAAAATACATGAATACGCGTGCAATTATTCCATTTTCAACACTACAAAAAAGATAGAAAAGATAACAAAATTAAATTTAAAAAAACAAGTAAGAGCACTATATTCGGCTGTGCCGAATCTTTTATACCCACCACCAATTTTGTGTACATTTAAAGCACAATATTTATTATTTTGTTAATCGCTATGGAATAATCTCTTTATAATAAAATATGTATCACCTTCTTTGTAGAGGGTGGTTAAATTTTAAGGGCCCATGTTGAAGGTGAACTACACCTAGTCTTTAAATTTGTTTTCTGCATTTAATTTGACATTTCTCAATCTTAAACTTACTCAATTTGGAAAGATACGCAAGTGAGCAACGCTTTAAAGTTATTCAGGTTTTTTTTAAAAAATGGGCATTCAAATCAAAATGCATTTTGTGCACTTCGTAATTTTTTTAATCAACATAATCGTTCAAATTCGTCCACAATCGCGAGAATTGTAAAAAATATTTAAATTTCTGCAAAACAGGTCTGTATAAAATGTTAGAAAATCTGTGAATGCCTTCTTAGTTCGTTAAATGGGAACCACTGCTGGTTTTTACGATAGTGTGGCAAAAGAGCAGTCAACGTCGCCTCATCATCATGCCCAACAATTGAGCATCAACATTGTCATTGAAAATTTGGACCATCAGATAGAGGAGTGGCGCCAAGGATGGGGGGGGGGGGCATTTGGCTGATATTTTGTTAAATACATAATTGAACCATACAAATATTATAATTACAAAAAGAAATAATTATAATATCCTAAATAATTTGTGTTTTATTTAAATTCAACATCGGTCCTTAAAATTTAACCACCCTTTATAACTTCGATATGCTACTAAAATGCTTTTGTAAATGTAGTCTTTCAATGAAAGTGGGCGTTAAAGTAGGCGTGTCAATAAAGTTTCTGCTAATAAACACAACTTAGATATTTCAATATAGTCCTTTATTTTCCCAAAAACTTTGTCTAAACTTTTTGGCACAACAATTGCATTGATTAGAAGGATATACCTAGTAAATTTGATCATCATACCTCTAATTTTGGCGGTTTTATGAGCTTTTAAATTTCATTAACGGTAGATAACGTGAAAAGTGGGCGTTATAGTAGGCGTGTTAAAGTTGTTTTGCGAATGAGTACAACTTAGGTGTTTCAATATAGGCCTTTGTTTTTCCAAAATCTTTATTAATAGAGAAATTATATGAATTTTAGGTAAAACGTTATATGGGAGGTGGGCGTAAAAGTGGGCGTGGCACCTTAATTTTCTGGTACAGTAATGACATTGCCTAGGGGGATATACGTAGCAAATTTGATCATCATACATCTAATTTTGGCGGTTTTATGAGCTTTTAAATTTCACTAACGGTAGATAACGTGAAAAGTGGGCGTTATAGTAGGCGTGTCAAAGTTATTTTTTCGAATGAGTACAACTTAGGTGTTTCAATATAGCCCTTTGTTTTTCCAAAATCTTTATTAATAGAGAAATTATATGAATTTTAGGTAAAACGTTATATGGGAGGTGGGCGTAAAAGTGGCCTGGCACATTAATTTTCCGTGTCGAAAAAGCGTCTCACCAAAAAGCAAAGTGTGCAAAATTTCAGAGTCGTACATCCAATTTTGTTGCTTTTATGACGTTTTTGTTTTTATATATACCGAAAAATACACGTGCGGTATAAATTTTCGTACATTTTGATCGATAACTCCTCTCCTAATGTATAGATTTAGAAAAATATTGTTTTTACTCAGGAAATATATATTCGGAGTTTCATGAGTCTACGTTAATGCGTTTGGACACAATTCCATTTTATTCGATGTTCGAAGGACACGGTTTTTTCGACCGACTCTTGCTTTTCGAGCTATAACTCTCTTCCTAATATTCCGATTTAGCCAATTTTCAATACCAAACAAACCTTGTCCATAAGAAAGATTCTGGCAAAATTTTAGCCCCTAGCTTTTTCGGTGCGACCTCTATCGTGCTTTTAACAGACGGACAGACGGACGGACATAGCTAGATCATCAAATCAAACCCTGATTCAGAATATATATACTTTATGGGGTCTAAAATAGATATTTCGATGTTTTACAAACGGAATGACAAAATGAATATACCCCCACCATTTTTTTCGTGGCGGGTATAAAAATAAAAAGTTACTAATAATATCTACATTCCCGGAGTAATGTACAAACAAAGGGAAGGGGAGTTATGTATAAGTACGTAATCACCCTATTTATTAATTGTTACTTACTAATTGTTTATTACGATGCTTTATTTTATATTATAATGTATACATACTTTCATATCTTATCTATTTATTACTAATTGTTATTTGTCATATTGTATTTTAATTTACCTAATATTATAACTATTATAGTTTGCGTTCATAAAAATCATAAAAAAAAGATATATTTTTGAAATTAAAAAAATAAAACACAATTTTTTGAATATAATATTTAACTAAACAAAAAATTAATAAATTTGTTTTAATAAATATAACTATAGGTGGTGTTGAATTAGTGGCAAGCGATGGCTTCACCATTAAACAGAAAGTATATAGTTTGAAAAAAGTCATTGATAAACTTGAAAATGCAGCAGTTGCTTCAGACATACGAATTAACGGCGTGCCAATGTATGAAAATGATAAAGTTGAGCAAATCTTTAATAACTTGTGTGCTACTATAAATATTGATCGACCTGTAGTTAAATCTATATTTGGCTTAAGAAAAACTACAGCTGGAATTAGTAATAATGATCCTGCCATAATTGTTAGATTTGCTACGCCATACAACAAAAACTTTTTTCTAAAGTCTGTTTCAAATTTACTTAAAATTCGTAAGGGACCTTTGATCTTAAATGATATTGGATTTGCTTCAGATATTCCTTTTAACGTTAAAAAGAATTTAACCCAAACTAATTTTAAGATTTATATAGAAGCTGTTAAGTTTTGGAAGGATAAAATGTTTTCGTCTCTTTTCCCAAGGCATGGAATTGTTTATGTTAAGACTAACCGTAATGAACAAGCCATTGGAATCTACAGTATTAATGATATTTTTACATTTTTAATCAGGCTTGAGTTCATATTTAATATTCTTTATTTTTACAAAGAATTTTTTAATTGTGATAAATAAAAGAATAAATCATGAAAAATTATATTTTTACCGACACTAGCCGAGTGGAATGTATTTTCGAAACCAGCTACGATTTCATCATCAGCACTCTCTGATCGGTGGTTACATGTTGGTTGTAAATATCAATTTATTTTCTGTGAGGTCAGTATACAACGAAATGTTGACTGACCAACAGTAAATGAATGATTTTTTGCACCGTGCCCTGTGTTTATGCAAATTGAATTTTTTATTTTTATTTTTGTTGAACAGGGCAAAAATAGTGATATAAATGAAAGATAATAACAAACATAAGTAAAAGGGTTGCTGTTTGGTTAAAATTTCAATCTAACTCATTGTGGTAAAAATATATGAAAAAGGAAAAACTAAAAATAGTTACCGAATTCAATTAAGTTAAGTCCCGCGAGTTAAATAGATGATATTTACAACCAACATGTAACCACCGATCAGAGAGTGCTGATGATGAAATCGTAGCTGGTTTCGAAAATGCATTCCACTCGGTTAGTGTCGGTAAAAATATAATTTTTCATGTTTATTCTTTCATTTATCACAATTAAAAAATTCTTCGTAAAAATAAAGAATATTAAAAATATGAACTCAAGCCTGACTAAAAACTTAAATGTTAGTTAAAAACAAAAAAGTTAAAAAAAAAATCAATTTATTTTTTTTCTTATTTTGATTTTTTTTTTTGAAAATTATATTAGGTGTAACTCACAAAAAAAACTATTTAAAATACTATTCTTTTCTAGCTTTAAAAGGGTCTAGAAGTGGTAAACTGATTGGGGTTTGAGTTTCATCTTTCTGGACTTTTCGAAAGTTTAGGTAATTTTTATACCCTTCACACAGTGAAAAAGGGTATATATAGGTTTGTCATTTCGTGTGAAATTTCTACAATTTTCATTTCCGACCCCATAAAGTATATATTTTCTGAAAGCTTATGAATAGGGAAGTCGATTAAGCCCTGTCAGTCTGTCCGTCTGACCGTCTGTCCGTGTGTATGTTGAAATCAACTTTTTGAAGCCCCCCGACATAGGTTGGACCCGGGTAAGGTATTAAAATATCAGAAATATTCGGGAGTAGATCGGTATTGAAATTCAGAAACATCGGTACATAAACAACTAAGATATGAGCAAAAACCCACGACCACCTCGATTTTCTTTTCACAAAAACAACATTACAACAACAACATACATACATACAAACGTGTATACTGGTTAGAGAAAACGTGGCATCAAATCCCAGCTGAGCCAAAAAAATTTTTTTTTTAATATTTTTAAAATTTTTTTTTTTAATTTTTTTTTTATTTAGTTTTTTATTTTTTATTTAATATATTATATATATTTTTATTATTATTTTTTTTTTAATTTTTTTTTTTTAATTTTTTTTTTTTTATTTTTTTTTATTTTTTTTTTGTTTTATATATATTATATATGTATATAATAATTTTTTTTTTTAATTTTTTTTTTAAATTTTTTTTTTTTTAATTTTTTTTTTATTTATTTTTTTTTTTTTTTTTTTTTTTTTTTAACATACATACGTGAATTTACTGTTATTGCATGACTACACGTTGTGAAGGGTATATAAGATTCGGCACGGCCGAATATAGCGCTTTTACTTGTTTTTATTATCTTTTTTTATAAAACTTTTAAAATAGTAGAAAATTTACCAAATAACACTAGGCAACAGCCATTTTGTTATTTGGTTCTAGCATACTTTTTCTCATGGATTTGGACCTACTGAACACGAAAATGAATTTTAAAAATTTTTCTGTCGATTGGTTTGCGAGATACAAATTTTTTAATTTTTTTTTTTTAATTTTTAGAGGTACACTTACTATTTTGAGCATATCTTTAGTCTTCTTTGACCTATTTTATCCTACTACTACTCAAATTAAAGACAATTGAGCCGTCTACAACTTATTCTCAGAAAATTTTCAAATCGGGTTAGTAGTTTTGATGTTGGCGGCTTAAAAAGGTTAAAAAACTGGGTTTTTTTAGTAAAAATGTGGCTGAAAAATTCATATAAAATATAAAACGCGATGTTAACAGCGATTTTAATTTTTTTACGTATAGCTGACACTTTTCCAAAGAAAATAAGCCCTTACTTAACAAAATCTGATGACAAATGGCCGACTTATTATTTTTTTGGTAAACGACCGAAATTCCGCTATTTCACGATTTTTTGATTTTCATTATTTGCACAGCTTACCTACCCAACGCAAACGAATAAATACATTTGAACTTAATTTAAAATAAACAAATTAGTCTTCGTATATTATTTTTTAATTTATTTACAGCACTACATGCTCAATGTATCGCACAATTAGCTGAACTAACGAAATTAAACTAACTAATTAAATTAAGCAAATCAACGCACAAAAAAAATGAGTAAAAACAAAGATATAAGTGTACATTTTATGCCATGTGGAAAAACTGCTGACTTCTTCTTTGTTTTTTGTATTCGCTGCAATCGGTCTCACGTATTAGGGTCCAAATATAGTCACCCATCATAGCCGTGTCATAGATGCCCTGATAGCGTCGTTCCATAGCCTTCAATTCCTGATGAAAGCGCTCGCCGTGTTCGTCGCTCACGTCTCCTAAATTCTCAGGGAAAAAATCCAAATGAGAATGCAGAAAGTGTATTTTAAGTGACATGTGCACTCCCATGGCTTCATAGTTCTTTACCAGATCCTCAACTATGTCCTTATAATTCGGGCTTTTGTTGTTTCCTAAAAAGTTTTCCACAACAAGCCTGAAGGAATTCCATGCTGCGGCTTCGATGGGTGATAACAGCTTTGGGAATTTTTCATCTTTCAAAATTTTTTTTATCTCGGGTCCTGCGAAGACTCCTTCTTTAATTTTTGCCAGCGAAAGGTAAGGGAAAATTGACCGTAAATAGGCAAAAGCTTCACCTTCTTTGTCTAATTTTTTGGCAAAATTTTTAATCAAACCCAATTTTATGTGCAGCGGCGGAAGTATTATATTTTCACGGTTCTCTATTAGTGGTTTGCGCTGAACATTCGCTTCTCCAACTACAGGTTTCGTTCGTACCGGCCATCTTTTTTTTATATAATGCTGATCATCAGCGCGGCTATTCCAAAGGCACAGAAAACAGCAATGTCGCGTATAGCCTCCTTGGAGTCCACACAGAATGGCCACAACTTTAAGGTCGGCGCATATTTTCCAATTGTATTTCCTATACTCTATGCATTTCAGCAAAATGTCCATAGTTTCATAGTTCTCCTTTGAATGAACCGCATGAGCAATAGGAACAGATGGCTTTTCATTCCCATTATGTAAGAGAACTGCCTTCAAGCTCTCTTTGTTGCTGTCAATAAACAACCTCCATTCGTTGGGGTTGTGAATTTGGTGAAGCTCTTGGAACAAGCCTGAAATGTCGCTGCAAAAACATATTTGGTCTTTCTTTGTATAAAATTTTGCATACTCCTTGTGACGGTTTCTGTACGCTGTTACTTTCACTTCTGAAGCCGCAAATGCACACTGTATCATCCGAGACGCAAAAAGTTCGGCTTTCTCCTTAGTGAGACCAAAATCGCGCACCCAATCGTTTAGTTCGGCCTGTGACAGTAATTTTCGCTTTGCACCCGGCTCAAATTCGCTTGCATTTGACTCGGACTCTTCTTCTGACGATTCTGCTTTTTGAAGAGATGCACCAGGGCACACTGGATATGGCACATCATGCGAATGTGGTACTGGAAGCGCAAACGATCCCACTTGAGCGTAGTTCCATTTAAAAAATCTTCCTATCCCACTATTTGTGGTGAGGCAAAAATAACAGTCTGTGGAATGGCATAGCGGCTTTTTCCACATCATTGGTGTATCGAATTTCATATGGCGGCTAAAATTAAAATCAATTACTATATTCGCTATGTATAATGTGTTTAAATAAAAATTCTTACCTTCCGCCAGCTGCCCAGTTGGTTAAGATTATATAGCAAAGATCACACAGCGACTTAGGTGTCCATGGTTCTGTGATATTTAGTGAAATACCAAAATAATTCAAATAGTGCAATTGTACTGCTGGAGTAAACTTGTGTGCGTGATTTTTTTTTATAAACTGGCCACAAACATTGCAGAAATTGTCTGGATCGTTCAAACACTCGAACACACGTAGTCTTTTACTCATTGTCTTCCTTGCGTTTTCTAAATATTAAAGGCCTAACTATATTATGCTTTTGCTGGCTTAAACAAATGTGCGGATACACAAAATTAAATGTATGCAACTATATTGTACTTAAGAAACTTTTCGTCAAGTTTCGTCAAGTGTCATTTGCTTAAGCAAACTGCGAATCTGATCGTACTTTGCTTACGAAAATAGATTTTCATTTGATATGTACACACTGTTGCATTATTTAGCACTTTTTTTATTAATGTTGTCATTTGTTTTTTTAAATTAGTGAAAAAATTTATAAATTTAATAGTTTATAGTAAAATATTTTTACATTTTACACATTAAATAATAATTTTGTGACAATATCAATATATTTAGGATATACAGAAATAAAACAGCTTTTGCAAAAGTACAAATATTTGCAACTAATCATAGTAAGTATTTAAGTTTAAAAAGTACAATATATCCACCGACAAGTCTTCAAAAATTTGCTTAAGCATTTGACAGACTTTTCGTTGGTTTTTGACATTAGCTTAAGCCAGCAAAAGCATAATATAGTTAGGCCTTAACTTCTTTTCACTTTCACAGACAGTTTTGAAATGCAATTGATAACCGTGTCTCCTTATGTTTAAATATGTATGAGCATGTAGTGCTGTAAATAAATTAAAAAATAATATACGAAGACTAATTTGTTTATTTTAAATTAAGTTCAAATGTATTTATTCGTTTGCGTTGGGTAGGTAAGCTGTGCAAATAATGAAAATCAAAAAATCGTGAAATAGCGGAATTTCGGTCGTTTACCAAAAAAATAATAAGTCGGCCATTTGTCATCAGATTTTGTTAAGTAAGGGCTTATTTTCTTTGGAAAAGTGTCAGCTATACGTAAAAAAATTAAAATCGCGTTTTATATTTTATATGAATTTTTCAGCCACATTTTTACTAAAAAAACCCAGTTTTTTAACCTTTTTAAGCCGCCAACATCAAAACTACTAACCCGATTTGAAAATTTTCTGAGAATAAGTTGTAGACGGCTCAATTGTCTTTAATTTGAGTAGTAGTAGGATAAAATAGGTCAAAGAAGACTAAAAATATGCTCAAAATAGTAAGTGTACCTCCAAAAATTAAAAAAAAATAAATAAAAAATTTGTATCTCGCAAACCAATCGACAGAAAAATTTTTAAAATTCATTTTCGTGTTCAGTAGGTCCAAATCCATGAGAAAAAGTATGCTAGAAACAAATAACAGACAAAAGTTTGTTATTTGTGACCTAGTGTAATTTATTGTAACTTTACTAATATTTGCGATATTTTTTTTGTTTTGTAATTTCTTCAGCTTTTGAAAACACCACTTAAATTTTATTTAGTGCCCGTGAATTAGTGCTGAATTATAGTTTTGTATGTGTTCTAAAGCACATCGTTTTTGACAAATTATTTCACATTTTGGAAGTAATTTATAACGAATGCTTTTGCACTATTGAAAACGTTCCACTTACTTCCATTTTTTTTTTGCTGGGTAAATAGACTTTTTATAAGGCTGTTATAAAATATTGTATCTCCTTCTGTACATTTTTATACCCGCCACGAAAAAAATGGTGGGGGTATATTCATTTTGTCATTCCGTTTGTAACACATCGAAATATCCATTTTAGACCCCATAAAGTATATATATTCTGAATCAGGGTTTGATTTGATGATCTAGCTATGTCCATCCGTCTGTTGAAAGCACGATAGAGGTCGCACCGAAAAAGTTAGGGGTCTCAAATTTTGCCAGAATCTTTCTTATAGACAAGGTTTGTTTGGTATTGAAAAATCTCATCGGGATTTTATCACATGTTGATTCCGTAATATTTCCCATCGGTAAGATATCCGTTATTCTTTGGTATCTGGTCTTATGTTCTCTTATAAGCCACTCATCTATTGCCATTAATCTTGTGGCAGCCAAGGCCGCTTCATATTTTACCTGTATCTCAATAGGCCAAATGGACAATATATTCTCAATGGCCATTGTCGATGTGGTCCTCATGGCGCCGCAAATACTAATGCAGCACTGTCTCTGAATCTTTTAAAGAGGTTTTATATTCACCTTCTTCTCTAAGGATGTCCACCACACTAACGAAGCGTACGTAATTGTAGGCCGCAGTACACTCGTATATAGCCAATGTGTCATCCTTAGGCTTAAGCCCCATTTTGAGCCAATCACTCTTCTGCAGAGGGCCCATATTCTTTGAGCTTTCTCCACTTTACATTCAATGTGGTCCTTCCAGGATAGTTTCCAATCAAGTACTATTCCTAGGTATTTGACCTTCTTATCAATCTTAATTGTCTTATTCCGAAAGATGGGATAGCTATGCACCGGTATCTTCCTCTTTCTCGTAAACAAACAGATTTCAGTCTTTTCGTTTACCCTTAAATCCTCCAAGGATACAGGAACCGCACATACTTCAAGAGTCTCAACCTAGCCAGGATCAAGTTGTACGTAGGTCGGCAAGACTACGCAACGCACCAAAATATCTTCGAGATTATGTAGCTGAATAATTACATTAAAAATAACCTATTAAAACTATTATATTTCATTATTCAACCTACATTAAAATGAATTATATTTTTAGTTTTAAAATAACAGATCTCAATTAAACGTGGGAGATGGTTATGTCCCATTATAAATTATTATTAATATGGCAACATTGTATTTGCATCAAATGTCATTTGACATTCTAATTGTATTTCTTCTTATTGTTAGTTCTTAAAATAGAAACCACTCGTTAATAAACATGAATATAAAATACATGAATACGCGTGCAATTATTCCATTTTCAACACTACAAAAAAGATAGAAAATATAACAAAATTAAATTTAAAAAAACAAGTAAGAGCACTATATTCGGCTGTGCCGAATCTTTTATACCCACCACCAATTTTGTGTACATTTAAAGCACAATATTTATTATTTTGTTAATCGCTATGGAATAATCTCTTTATAATAAAATATGTATCACCTTCTTTGTAGAGGGTGGTTAAATTTTAAGGGCCCATGTTGAAGGTGAACTACACCTAGTCTTTAAATTTGTTTTCTGCATTTCATTTGAACTTTCTCAATCTTAAACTTACTCAATTTGATCCGTGGAAAGATACGCAAGTGAGCAACGCTTTAAAGTTATTCAGGTTTTTTTTAAAAAATGGGCGTTCAAATCAAAATGCATTTTGTGCACTTCGTAATTTTTTTAATCAACATAATCGTTCAAATTCGTCCACAATCGCGAGAATTGTAAAAAATATTTAAATTTCTGTAAAACAGGTCTGTATAAAATGTTAGAAAATCTGTGAATGCCTTCTTAGTTCGTTAAATGGGAACCACTGCTGGTTTTTACGATAGTGTGGCAAAAGAGCAGTCAACGTCGCCTCATCATCATGCCCAACAATTGAGCATCAACATTGTCATTGAAAATTTGGACCATCAGATAGAGGAGTGGCGCCAAGGATGGGGGGGGGGGGGGCATTTGGCCGATATTTTGTTAAATACATAATTGAACCATACAAATATTATAATTACAAAAAGAAATAATTATAATATCCTAAATAATTTGTGTTTTATTTAAATTCAACATCGGTCCTTAAAATTTAACCACCCTTTATAACTTCGATATGCTACTAAAATGCTTTTGTAAATGTAGTCTTTCAATGAAAGTGGGCGTTAAAGTAGGCGTGTCAATAAAGTTTCTGCTAATAAACACAACTTAGATATTTCAATATAGTCCTTTATTTTCCCAAAAACTTTGTCTAAACTTTTTGGCACAACAATTGCATTGATTAGAAGGATATACCTAGTAAATTTTATCATCATACCTCTAATTTTGGCGGTTTTATGAGCTTTTAAATTTCATTAACGGTAGATAACGTGAAAAGTGGGCGTTATAGTAGGCGTGTTAAAGTTGTTTTGCGAATGAGTACAACTTAGGTGTTTCAATATAGGCCTTTGTTTTTCCAAAATCTTTATTAATAGAGAAATTATATGAATTTTAGGTAAAACGTTATATGGGAGGTGGGCGTAAAAGTGGGCGTGGCACCTTAATTTTCTGGCACAGTAATGACATTGCCTAGGGGGATATACGTAGCAAATTTGATCATCATACATCTAATTTTGGCGGTTTTATGAGCTTTTAAATTTCACTAACGGTAGATAACGTGAAAAGTGGGCGTTATAGTAGGCGTGTCAAAGTTATTTTTTCGAATGAGTACAACTTAGGTGTTTCAATATAGCCCTTTGTTTTTCCAAAATCTTTATTAATAGAGAAATTATATGAATTTTAGGTAAAACGTTACATGGGAGGTGGGCGTAAAAGTGGCCTGGCACATTAATTTTCCGTGTCGAAAAAGCGTCTCACCAAAAAGCAAAGTGTGCAAAATTTCAGAGTCGTACATCCAATTTTGTTGCTTTTATGACGTTTTTGTTTTTATATATACCGAAAAATACACTGTGCGGTATAAATTTTCGTACATTTTGATCGATAACTCCTCTCCTAATGTATAGATTTAGAAAAATATTGTTTTTACTCAGGAAATATATATTCGGAGTTTCATGAGTCTACGTTAATGCGTTTGGACACAATTCCATTTTATTCGATGTTCGAAGGACACGGTTTTTTCGACCGACTCTTGCTTTTCGAGCTATAACTCTCTTCCTAATATTCCGATTTAGCCCATTTTCAATACCAAACAAACCTTGTCCATAAGAAAGATTCTGGCAAAATTTTAGCCCCTAGCTTTTTCGGTGCGACCTCTATCGTGCTTTCAACAGACGGACAGACGGACGGACATAGCTAGATCATCAAATCAAACCCTGATTCAGAATATATATACTTTATGGGGTCTAAAATAGATATTTCGATGTGTTACAAACGGAATGACAAAATGAATATACCCCCACCATTTTTTTGGTGGCGGGTATAAAAATAAAAAGTTACTAATAATATCTACATTCCCGGAGTAATGTACAAACAAAGGGAAGGGGAGTTATGTATAAGTACGTAATCACCCTATTTATTAATTGTTACTTACTAATTGTTTATTACGATGCTTTATTTTATATTATAATGTATACATACTTTCATATCTTATCTATTTATTACTAATTGTTATTTGTCATATTGTATTTTAATTTACCTAATATTATAACTATTATAGTTTGCGTTCATAAAAATCATAAAAAAAGATATATTTTTGAAATTAAAAAAATAAAACACAATTTTTTGAATATAATATTTAACTAAACAAAAAATTAATAAATTTGTTTTAATAAATATAACTATAGGTGGTGTTGAATCAGTGGCAAGCGATGGCTTCACCATTAAACAGAAAGTATATAGTTTGAAAAAAGTCATTGATAAACTTGAAAATGCAGCAGTTGCTTCAGACATACGAATTAACGGCGTGCCAATGTATGAAAATGATAAAGTTGAGCAAATCTTTAATAACTTGTGTGCTACTATAAATATTGATCGACCTGTAGTTAAATCTATATTTCGCTTAAGAAAAACTACAGCTGGAATTAGTAATAATGATCCTGCCATAATTGTTAGATTTGCTACGCCATACAACAAAAACTTTTTTCTAAAGTCTGTTTCAAATTTACTTAAAATTCGTAAGGGACCTTTGATCTTAAATGATATTGGATTTGCTTCAGATATTCCTTTTAACGTTAAAGAGAATTTAACCCAAACTAATTTTAAGATTTATATAGAAGCTGTTAAGTTTTGGAAGGATAAAATGTTTTCGTCTCTTTTCCCAAGGCATGGAATTGTTTATGTTAAGACAAACCGTAATGAACAAGCCATTGGAATCTACAGTATTAATGATATTTTTACATTTTTAATCAGGCTTGAGTTCATATTTAATATTCTTTATTTTTACAAAGAATTTTTTAATTGTGATAAATAAAAGAATAAATCATGAAAAATTATATTTTTACCGACACTAGCCGAGTGGAATGTATTTTCGAAACCAGCTACGATTTCATCATCAGCACTCTCTGATCGGTGGTTACATGTTGGTTGTAAATATCAATTTATTTTCTGTGAGGTCAGTATACAACGAAATGTTGACTGACCAACAGTAAATGAATGATTTTTTGCACCGTGCCCTGTGTTTATGCAAATTGAATTTTTTATTTTTATTTTTGTTGAACAGGGCAAAAATAGTGATATAAATGAAAGATAATAACAAACATAAGTAAAAGGGTTGCTGTTTGGTTAAAATTTCAATCTAACTCATTGTGGTAAAAATATATGAAAAAGGAAAAACTAAAAATAGTTACCGAATTCAATTAAGTTAAGTCCCGCGAGTTAAATAGATGATATTTACAACCAACATGTAACCACCGATCAGAGAGTGCTGATGATGAAATCGTAGTTGGTTTCGAAAATGCATTCCACTCGGTTAGTGTCGGTAAAAATATAATTTTTCATGATTTATTCTTTCATTTATCACAATTAAAAAATTCTTCGTAAAAATAAAGAATATTAAAAATATGAACTCAAGCCTGATTAAAAACTTAAATATTAGTTAAAAACAAAAAAGTTAAAAAAAAAAATTCAATTTATTTTTTTTCTTATTTTGATTTTTTTTTGAAAATTATATTAGGTGTAACTCACAAAAAAAACTATTTAAAATACTATTCTTTTCTAGCTTTAAAAGGGTCTAGAAGTGGTAAACTGATTGGGGTTTGAGTTTCATCTTTCTGGACTTTTCGAAAGTTAAGGTAATTTTTATACCCTTCACACAGTGAAAAAGGGTATATATAGGTTTGTCATTTCGTGTGAAATTTCTACAATTTTCACTTCCGACCCCATAAAGTATATATTTTCTGAAAGCTTATGAATAGGGAAGTCGATTAAGCTCTGTCCGTGTGTATGTTGAAATCAACTTTTTGAAGCCCCCCGACATCGCTTGGACCCGGCTGAGGTATTTAAATATCAGAAATATTCGGGAGTAGATCGGTATTGAAAATCAGAAACATCGATACATAAAAAACTGAGCTATGAGCAAAAACCCACGACCACCTCGATTTTTTCTTCACAAAAACAACATTACAACAACAACATACATACATACAAACTTGTTTATTGGTTAAAGTATCAAATCCCAGCTGAGCCAAAAAAATTTTTTTTTATATTTTTTTTAATTTTTTTTTATAATTTTTTTATTTTGTTTTTTATTTTTGTTTTATTTTTCTTTTTGTTTAATATTTATTATATATATTTTATTTTTTTTTTTTAATTTTTTTAACATACATACATAAATTTATAATTTTACAATGGGATGTTTTTATATATGTATGTTTTTTATATGTGTGTACGTTATTCATACTGTTATTGCATGACTACACGTTGTGAAGGGTATATAAGATTCGGCACGGCCGAATATAGCGCTCTTGTTTTTTTTTTTGGTTAAGTTAACATGTGACTTTATTTTATGTGTATACCTTGTTCACGGTTGCACTATTTAACGAGTATGTATGCTTTTCAACGAGCATGTATATTGTTTCACCTTACCAAGGTTATGAACTCGTGGACTTCAACACATGGAACATGTCTCTAAAACGTGAAATTTTGAAGGCGTATAATGATCAATGTTCTCCAACTTATTCCCTTTCCTGTTAAAGGTGACTATTAGGTGGTGTCGACAAACGCTTCTTTGTAATGATCAAAGTGAAGGCTCTTCAAAAATTCTATTGAATGGTGCCCTTGATGAAGATGAGTGTTTAGTCTCGAAACAACCTTATTATCAGGAAAGTGCACTGGTACAGTTGCTATATATGTATAATTTCTTTTTTTCTTTTCTTATTCACACACACACACAAAAACTGGGTATAATTTACCGTGTTCACGGTCGAAGCTAACTCTGTGTAATACACTTTGATGAGTCGTTTGGCAAAAATTTCAATTCTTACAGCATATTTTATTCTTATTTAAATACCGTTAACTTTTATAAAAAAAAGTTTCCTTAAGAATAGGGATAATTTGGAAGTGAAACGTTTTTCGTATAACTATCTTTTTCTTTCCTCCTTAAGGTGATCAAAACAAATAGCAGCATATCTATTCTTACACTAGCCAATTTTATCGACAACAACAAGGACATTATCCCTTAATAAGTGTGATCAGACATGGACAATTTATATTCGCAACTATAAAAACTAATATTTTCATTGCACTTTAAATTACCTCTTTTTCCCTGTATACAAGTACGATAGTACTAAACCTTCCATCTCTGCTTTGTGTGTTTGAAAAGAGAAAAGAACAAAAATAATAGCAAGTAAGAACACATTAATAAGAGCATGCCATTACAACCTTTAATCTCCACAATGATCATTATGAGAGGTAATGAAACAAATAGAGTATAGTGAAACATATCTATACATACATACATGCATTTGTAGTTATTCTCATGTGCAAGTACATACTTATGAATGTAAAAAAAATGAGAAATGTTTAACCTTGAACTTGAACTATATTAACTTATTGGGAAGGGAACTGGGTAACCATGGCTATACCTAATGACTCTAATTTTGACTCTTCTAGTAAGCTTAAATCTTTATGGTAGCCAATGTCATTTCTAGTTTTGAAGGCCAGGTCTGTCCTTTTAGTACCTACAGTAAATGAAAATACTGTTCTATGCCCAATTCGACTTCCTATTTGGCAGCACCGATGACATCCATTAAGAGCATTATGACCTTTAGTTTCACATATAAAAGATCTTGCCGGTGCATCACAAATAAATGCACGTATCTGGACAGTAAAATCGTGTTCGCCGATCTTAAAAGACATGTTTTTGCATTTTAGTTCTTCAACAATATCATGCAGAAATACATTGATATTTATAGGCTTACTTTTGCCAATATATGTACCTATAAGAAATACATCCAGTTGAGGTTCGTTGACAATTTTACCCATGATAGGCCACAACCCAACAGCCGAACTTTTGTAAAGAGGTAACCCATCGATGCCAATATCTACCTGTATAATTTCATTATGCTGCAACAATACACCTTTTGCTTTTTGGAGTTGTTTTTCTAATCCTATATGGATATATTCCCCAGGTGCAACGGTCCTTAAAAGGCACTTCTCGGTTCTTTGTAAAAGGCCACCAACACTTGTGGGAACATCCATATTTTCGGTTTTTAAAAGTTTGGAGCACATGGGTTGTAATCGTTAAACCACTTTCTCAATTTTTCACGTAAAGGTTGTGACGAATCCTGGCAAATATGCTCTTCCACTGAAACGTGTCTTGGGGACGATAGAGTTTCTTCGTCAGGTGGAATTTCTAGATAACATGAAGTCACTTGGTCAGATGGTGTTGCAAGTGCTTTTAATTTTGAATCAATTTTATTTTTTTCTCTATTAACATTTCTTTTAAATGTACGTTTGCTACTCATTGTTAAGCTCTGTACAGTCGGTTGTCAGATTTTACTTAATTGCTACACCTAAACATATGCTAACAATGGAATGACAATGAAGAATTGCCTCCATAAGGTAAATTGTCAGTTCTGACGGTTGTAAGACTTTTGTCAGAAAAGCTGACAATTTCATTGGCAGATGTTGTTCTGACAATAACATTAACTGACAATGTTGTCCGACAAAAAATTGTAAGTTTAGACGGTTGTCAGATGACGGTATAAAAAAAATTGGCAGATCTTTTGTCAGAAATTGCTTTGGTCATGTTTTTTTTACAATCTTAGATTCCGATAGCGTCTGGGGATCTAGAAAAGCTTTCACAAATTTAAAAATGTAATACTCTGTACCGTCCTCTTCATATTTACAATAATTTTTATTATTTTCATTTTGTTCTCCACTTATTGACACAAATCTAAACTGAAACAAGAAACACGCAAGAAAATTAACAATTTTTTTTTGCACAACAGCTGTTGCATTGAAAGAGCGTTTTGCAGTGATGCCATATGAAGATACATACATAAAATTCTCACGTTTTTAAAAAAATCTCCTAAATTTTTCCTAGTATACAATTTATGTAAAAAAATTATGAAAAAGGTTCAAATTCAAGATGGCCGTCATGACAGAATGGCGAACAAATTTTTATAATGAGTGAATTTTAGTTATTAAAAATTTATCTAATTTAATTTAATTTAATTAATTAATTTAATTTTAATTTATTTAATTTAAATTAAAGGAACTGACAAGTAGAATACAGAATATCATGTATAACCTATAAAAATCAAGATGAACGCCATGACAAAATATCGAACAAATTTGTATACATAAGATGATTTTTGTAATTAAAAACTTACCGCCATCAATAGTGGTATCAAATGAAAGGGCTTGACCTGTAAAATACAGTAGGCTTAACAAAAATTCTTTATTTAAGATGGCGTCCAACACAAAAGGGCGAATTACATATTTGTAATTCAATATGGGTATTAAATAAAAGGGCTTGAATAGTAAAATAGATTACGCTATAACTCAATAAATATAATTATATTTTGATAATTAAAATTTTACTCTCTACAATATTGGTATCAAATGAAAAGGCATAGTTAGCATGTATTATTTCGTATATGCAAGTATGTATGAACGTATAGAAGTCCGAGATTATGTAGTTTGTTTATGTATGTATAGACGTCTATGATTATAGTGTTTATATATATTTATGCATATACTACAAACATATGTATGTATATTTTTGCTATCAACTTTTCTTTGTAAATTATGATAAAGTTAATATCTGCATAATTCAAGCGAGTGCTGGTGACATATATAGTAGATTAGTCATGGTCGAATATAACGTTCTTAATTGTTTTTATGTATAAATATAATAGAAAGTACAAGAAAATTCCTAAAAACAACATTCTATTCAACAATACTAAAAGCAACATTTTATACATCTGACATCACTAACTTGTATGACAATGACGCCATTGTCATATGCACAAAACTTGTACATCTGCCAATATAAAATTATCTGACAACATGTTTCAATAGTCTGACAATAACGATGAAGGTTGTTCAGACGATTGCAATATATCTGACAATATTGTTGTCAGGTTGCCGTCTATCAATGGTATGACAATGACTTTTCTGCCAACATTGTTATGCAAAAAAATGCCAGTTCACACGGTTGTAAGGTATTTGCTACCAATTTTTCACACAATATTGTACGATCTGACAACCGTGTGTACGAAGCTTTACCTTAATATTTGTATAATTTTTTACCTTTTAAATATTTTAAAAACACAAATTTGTTCCTTTTTATTATTAATTAAAATTTTCACAATCACTTCCTTTTTGTGTATTAATAATTTAAATTTTCACAGTCACTTCCTTTTTGCGTATTAAATGTAGTTACATTACATTAGACTTACATTACTGAATACTTAAGTAACTATACTCACACACTCAACACAGTGTAAGTAGTCATGTTGCTTTTCAACCACATGCAAAATTAAAAAAATGTTTTTAATTTTTAACAAAATTTAAAATGTACCTAATAACAATTAATTAAACAATATTTTAAGAAATTAAAAATACACATATTAACAAAATCACTCTGTTGACATTGGTTACTCAAACAGAGTCTTAATATGCAACATTAATAACTTTGCACAGACATTAGTGTTATCAACTTTATAATTGCAAAGACAACAAATATTATTTAAAAGGTTGGTATTAATTTTAAATTGTAAATTTGAACCGAAATAATAAGATTTCTCTTCAATAACAACTCAAAATAAATTTTAAACGTATTAAATAAGTTATTATCTAATATTCTACAATTAAAAATAAAAACTTTTTCAAAATCACAATTTATTTATACACACTAAAATTGTAACATTAAAATAACAACACTGTTTATATTGCTTTATTATACCCTTCACACAGTGAAAAAGGGTATATATAGGTTTGTCATTCCGTGTGAAATTTCTACAATTTTCATTTCCGACCCCATAAAGTATATATTTTCTGAAAGCTTATGAATAGGGAAGTCGATTAAGCCCTGTCAGTCTGTCCGTCTGACCGTCTGTCCGTGTGTATGTTGAAATCAACTTTTTGAAGCCCCCCGACATAGGTTGGACCCGGGTAAGGTATTAAAATATCAGAAATATTCGGGAGTAGATCTGTATTGAAATTCAGAAACATCGGTACATAAACAACTGAGATATGAGCAAAAACCCACGACCACCTCGATTTTCTTTTCACAAAAACAACATTACAACAACAACATACATACATACAAACGTGTATACTGGTTAGAGAAAACGTGGCATCAAATCCCAGCTGAGCCAAAAAAATTTTTTTTTTTAATTTTTTTAAAATTTTTTTTTTTTATTTTTTTTTTTATTTTTTATTTAATATATTATATATATTTTTATTATTATTTTTTTTTAATTTTTTTTTTTAATTTTTTTTTTTTTATTTTTTTTTTGTTTTATATATATTATACATGTATATAATAATTTTTTTTTTTTAATTTTTTTTTTAAATTTTTTTTTATTTATTTTTTTTCTTTTTTGTTTTTTTTAACATACATACGTGAATTTACTGTTATTGCATGACTACACGTTGTGAAGGGTATATAAGATTCGGCACGGCCGAATATAGCGCTTTTACTTGTTTTTATTATCTTTTTTTATAAAACTTTTAAAATAGTAGAAAATTTACCAAATAATTTATTATAACTTTACTAATATTTGCGATATTTTTTTTGTTTTGTAATTTCTTCAGCTTTTGAAAACACCACTTAAATTTTATTTAGTGCCCGTGAATTAGTGCTGAATTATAGTTTTGTATGTGTTCTAAAGCACATCGTTTTTGACAAATTATTTCACATTTTGGAAGTAATTTATAACGAATGCTTTTGCACTATTGAAAACGTTCCACTTACTTCCATTTTTTTTTTGCTGGGTAAATAGACTTTTTATAAGGCTGTTATAAAATATTGTATCTCCTACTGTACATTTTTATACCCGCCACGAAAAAAATGGTGGGGGTATATTCATTTTGTCATTCCGTTTGTAAAACATCGAAATATCCATTTTAAACCCCATAAAGTATATATATTCTGAATCAGGGTTTGATTTGATGATCTAGCTATGTCCATCCGTCTGTTGAAAGCACGATAGAGGTCGCACCGAAAAAGCTAGGGGGCTCAAATTTTGCCAGAATCTTTCTTATAGACAAGGTTTGTTTGGTATTGAAAAATTGACTAAATCGGAATATTAGGAAGAGAGTTATAGCTCGAAAAGCAAGAGTAGGTCGAAAAAACCGTGTCCTTCAAACATCGAATAAAATGGAATTGTGTCCAAACGCATTAACGTAGACTCATGAAACTTCGAATATATATTTCCTGAGCAAAAACAATATTTTTCCCCGAAAATTGTCTGAATCTATGCATTAGGAGAGGAGTTATCGATCAAAATGTACGAAAATGTATACCGCACAGTGTATTTTTCGGTATATTTAAAAACAAAAACGTCATAAAAGCAACAAAATTGGATGTACGACTCTGAAATTTTGCACACTTTGCTTTTTGGTGAGAGGCTTTTTTGTAACGGAAAATCAATGTGCCACGCCCACTTTTACGCCCACCTCCCATATAACGTTTTACCCAAAATTCATATAATTTCTCTATTAATATAGATTTTGGAATAATAAAGAACTATATTGAAACATCTGGGTTGTACTCATTAGCAAAAACAACTTTGACACGCCTACTATAACGCCCACTTTTCACGTTATCTACCGTTATGCAATTTAAAAGCTCATAAAACCGCCAAAATTAGAGGTGTGATGATAAAATTTGCTACGTATATCCCCATGGGCAATGTCATTACTGTGCAAAAAAATTAAGGTGCCACACCCACTTTTACGCCCACCTTCCATATAACGTTTTGCCTAAAATTCATATAATTTCTCTATTAATAAAGATTTTGGAATAATAGAGGGCTATATTGAAACAACTAAGTTGTACTCATTCGCAAAAACAACTTTGACACGCCTACTATAACGCCCACTTTTCACGTTATCTACCGTTAATGAAATTTAAAAGCTCATAAAACCGCCAAAATTAGAGGTGTGATGATAAAATTTGCTACGTATATCCCCCTAGGCAATGTCATTACTGTGCCAAAAAATTAAGGTGCCATGCCCACTTTTACGCCCACCTTCCATATAACGTTTTACCTAAAATTCATATAATTTCTCTATTAATAAAGATTTTGGAATAATAAATGGCTATATTGAAACACCTAAGTTGTACTCATTCGCAAAAACAACTTTGACACGCCTACTATAACGCCCATAAAACCGCCAAAATTAGAGGTATGATGATCAAATTTGCTACATATATCCTTCTAATCAATGTAATTGTTGTTCCAAAAAGTTTAAATGACACGCCCACTTTAACGCCTACCTCCCATATAACGGTTTATCTTAAATTCATGTAATTTCCCAATTGACAAAGTTTTTGGGAAAATAAAGGACTATATTGAAATATCTATGTTGTATTTGTTAGCAGAAACTTAATTGACACGCCTACTTCAAAGCCCATTTTCATTGAAAAACTACATTTACAAAAGCATTTTAGTAGCATATCGAAGTTATAAAGAAGGTTAAATTTAAATAAAACACAAATTATTCAGGAAATTATTATTATTTCTTTTTGTAATGATACTATTTGTATGGTTCAATTATGTATTTAACAAAATATCGGCCAAATGCCCCCCCCATCCTTGGCGCCACTCCTCTATCTGATGGTCCAAATTTTCAATGACAATGTTAATGCTCAATTGTTGGGCATGATGATGAGTCGAGGTTGACTGCTCTATTGCCACACTATCGCAAAAACCAGCAATGGTTCCCATTCAACGAACTAAGAAGGCATTTACAGATTTTTTGACATTTTATACAGACCTGTTTTGCAGAAATTTAAATATTTTTACAATTCTCCCGATTGTGGACGAATTTGAACGATTATGTTGATCAAAAGAATTACGAAGTACACAAAATGCATTTTGATTTGAACGCCCATTTTTATAAAAAAAAATTTAATAACTTTAAAGCGTTGCTCATTTGCGTATCTTTCTACGGATCAAATTGAGTAAGTTTGAGATTGAGAAATATCAAGTGAAGTGCAGAAAACAAATTTAAAGGCTAGGTGTAGTTCACCTTTAACATGGGCCCTTAAAATTTAACCACCCTCTACAAAGAAAGTGATACATATTTTATTATACAGAGATTATTCCATAGCGATTAACAAAATAATAAATTTTTATTATTATTATTATTCTTTATTAAAAACTTATTCATTTTATCAATATCATTAACAGAGTTATGAGAATTTACATATAGTATTACAACAATTAACATCTTATTAATAAAATAAAGAAACTACTAATATCACAGATTTAAGGAAAAGTTGTTCATAAAAAACCTCGCATCAACTTAGAAGTTATAAGAGATTTTAAAACAATCACTGAAATGTGTCTTTTAAACAAAAGACCCTCAGTGGTTGTTCAGCAAATTTCTTATTATTTCAAAATTTGACCTTCTGCATTTTTCATTAAATAACAGCGTCAGTTCCCTTGTCAATGAATTAAACATTTTGAAGTCAAAGTTTCTGTTTAGAAGATTAGTTGGATATCTAAAAGGTAGATTGTGTATTATTTTCAAGTTTTTATTTTGAATGATTTGCAATTTTTTTGTATGCGTTTTAGCAGCCTTTTGGGACCAGATTTGACAACCATAGGTCATAATCGGTGGAATACACATTTTGTAAATAAGAACTTTGTTCTTTATATTGAGATTAGATCTTCGGCCAATTAAGGGGTATAAGGCACGACTACACTTAATTGCCTTCTCGCAAATGTAATAAACATGCTGTCTGAATAAAAGTTTTCTGTCAAGGATTACTCCTAGATATTTAATTTCGTCCTTCAATGGGATAATTGTTCTCCTAGACGATAAATATCTAGTAGGAAAGCGTTTTCGCGATTTGTACATATACTACAAACATATGTATGTATATTTTTGCTATCAACTTTTCTTTGTAAATTATGATAAAGTTAATATCTGCATAATTCAAGCGAGTGCTGGTGACATATATAGTAGATTAGTCATGGTCGAATATAACGTTCTTAATTGTTTTTATGTATAAATATAATAGAAAGTACAAGAAAATTCCTAAAAACAACATTCTATTCAACAATACTAAAAGCAACATTTTATACATCTGACATCACTAACTTGTATGACAATGACGCCATTGTCATATGCACAAAACTTGTACATCTGCCAATATAAAATTATCTGACAACATGTTTCAATAGTCTGACAATAACGATGAAGGTTGTTCAGACGATTGCAATATATCTGACAATATTGTTGTCAGGTTGCCGTCTATCAATGGTATGACAATGACTTTTCTGCCAACATTGTTATGCAAAAAAATGCCAGTTCACACGGTTGTAAGGTATTTGCTACCAATTTTTCACACAATATTGTACGATCTGACAACCGTGTGTACGAAGCTTTACCTTAATATTTGTATAATTTTTTACCTTTTAAATATTTTAAAAACACAAATTTGTTCCTTTTTATTATTAATTAAAATTTTCACAATCACTTCCTTTTTGTGTATTAATAATTTAAATTTTCACAGTCACTTCCTTTTTGCGTATTAAATGTAGTTACATTACATTAGACTTACATTACTGAATACTTAAGTAACTATACTCACACACTCAACACAGTGTAAGTAGTCATGTTGCTTTTCAACCACATGCAAAATTAAAAAAATGTTTTTAATTTTTAACAAAATTTAAAATGTACCTAATAACAATTAATTAAACAATATTTTAAGAAATTAAAAATACACATATTAACAAAATCACTCTGTTGACATTGGTTACTCAAACAGAGTCTTAATATGCAACATTAATAACTTTGCACAGACATTAGTGTTATCAACTTTATAATTGCAAAGACAACAAATATTATTTAAAAGGTTGGTATTAATTTTAAATTGTAAATTTGAACCGAAATAATAAGATTTCTCTTCAATAACAACTCAAAATAAATTTTAAACGTATTAAATAAGTTATTATCTAATATTCTACAATTAAAAATAAAAACTTTTTCAAAATCACAATTTATTTATACACACTAAAATTGTAACATTAAAATAACAACACTGTTTATATTGCTTTATTATACCCTTCACACAGTGAAAAAGGGTATATATAGGTTTGTCATTCCGTGTGAAATTTCTACAATTTTCATTTCCGACCCCATAAAGTATATATTTTCTGAAAGCTTATGAATAGGGAAGTCGATTAAGCCCTGTCAGTCTGTCCGTCTGACCGTCTGTCCGTGTGTATGTTGAAATCAACTTTTTGAAGCCCCCCGACATAGGTTGGACCCGGGTAAGGTATTAAAATATCAGAAATATTCGGGAGTAGATCTGTATTGAAATTCAGAAACATCGGTACATAAACAACTGAGATATGAGCAAAAACCCACGACCACCTCGATTTTCTTTTCACAAAACAACATTACAACAACAACATACATACATACAAACGTGTATACTGGTTAGAGAAAACGTGGCATCAAATCCCAGCTGAGCCAAAAAAATTTTTTTTTTTAATTTTTTTAAAATTTTTTTTTTTTATTTTTTTTTTTATTTTTTATTTAATATATTATATATATTTTTATTATTATTTTTTTTTAATTTTTTTTTTTAATTTTTTTTTTTTTATTTTTTTTTTGTTTTATATATATTATACATGTATATAATAATTTTTTTTTTTTAATTTTTTTTTTAAATTTTTTTTTATTTATTTTTTTTCTTTTTTGTTTTTTTTAACATACATACGTGAATTTACTGTTATTGCATGACTACACGTTGTGAAGGGTATATAAGATTCGGCACGGCCGAATATAGCGCTTTTACTTGTTTTTATTATCTTTTTTTATAAAACTTTTAAAATAGTAGAAAATTTACCAAATAATTTATTATAACTTTACTAATATTTGCGATATTTTTTTTGTTTTGTAATTTCTTCAGCTTTTGAAAACACCACTTAAATTTTATTTAGTGCCCGTGAATTAGTGCTGAATTATAGTTTTGTATGTGTTCTAAAGCACATCGTTTTTGACAAATTATTTCACATTTTGGAAGTAATTTATAACGAATGCTTTTGCACTATTGAAAACGTTCCACTTACTTCCATTTTTTTTTTGCTGGGTAAATAGACTTTTTATAAGGCTGTTATAAAATATTGTATCTCCTACTGTACATTTTTATACCCGCCACGAAAAAAATGGTGGGGGTATATTCATTTTGTCATTCCGTTTGTAAAACATCGAAATATCCATTTTAAACCCCATAAAGTATATATATTCTGAATCAGGGTTTGATTTGATGATCTAGCTATGTCCATCCGTCTGTTGAAAGCACGATAGAGGTCGCACCGAAAAAGCTAGGGGGCTCAAATTTTGCCAGAATCTTTCTTATAGACAAGGTTTGTTTGGTATTGAAAAATTGACTAAATCGGAATATTAGGAAGAGAGTTATAGCTCGAAAAGCAAGAGTAGGTCGAAAAAACCGTGTCCTTCAAACATCGAATAAAATGGAATTGTGTCCAAACGCATTAACGTAGACTCATGAAACTTCGAATATATATTTCCTGAGCAAAAACAATATTTTTCCCCGAAAATTGTCTGAATCTATGCATTAGGAGAGGAGTTATCGATCAAAATGTACGAAAATGTATACCGCACAGTGTATTTTTCGGTATATTTAAAAACAAAAACGTCATAAAAGCAACAAAATTGGATGTACGACTCTGAAATTTTGCACACTTTGCTTTTTGGTGAGAGGCTTTTTTGTAACGGAAAATCAATGTGCCACGCCCACTTTTACGCCCACCTCCCATATAACGTTTTACCCAAAATTCATATAATTTCTCTATTAATATAGATTTTGGAATAATAAAGAACTATATTGAAACATCTGGGTTGTACTCATTAGCAAAAACAACTTTGACACGCCTACTATAACGCCCACTTTTCACGTTATCTACCGTTATGCAATTTAAAAGCTCATAAAACCGCCAAAATTAGAGGTGTGATGATAAAATTTGCTACGTATATCCCCATGGGCAATGTCATTACTGTGCAAAAAAATTAAGGTGCCACACCCACTTTTACGCCCACCTTCCATATAACGTTTTGCCTAAAATTCATATAATTTCTCTATTAATAAAGATTTTGGAATAATAGAGGGCTATATTGAAACAACTAAGTTGTACTCATTCGCAAAAACAACTTTGACACGCCTACTATAACGCCCACTTTTCACGTTATCTACCGTTAATGAAATTTAAAAGCTCATAAAACCGCCAAAATTAGAGGTGTGATGATAAAATTTGCTACGTATATCCCCCTAGGCAATGTCATTACTGTGCCAAAAAATTAAGGTGCCATGCCCACTTTTACGCCCACCTTCCATATAACGTTTTACCTAAAATTCATATAATTTCTCTATTAATAAAGATTTTGGAATAATAAATGGCTATATTGAAACACCTAAGTTGTACTCATTCGCAAAAACAACTTTGACACGCCTACTATAACGCCCATAAAACCGCCAAAATTAGAGGTATGATGATCAAATTTGCTACATATATCCTTCTAATCAATGTAATTGTTGTTCCAAAAAGTTTAAATGACACGCCCACTTTAACGCCTACCTCCCATATAACGGTTTATCTTAAATTCATGTAATTTCCCAATTGACAAAGTTTTTGGGAAAATAAAGGACTATATTGAAATATCTATGTTGTATTTGTTAGCAGAAACTTAATTGACACGCCTACTTCAAAGCCCATTTTCATTGAAAAACTACATTTACAAAAGCATTTTAGTAGCATATCGAAGTTATAAAGAAGGTTAAATTTAAATAAAACACAAATTATTCAGGAAATTATTATTATTTCTTTTTGTAATGATACTATTTGTATGGTTCAATTATGTATTTAACAAAATATCGGCCAAATGCCCCCCCCATCCTTGGCGCCACTCCTCTATCTGATGGTCCAAATTTTCAATGACAATGTTAATGCTCAATTGTTGGGCATGATGATGAGTCGAGGTTGACTGCTCTATTGCCACACTATCGCAAAAACCAGCAATGGTTCCCATTCAACGAACTAAGAAGGCATTTACAGATTTTTTGACATTTTATACAGACCTGTTTTGCAGAAATTTAAATATTTTTACAATTCTCCCGATTGTGGACGAATTTGAACGATTATGTTGATCAAAAGAATTACGAAGTACACAAAATGCATTTTGATTTGAACGCCCATTTTTATAAAAAAAAATTTAATAACTTTAAAGCGTTGCTCATTTGCGTATCTTTCTACGGATCAAATTGAGTAAGTTTGAGATTGAGAAATATCAAGTGAAGTGCAGAAAACAAATTTAAAGGCTAGGTGTAGTTCACCTTTAACATGGGCCCTTAAAATTTAACCACCCTCTACAAAGAAAGTGATACATATTTTATTATACAGAGATTATTCCATAGCGATTAACAAAATAATAAATTTTTATTATTATTATTATTCTTTATTAAAAACTTATTCATTTTATCAATATCATTAACAGAGTTATGAGAATTTACATATAGTATTACAACAATTAACATCTTATTAATAAAATAAAGAAACTACTAATATCACAGATTTAAGGAAAAGTTGTTCATAAAAAACCTCGCATCAACTTAGAAGTTATAAGAGATTTTAAAACAATCACTGAAATGTGTCTTTTAAACAAAAGACCCTCAGTGGTTGTTCAGCAAATTTCTTATTATTTCAAAATTTGACCTTCTGCATTTTTCATTAAATAACAGCGTCAGTTCCCTTGTCAATGAATTAAACATTTTGAAGTCAAAGTTTCTGTTTAGAAGATTAGTTGGATATCTAAAAGGTAGATTGTGTATTATTTTCAAGTTTTTATTTTGAATGATTTGCAATTTTTTTGTATGCGTTTTAGCAGCCTTTTGGGACCAGATTTGACAACCATAGGTCATAATCGGTGGAATACACATTTTGTAAATAAGAACTTTGTTCTTTATATTGAGATTAGATCTTCGGCCAATTAAGGGGTATAAGGCACGACTACACTTAATTGCCTTCTCGCAAATGTAATAAACATGCTGTCTGAATAAAAGTTTTCTGTCAAGGATTACTCCTAGATATTTAATTTCGTCCTTCAATGGGATAATTGTTCTCCTAGACGATAAATATCTAGTAGGAAAGCGTTTTCGCGATTTGTTGAATGGAAATATAATTGCTTGAGTTTTATCGTCATTGACTTTTATTTTCCATTTGTCATAGTATTTACGAATTAATTTAAGATTATTTTCCATTCTTCTAATAATCGCATTCGAGACTTTACCGCAACAAATAAAGGCGCTGTCATCCGCGTAAAAAGCTGCATCATGGTCTCTTCTTAGAGTAACATCAGATGTATATATCGAGTATATTGTAGGGGATAATACTGATCCTTGCGGCAAGCCCGCAGGTATTTGCCTTTCACTAGAAAATTTGTTATTGACAGATACAACAAACGTACGTTTATCTAAAAAGCTTTTGATAAGTTTTTGAAGGTAAATTGGAAAATTTAACGTATTTAATTTATACACTAGTCCATCATGCCAGATTGAGTCAAAAGCTTTTTCGATATCAAGAAAAACGACTTCAGTACTTTTTCGATTACTTTTATTACATTCAAGAAAGTTAACAACTCTCTTAAGTTGATGTACAGTGGAGTGCTTTTTTCGAAAACCAAATTGTTCTTTATTTATAATATTATTGCAATTTGAAAAATCTAAAATTCTGGAGTGAATAATTTTCTCGAACACCTTATCCAATAGGCTTAGAATACTTATTGGCCTATAGCTGGAGGGCAATTTAGGATCCTTTCCAGATTTGTGGATTGGAATTACTGTAGCGGGACTGACACCATGCACTGCAGGGTAATCTAAATGCAATCACTCGCGTACTGCAGGGTTGCCCAAATTATAAGTACTTGTGTACTGTGAACCATGTGTGGGAAATATACTGAAATAGTAACCGCACTTAAAGAGGATCATATTGCTTGTGTTTGTTTTGACTGGTCAACTACACATAATTATAAACGGTACTTGACTATGGGTAACACACACACACACACATGTGCAGCAATACAGTTTGAATACAATGCATGGCGCAGTGTCGGCGCGCTTCAAATTTCTTTTATAATTTTGGAAATTCCCACGACGTATCAGTGTGGGACTTACGGCTTTATTCTAAGTACTAACACATTAAATTAATAATATTTAAGAACTAAAATAAGTACTAACCAACACCATTGGATTACTAGATAGTGTTTAAGATTCTCAATGTTAGTATATAAGCAACGAATATTTTAAGAACATAATTATTATTAAATTCACTAATAAACTATCCATTTGCTTGAGCCGGCTTGACTGGCTCGAGGGAAGTTTTATTAAATTAAATAAATATTTAAGTAAAAACTACAAAAACATATTTCTTATTTTACATGGCGATCCTGCCAGTTTAAAAAAAAAAAAAAAAAAACAGCAGGACAATACGCTAATATTGTAAATCCCTGACAGACCAGCCAAAAACGCTCTGTCAGTGGACAACTAATGGGAAGGCAAGGACCACAACCCATTACGATAGATGAATATCGGGCGAGACAAAAGCCACAACAAAAACCTCAACCCAGGAAGGAAGAGGTACCCAAGATCGTTATCAAGAAACGAAGAGGAGGATATCTCCACAAATTAAAAAGAGAAAAATCCATTCTTATTAGAGAGACGAAATCCGACCCACCACCAACATGGGAAACAGCTACTAGGATGTGGAATAGAATCAACACATTGGAGTTCCTGATAAGACAACATTTAGCAGCAAACATCAACAAACAACCTCCACCAACCAACAAGAGCAACAAATAAGTATCCCATAAGAAAAAAAAAATTTTTGTGTGCGTTAATAGCTATGCACCTTTAAGTCGACAGGCGTTACACGCCATTTGACAAACTTATTTTATAATTAAGATAGAAAATATAATAAATATTTTTACCAACATAAGAGAAAAAAAAGAAAAAAAAACCATTTTATAATTAAGAAAGAAAAGAAAAAACTTAAATAAAGAATTTTTTTTAAATTTAAATTTGTTCAATTTTGTGATCTCTTCGATATGAAAGATAGAAACAGAATTAAAAATCCAATAAATTGGAACCCTAGGGAATATAGTAGCACAATTGAGGAACAACTGAATTGGTTGGGAAATTTTTGGAAGTCCTTGGGTATAAATAGGAAACCAACTAGAAAGGACGTGACGAATCCTTCGACGCTGGTATTAGAGACAAATTTAATGCTAGTAAGGGCGAACCTTAAGGATAAATAGGGAGAAAGGAAAATAGAGGGAAATATAGGAAAATGTGTAAATCAAAGCAGAATTTAGATAGACCGAATGCAAATGTCATAAATGAGATCGAAGTAGTACAGAATGGGATAAATCTGCAGACAATTGAAATTTGTTTAATCATAATTACAATATTAATGGGGTTAGGTTTTATATATCGTATCTATTCATTACATAGTAGGAGACTAAGGAAAAAATATATTAGTAAGGCAAATTCATCTGAGCAAATCTAGATGGATAAATGGGAAATAATTAAGGAGACAATTCTGAGTGAAAGAGGAGAATTTCTGAAGGCATTTAAGTGCATAGATAAAAATATTTATATAAGACCCGAGACAGTGAGAAAACATCTAATCACCATTAATGAATCATTAGAGAAAATAAGGCAAATTATATGTGGAAATCAAGAAAAATTTACTAGCGAACATAGGAAGGAGGTACTGGAAATATTTTGGCAATTACGCGATCAACTGATTAAAATACTAGCAAAGTATAACGTCACTCAAGATATACCTCACGATATTGAGAAGGAAATAAAGATAGATATTAATGTAATATTACTACCAGAACAGCACCCAAATTTGGAAACAATAGAAGAAGATTTCTCAGATTCTGATACCTCCGAAAATACCATAATGACACAAACAGTAGTTGAATTTATTAATACCGCATCAAAACTAATTGGCGAGTTTGATGGGAAACCGGAGAATTTACGCAGTTTTCTAGATGCTCTTCAATTAGTGAACGAACTAAAAGGAAATCATGAGCAAATAGCAGTGACATTGATAAAAACTAAGTTAAAGGGAACTGCAAGAAATATAATAGACAATGAGACAACTATCAACGAAATAATAAATAAACTTAAGAATGCTGTAAAATGTGAGACAATTGAAGTGCTTTCAGCCAAAATATCAAACATCCGACAAAACAGCAAATCTGCCAATGCATACTGTGCAGAAATAGAGTCATTAACAAAGTCATTGGAAAACACATATATTTCCGAAGGACTATCATGCGACTTGGCCAATAAATTTTCTACACAAGTTGCTGTTAAAGCAATGATTAAGAACTGTAATATTGATAGAGTTAAGCTCATCATGGAAGCTGGCCAATTCAATACCATGAATGACGCAATTGGAAAATTCGTCAACGCCTGTACAGAAGCTACAGGACAACAAAACGCAATATTGCATTTTAGAAAAAACACGAATAATTCCAATAATAGTGTCTATCGTAATAATGATAATAACAAATTTCGTGGTAGGGGAAGATACCCCCAAAATTTTCGATACAATAACAACTATCGCGGAAATAACCACGGAAGAGGATATACCCGGAACAGATATAGTCGAAATAGTTACAATAACGTCAGAATGACTACGGCGGATAGTAATAGTTCGGAAAACTCGAACCCTCCCCTAAGAATAGAACAGTAGAACACAGAATTTACAATGTTAACCTCAATTTAAGCATATTCATTCAAATTCAAATAGCTAAATCCAATAGGTTCGTAACATTATTACTCGATACAGGTGCGGACATTTCAATAATAAAAGCGATACATTCTAGAAGGCATGAAATAAATATCAACAAAATAACAACAATAAGTGGAATAGGACAAGGCAAAATAGAATCTGTCGGTAGTACTACATTTGACTTAAGATTCAATCAATTTTTAATACCACACACCTTCCAAGTGGTAAATAACGATTTCCCCGTTCCATGCGATGGAATAATAGGAATGGATTTTATGAGAAAATATAACTGTATATTAGAATTTAATAAGGATCATGATCACCTCATCCTGCGTCCCTACAAATTCTCAAGGAACATAGAAATACCAATTACAAGTACAAGCGACAATATAATTTTGCCAGCCAGGTCAGAAATAATTCGTCAAATAAAATTTATTAGTTCAGAGGACGAGTTACTGGTCCCAAATCAAGAACCCGAACCAGGTATATTTATAGCTAACACATCGGTGAAAACAAATAACGCATTTATTCGTATACTAAATACCACAGATAATATTGCAATAATTAAACAAAATCAAATAAATACAGAGAAAACTTCCGACTATGAAATTTTTGCGGAAAATTCAATTGAAAATACACATAGAAAAACGGAAATACTAAGAATTTAAAAAAAAAAAATTTCCAGATCAATTCAAGGAACCACTAACAGAACTATGCGCATCATATAATGATATTTTTGCTTTGGAATCAGAACCAGTAACTACTAACAATTTTTATTCACAAAAGTTAAAGGTTAAAGATAAACAACCAGTTTACATTAAGAACTACAGAATCCCACATATACACAAAGAGGAAATAGACAGACAGGTCAAGAAATTAATAGAAGATAATATAATCGAAGCCTCTCAGTCGGAATATAATAGCCCAATTCTGTTGGTGCCAAAGAAATCACTCCCGAATTCTGAAAAGAAAAGATGGAGATTGGTAATAGACTATAGACAATTGAATAAGAAGCTAATAGCAGATAAATTTCCACTACCTAGAATAGATGACATTTTGGATCAACTAGGCAGAGCTAAATACTTTTCTTGTTTAGACCTTATGTCCGGATTTCACCAGATCAAATTGGATATAAATTCTAGAGATCTAACTTCATTCTCAACGAATAATGGATCTTATAGATTTACACGGTTACCTTATGGTCTAAAGATAGCGCCTAATTCCTTCCAGAGAATGATGACACTAGCCTTTAGTGGATTGAAACCTAATCAGGCATTCCTTTACATGGATGATTTAGTGGTTTTGGGATGTTCGGAAAAACATATGCTCTCTAATCTGACAAATGTATTTGAATTGTGCAGACAACATAATCTTAAACTACATCCCGAGAAATGCTCATTCTTCATGCGGGAAGTCACATACTTGGGACATAAATGTACTGATAAGGGCATACTCCCAGATGATACTAAATATTCAGTCATTAATAACTACCCACAACCAAAGGATGCAGATAGTGCAAGAAGATTCGTAGCTTTTTGCAACTATTATCGCAGATTTATAAAAAACTTCTCCGAATATTCTAGACACCTTACACGACTGTCCAAAAAAGGTGTAAATTTTGAATGGACTAAAGACTGCGACACAGCATTCAAGTATCTCAAGAAAGCATTAATGAGCCCAACATTGCTCCAGTACCCGGACTTTACAAAAGAATTTTGTATAACAACAGATGCCAGCAAACATGCTTGTGGAGCCGTGCTTACCCAGGAACACGATGGAAAACATCTACCAATAGCATACGCTTCAAAGACATTTACAAAAGGTGAGAGCAACAAGTCCACCATCGAACAGGAATTAACTGCAATACATTGGGCAATTTCATATTTTAGGCCATACATATACGGGAAACATTTTCTCGTCCGCACTGATCATAGACCGCTATCATACTTATTTTCTATGAGGAACCCGAGTTCAAAGCTAACTCGCATGAGATTGGATTTGGAAGAATATGACTTTACTGTAGAATATCTTAGGGGAAAGGACAATTATGTAGCAGACGCGTTATCACGCATAACGATAACGGCTTTTAAAACAATGAACCTAGAAACTAATAACATACTAAGAATGAAAACTAGAAGGATGACAAGGAAAGAAAACATTATGGAAGATAAATACAATAATGACTTGAATACGCAGAATAATATAAAGATAGATAATAAGCCCAATATATTTATACCATTGAATAATACTGACGTCAGGAAATATTATAAACTGAAGATTACCCCAGATAAATGTTATATCAAGAGAGGTAAATCAATTAGAACATATATGGAGATCAATGATTTGTTTATTAATGGAAATATTGATTTAGGACAATTTTTTCCAAGGCTCGAGGAAGTAGCCTGTAAACACACGATTGATAAATTACAAGTGGCACCTAGCGAGAAAATTTTCGAATTTATCTCAGTCAACGATTTTAGAATTATGGGCAATAAGAAACTAAAAAGATTAAAAATAGCGCTATTAAACGAGGTGACCAATATTGATATTAAGGATAAGAAAGCTATTCAGGAAATTATGTATAAGTATCACAAAGACCCCCTAGAAGGAGGCCACTGTGGAACACACAGAACGATTCAGAAAATAAGGAGATACTATTTTTGGAAAAATATGACGAAGGATATAACTAAATATGTAAGAAACTGTCATAATTGCCAGCTAGCAAAGACTACAAAACATCTGAAGGCACCTATGACTATCACGCCAACGCCTACACGGGCGTTCGATACAGTGTTTGTAGATACAATAGGACCTTTTCCGAAGTCTGAAAAGGGAAATGAGTACGCAGTTACAATTATATGTGATTTGACCAAATACTTGGTAGCCATACCAATTCGTGACAAAAGCGCTAGGAGCGTTGCTAGGGCTATATTCGAAAACTTTATTCTTACTTTCGGTCCGATGAAGACGTTCATTTCGGACATGGGTACAGAATATAAGAACTCCATATTGACAGAATTATGTGACCTACTGAAGACTGAGAAACTTACATCAACGGCTTATCACCACCAGTCTTTGGGTACGATAGAGAGAAGTCATAGGACTTTCAATGAATATATACGTTCATATATATCCATGGATAGGACTGACTGGGATGAATGGATAAAATATTTCACGTATTGTTTTAATACGACACCATCAACGGTGCATAATTACTGTCCATACGAATTAGTTTTTTCTAAAATACCTAGTAAATTTCAGGCAATTAATGGAGTGGATGAGATCACTCCACTATATAACATAGACGATTACGCTAAGGAGGCGAAATTTAGATTAGAAGTAGCACATAAGAGGGCCCGACAATTAATAGATAAGCATAAGTTGGAACGGAAATTATATTATGATAGGAATAGTTTGGATCATAATTTTAGGAAAGGAGATTTAATTCTACTTAAAAACGAAGCAGGTCACAAGATTGAACACCAATACAAAGGCCCATATAAAATTAAGAATATATTAGAAAGAGGCAACTTTAAAATAATAGACATTAAGACAAACAAAGAACAAATAGTACATAAAAATAGACTTAAAGCATATCATAGTGAATAAACAGAAAGAAAAAGAAAAAAAAAAAAATTTTTTTTACATAATTTAAAATTTTAATATTTGTAAAAGAATGTTCATAGACTAGGATAATATGAACATTCTTGTGAAAATGGAGGTGTAGCGGGACTGACACCATGCACTGCAGGGTAATCTAAATGCAATCACTCGCGTACTGCAGGGTTGCCCAAATTATAAGTACTTGTGTACTGTGAACCATGTGTGGGAAATATACTGAAATAGTAACCGCACTTAAAGAGGATCATATTGCTTGTGTTTGTTTTGACTGGTCAACTACACATAATTATAAACGGTACTTGACTATGGGTAACACACACACACACACATGTGCAGCAATACAGTTTGAATACAATGCATGGCGCAGTGTCGGCCCATAATATAATAATTTTGGAAATTCCCACGACGTATCAGTGTGGGACTTACGGCTTTATTCTAAGTACTAACACATTAAATTAATAATATTTAAGAACTAAAATAAGTACTAACCAACACCATTGGATTACTAGATAGTGTTTAAGATTCTCAATGTTAGTATATAAGCAACGAATATTTTAAGAACATAATTATTATTAAATTCACTAATAAACTATCCATTTGCTTGAGCCGGCTTGACTGGCTCGAGGGAAGTTTTATTAAATTAAATAAATATTTAAGTAAAAACTACAAAAACATATATCTTATTTTACATTACTTTAGCCATTTTAAAAACGTGTGGGAAGTACCCATTGCTCAGGCAGAAGTTAAATAATTTACTTAAAATTTCAAAAAAGGAGTCGGGCATATTTTTAAGTATTATACTGTTAATCCCATCTAAGCCAGGAGCTTTATTATTTTTCAGCAAATGGACAAATGATTTGACTTCAGCCAAATTTTTAAGTTTAATACTTGTATTGTCTGTAAGAGTTTGATTAAGGTCATTAATGTATCTTGATACAACAGAGTCCATGGGTGATGGATTGTTAATAGTAATAGTATGTGAATTAGCAAATACGTCAGCTAATGCATTTGACTTTTCGACGTCAGAATTGATCCATCTACATGAAGTTTAGAATATGTAGGATTCTTGCCTTTTAAAGTTTTAGTTAATTTCTAAAACTTTTTGGAACCGGTAGGCAGATTTGAAATGAATTTCGACCAAGACTCATTCCTGTCTTTATTCAGGTGAAAGTCAATAAGCCTATTTAGCTGTTTCAAGATACAATATAAATGCATTTTAAAATTAAAATCCCTACATCTTTGGAATTTACGTCTATATTTGTTTCTCTGAGCAATTAGCATTTTGCTAATTTCTGAAATTTGCCGTTGCCAGGGGTTTCTATGACCAACTGGTATTTTATTAGTAGCTTCTTTTACAATGGATATTAGTTTACTTAATGCTAAATCTAGATTACCTGTGTTTGTAATATTTTGACCAATCTCTTGTAATATTATTTCACTTTCAACGAAGTTTTTTATTGATGACCAATCGGCTCGATTATATAGGGGTACCAACAAAATGCTATTATGTACCTCTCCATAAATGACGCAAGATATTGGTACATGGTCCGACTGCAGAATATTTGGATGTGTTTCCAAGGTTGAAAAAGGAAGACAAGAGTTAGTTAAAAGGATGTCTACTGTAGACGGCTGTACTGGATTAATAGTTTGTCCAAAACGAGTAAATGCATTTGGGTAATAAATATAGTAGCTTGATTGAAGGCAATGGCTATAAAGCTCATTACCAACATTATTATTTGAAACGCAATTCCAGTGAGTATGTTGAGCGTTTAAATCACCGAATAAGAAGAAGTCATTTGAACGTTTAGTTAAGGCATCCATATTAGTTTTAAAATTTATAGTGTGAGCCGGATTGTACGCAGATGTAAAAATCACAGGGCGCCTATTTATTATTACTCGTACCAAAATATTTTCAGCCACAAGTGTATTTATAGTTGGTAATATTTCGTGTTCAACATCAAATTTTATCGCGATGAGTACACCTCCGCCATGTGTTGGTCTATCCTCTCTATAAATTTTGTAGCCCCCAAGTTTAAATTTATGGTGGGATTCCAAAAATGTCTCATTGACAAGGAGAATATCAACTTCCTTGTCGTATAAAAATTTTTCCAGCTGTGAAGCTGCTGACTCAGTCGTTATGCCTTGAGCATTCCAGTGCATAACATGAACATTGTGACTTACTGTTGATTTATATGGCATGTTGAAGCATCATTCCCAGCACTCGCAGCTTGTCGTACTTATTTTGGCATCTTTGAAGTGCATCGACAGCATCAAAAAATATTTCCATTAATTTCTCATTGGAAATATCATCTTCATTTCTGTTCACAAGATTTTTACTTCTTGTTACATCAGAGTACAGTATATTTTTAGCACCAGAGTCACGTGGATAATTTTGATGCTCCTTACCGGGCAGTTGTGGAAAATTAGCTTCATTGACGTTGAAGTTCATCATATAATTCCTTTGTGGCACCTTCATTCTGGCTGTGGTACGTTGTCGAATCTCAAGATATTCCTGACGACATGGACATTTAGGGTCATCAGCTCTGTGCTTCACATTTCTAAAATTCTTTTTTGTGCAGTTGTGACATTTATAAACGATGTTATCACTATTTGCAGCTTTGTTCAATGGGCAATCTACAAATTCATGATTACCAGCACAGGCTGCACACACTACTACTCTGTTACAGTTTCTAGCACCATGACCATACATAGAGCATTTGGTGCATTGTGTAGGACCTTTAATGCCCTTGAGTGGTCTTCTCCAGTAAACGGCAATATTACTAAAATACCTAATTTTTAATATATCCCTCTTCGACACTTGCTGGCGGTCAAACTCAATTAGATATAGTGTATCATCGGCGGTAGACCTTTTGGTAGTGATTTCCTTAACACTTACCGGATTTATGTTATGTGATTTGTTAAATTCATCACTGATTATCTTAGTGTCCATTTGAATAAGACCAAACAACACTAATTTAAAGGTTTTCGCATCTTTTATTTCATGCGTGTAAAACTGGTACTTTTTGGTTCTTAGTAGATTTAAGGCCTCTTCATAAAGAGTTCTTGAACTAGATAATATTTTTGTTTCAATTGACATTCTTTTAAACTTATACCTTTCTCCAATTAGCCCAAAAACTGACGAAAAACTATGAACTGAGTCCACTACAATAGGTGGTATTTTCTCCTTGTGAGTACTGTCTTCTTCTTCTTCTTCATTTGCAAGTAGATGAAATCTATTTGCACTGCTGCTAGGTACGTCGGATATTTTTGGCACTTTAAATTTTGGGTTATTACCCCAGAGTTTTTTTCTTTTCTGCGACAACATTGTCAGAAATACACAATCACTTAAAGTTTTATTTTTATTGACTTTTTAATATATAAAATTGGTTTAACAATTTATAGTAAAAAATAACACGACGTTCACGGTTTGAGGCAGAGATGCCAGATGGGAAAATAATAAATATTGTGCTTTAAATGTACACAAAATTGGTGGTGGGTATAAAAGATTCGGCACAGCCGAATATAGTGCTCTTACTTGTTTAAATGTTAAATAGATATTTTAAACTAATATGCACTAACGTATTTTGTTTGAAATGATTTCTGTAATTTGAAATACATTTTAAAAGAGAAAATCTTCAAAATTTAATTTTAGAAATTCTTTCTTATACCCCTGACAGACATACAAATATAGACATAAACTAGTTTGTCCGATAGTTTAATTGAAATTTAAGTTGACAGACACTCATTGCCATTAATTAAAATTAGGATCTGGAAGGAAAGATTATTGGTTTTTCTTTATTGTAACTACATTTTTCAGCTTATTTTAGGCTTCAATTACCTTTAACTTTTAATGATAAGTTTATATCCTATAAAAAATAATATATCTTTCAATATTATAGAATATTTAATAGTTTTTATTTTCTTATTTTTGGAAACTTTTCGCATACTCAATATACTATGGTACGATTGGTTACAAATATATATGAATGTTGCCGCCGAAATCATATTATAATTTTCATTTTCAATCAGTTTATAATTTTAACACTCATAATTTACTTTAAAGAAGTTTATTTTATAAATCGTTTATATGTTAAAATTAAATTCCTTTATTAATATTGGGATACTTCCCACTAAATTCTTAATTTTGCAGTTACATGTACATATGTATTTATTTATTATACTTTTTCTCTTTGCCTTTTATCAAAAACCAGTTTGTACTGTATTTAACTTTGTATGTAAAGAAAACTAACGGTCCTTGTTTATGTGTCCTCTAGACAATAAACGGTCACTGAATAAAACATTCGATTTTATTGTTAAGTTGAGTTTAGGCACGGGAATTAAACAAATTGTTTTTAAAGCGCGCATTCGTTCTCTACAGCAGATTAATAAATTTATAATTATTAATAAAATTATATTTGCACAATAGGTGCTATTAAATATTTTGTTTTAATTTAATCCCTGCCGTAACATTCTTTAAAAACAATTTTTAAGACAATTTCAATTATTAAAAAATAAATTTAAAAAAATGTCTGAAAACGAAATAAGTGGATATCACTGTAATAAATGTAGTGCAGTGGATAGAGATCGCATGGTACAATGCGACAAATGTGATCAGTGGTATCATTATGATTGTGCAGCAGTAAACAGCGGAGTCGCTGATGTAAGTTTTAGTTGTGAAGGTTGTAATTCCAACAACGGTGAAGCAACAGGGGGTAATACCACAGGTCATGTTGGTAATAATCCAGCTATAGCCAATTCTATCGGTCTACCAAGGCAGCCGCAAGCAGCGTCGTCACCAACAACTTTAGGAAAGGCGCAGCAACTGGCGGGTACGATCGCAGCAGAAATCGGTAATAGGATTTTACCATTGGACAATGCAGCTCCAACAACGTCGGTACCGAGCACACAAACACAAATAAGTGCACCACTTCAGCCTCAAGCTACGTATCACAACAACACGAAAGTAATTTACTCTACAGGAGGACCGTTTTATGCAAAACCATTTACAGCTACTGCTGCTACTGGTTTACCATTTTCATTTCAACAAAGCCAACAAAAGGCAATACCAAACCAACAGAATGTGACTTCAGCAACACAAATGGATTTACAGCTAAAATTGTTGGAGGAGCAACAGCGTTTGCAACAAGAATTTCTTGAAAGGAAATATCAAATATTATCACAATTTGGTGAAACAGGTGAGATTCAACAAAATCCTTTTAGTTCCACTAGTAATTGGAACTTTGCTTCTGGTCCTACGCCATCACAACTGGCTGCGCGCCAAGCAATTCCCCGCGATTTGCCGCATTTCAATGGGGATCCTGAGGATTGGCCGTTGTTCATAAGCACCTTTAAAAATAGTACATCGGTTGCAGGTTATTCAGATGCAGAAAATTTGATACGGCTTCAAGCCTGTCTTAAAGGAAAGGCCAGGGATATGGTAAAGAATAGGCTCATGTTACCCAAAATGGTGCCAGAGATAATTCAAACTTTAAAAATGTGTTTCGGGCGACCGGAGCATATTTTAGAGCGGGTAATTGAAAAAGCGCGAAGAATATCTCCACCAAAAGATAAGTTGGAGTCTATGATTGATTTTGCGTTGTGTGTGAAAAATATATATTCCACCATGGAGGCCTCCGAAATGTATGATTATATGAATAACCCGATGCTTGTGAGGGAACTAGTTGATAAGCTGTCTAGCCAGTACAAATTAAACTGGGCAACGTACCCAAAAGATAGTAAGGTTCCAATAATGAAAACGTTTAGTGAATGGATTTTTCAAATCGCCGATGCTGCAAGCACAGTTGTTTCCGTTGCACCAACAGCTAAAAACGCGAGTGTAAATACACATACAGAAGAAAGACAACCATTCAAATTAAAGTGCTTTGTGTGTAGTAGTGATCATAAAGTGTCAGTTTGTGAAGAATTTAAAAAGTTCTCATTAGAAAAAAAAAATGGGACTTAGTGAAGAAAAATAATTTGTGTCGTAGTTGTTTAAATAAACACAAAGGTAAATATTTTGCCAGAAGAGAATGTGGTATTGATAGCTGCAATATAAAACACCATAGATTGCTGCATAAATATTCCAATGAGCCAACATCGTCTTCACTACAAAACAACACTACACAACCAAATAACACCACAAGTGAAACAATTAACTCACACTCCACTACTGAGCAAAATCAAAAACAAATTTTTAGAATTTTGCCAATTCGTCTTTATAAAAAAATGGTTTTATCGATACATATGCCTTTCTTGATGAGGGTTCTTCTGTGTCGTTAATCGAGAAGGAAATTTTTGATCTACTTGATCTTGATGATGTGGAGCAATCGTTATGCTTAAGGTGGACTGGTAATACAACTCGTCAAGAAAATTCATCCGTAAAAACATCGCTAAATATTGCAAATATAAATAATGGCGATAAATTTAAACTTCAGTCTGTGCATACGGTTGAAAATTTAGATCTACCCCAGCAGACATTGAACATGAATGAAATAGTGGAGAAATATCCCTACTTGGGTGGACTGCCCATACAGTCTTTTAAAAACGTAAAACCTACTATTTTGATTGGTCTTAACAATTGGAGTGTCGCCGTGCCGCTAAAGATTCGTGAAGGACCGTGGAATCAACCGATTGCCACAAAAACGCGGTTAGGCTGGACAATCCAGGGCTATAGCGGACGCACCAGCCAAGGTGAATGACTAAACATTCATCACTGTGATTGCGAAAAGCATTACAATGAATTACATAAAATGGTTAAAGATAACTTTAACATAGAAGAATCTCCTCAAAGGTCGTTAATTTCTTTGGAAGATAAGAAGGCGATGGAGATTTTAAAGACTACATGTCAAAAGGTTGATGGACATTACGAGGTAGGCCTATTGTGGAAAAACGATGTTCGCGTGTTACCTGAAAGCTACAATAACGCTTACAAGCGCCTCATGTGCCTACATAGAAAAATGCTAAAAGAGCCAAACTTAAAAGCAACGCTGCAAAATCAAATTGATAATTTGCTGCAAAAAGGCTATGCCGTAAAGTTAAGTGAAGGTGAAATAAATAAAACTTCAGAACGTGTTTGGTATCTACCGATATTTATCATCAAAAATCCCAACAAGCCTGGCAAGGTAAGAATGGTGTGGGATGCCGCTGCCAAATCTAATGGATTATGTCTCAACGACTTTATAAGCAGTGGACCCGACCTTTTAAAATCGTTATCTGATATATTGCTTAGTTTTCGTGTGGGTAAAGTTGCAGTTTGCGGTGATATCGCCGAGATGTTCCACCAGATAAATGTTCGACACAGCGATATGCATTCTCAGAGATTTCTATGGTGGGATACAAATGATGGCATTTATAAGCCAAGTGTTTATGTAATGCGGGCTTTGACGTTCGGTATCTCATGTGCTCCATGCATAGCACATTATGTGCGTGATTTCAACGCTGAACAATTCAAAGAAAATTTTCCACGAGCGGTAGAATCAATTCAACATAATCACTACGTAGACGACTTCATCGACAGTGTAGACGACGATCAACAAGCCATCGTATTAGCTTCGCAAGTTAAATCTATTCATGCTGCTGCAGGTTTCCACATTCGAAATTGGTCTACAGGATGGTCATTCCCAAGATCAAACTCCAAAAGATCTAGCAGATACAGAAAAGGTTCTTGGTATGTATTGGGATCCTAATAAAGACTCCTTTGTCTATATTTTCAGATTTGCCAGACTTCGTCGTGAAGTATGTACTACCGAAATTACTCCCACGAAAAGAGAGCTACTTCAGGTGCTGATGTCAATTTTCGACCCACTTGGTCTAATATCATGCTACACGACTGCTTTAAAAATTCTTCTGCAAGAAGTCTGGCGATCTGGCATCGATTGGGATATGGAACTTGTTGACTCTCTTTTACCCAAATGGAAAAAATGGAAGACGGCTATTGCTCTCATAGCTTCTCTTGAAATACCTCGATGCTATTCTCCCAATATTAATGAGGCGACTCATGTAGAGCTTCATACTTTTACTGATGCAGGTGAGGACGCTTATGCTGCAGTTTCTTATATTCGAGTTGTGTACCAAGGCAACTATGACGTCATCATTGCTGCCGCCAAATCAAAAGTTGCTCTGTTAAATCCTATGTCAATACCAAGGCTGGAGCTACAAGCTGCTGTTGTGGGCGTAAGGCTGGCTAAAAAAGTTGAAAACATTACACGTATAAATTTTACCGCCAAGTATTTTTGGTCTGATTCGAAAACCGTATTACAATGGCTTCGAATGGATCCGAAAAGGTTTCAACAATTTGTTATGCATCGCGTTGGCGAAATATTAGAATCAACAGAGGTAACGCAATGGCGATGGGTGCCATCTAAAATGAATCCGGCGGATCTAGCAACAAAGGTTCTCACACGATGGGACGTCTCCTCATGGTTTTCTGGGCCTAAATTTCTCCAAGAAGATATGTCTACATGGCCAACCTGCAATAATCTGGGCGAATGCAATAAAGAAGAAATAAGACATCATTTACTGCTCATCAATAAAGATGAAATGGACGTGACATTTAACGTTAAAGATTTTTCCAACTGGAGAAAGCTTTACCGAGCTGTAGCTACATTTATACTCTACTTGGGTAAACTTAAAGCAAAATGCGTAAAAAGTAAGCCACCTGAGGAAATTTCATTCGAAATGCTACAGCAAGTCAAGTCAGCTTTGTACCGAAAAACACAGCAAAGCGAATTTCATGAAGAAATATGTTATTTAAAAAAGGGTAGGAGTATTGAAAAACACAGTAAACTAATCTCTTTAAATGTATTTCTAGATGACGAGGGCGTATTAAGAGCCAAAGGCCGTGCATCATTCCTAAACTATGAGGATGTAATAATACTGCCTACTAATCACCATGTGACATTTCTACTAGTTCGCCATGTACATGAAACATTTCATCATATGTCACATGAAACCGTCATCAACAACATTAAAAGTAAATACTTCATACCCAAGTTACGAGTACTCTACAAAAGCATAAGGAAGTCCTGCCAAATGTGCAAAAACTCAAATGCCGTACCAGTTACGCCACAAATGTCTTCACTACCACCTGCTAGGTTAGCAAGCTTCGAAAGGCCGTTTACATTTGTGGGAATAGATTACTTCGGACCGCTTTCCGTCACCGTGGGCAGAAGAAAGGAAAAAAGATGGGGTGCTTTATTTACTTGCCTCACCGTACGCGCAGTACACCTTGAAATCGCTCACAGCCTCGACACCAGTTCCTGTGTTATGTGTATCAATAATTTTATGGCACGAAGAGGAACCCCAAAAGAAATAATCACCGATAACGGCACAAATTTCAAAGGTGCGTCTAAAATATTTAGTCCTGAAGTGGATCATAAAACGATTTCAAAAACATTTGAAAGCATCAGGTGGATATTTAACCCACCAGCATCGCCCCACATGGGTGGAGCCTGGGAAAGACTCGTACGATCGGTCAAAACTAGTCTATATCATATATGTCCCCACATGAATCTTAATGATGAAACCCTAAAATGTGCCCTTACTGAAGTGGAGTTCATTATTAATTCACGGCCACTTACTTTCGTATCACTGGAATCGTGTGACGATGAGGCACTTACACTAAACCATGTGTTATTGGGCTCATCAAGCGGCCTCAAACCCATAAACTACAAAGAAATCGATTTACGGCAGCGATGGAACCAAACTAAGCTGTTTGCGGATAAATTTTGGCATCGCTGGGTAAAAGAATATGCACCAACACTCATCAGAAGAGGAAAATGGCATGAAAAAACAACTCCACTACGAGTGGGTGATATCGTCATTATAATTGATGAAAATCTTCCGCGACATTGTTGACCAAAAGGCAAAATAATTGAAGCCCTCATGGCCAAGGATGGTCAAGTACGTCAGGTGAAGGTTCAAACGGAAAATGGTATCTTTCAGCGACCAACAGTCAAGATAGCGAAACTAGACGTCGGCAATAATGAAGAGTAAAATCGTCCCACGGACTCATTTACGAGGGAGAGAATGTTGCCGCCGAAATCATATTATAATTTTCATTTTCAATCAGTTTATTATTTTAACACTCATAATTTACTTTAAAGAAATTTATTTTATAAATCGTTTATATGTTAAAATTAAATTCCTTTATTAATATTGGGATACTTCCCACTAAATTCTTAATTTTGCAGTTACATGTACATATGTATTTATTTATTATACTTTTTCTCTTTGCCTTTTATCAAAAACCAGTTTGTACTGTATTTAACTTTGTATGTAAAGAAAACTAACGGTCCTTGTTTATGTGTCCTCTAGACAATAAACGGTCACTGAATAAAACATTCGATTTTATTGTTAAGTTGAGTTTAGGCACGGGAATTAAACAAATTGTTTTTAATGCGCGCATTCGTTCTCTACAGCAGATTAATAAATTTATAATTATTAATAAAATTATATTTGCACAAGAGGTGCTATTAAATATTTTGTTTTAATTTAATCCCTGCCGTAACAATGAAAATAAACTTAAAAATATAAAAAACCCGGCTTTTTCGGATAAAAAACCGGTGTATTCGATATTCGAAAAATCAACATTTAGAAAAAAGAGCCAGTAAAGAGGAAAAAACCGGGTTTTCTACCGGTTGTAAAACCGAGTCGATCACCCTAATAGGTACATAGATATGTCCATAAAAACATTTTATGTTATATATTGTTATTTTTGGGATTATTGTAGATTAAGGATATAAATTTGGAATAAGCTAAAAAAAAGTAATATATGTTTGAGTTACTTTACTTAAGCACTTGTTTTTTACATTTTTCTTACTTGTGAAACTTTTAATCAAATATTTTTGTATCAAAGTGATATGTAATACAGTGTTTTGTTTAAGTTATTATGAGTTATCCAAAAGAAAAAAAATATAAATTTAGCAGTGGTATCAAAAATAAAACGGTCGTAATATAGCCCATACACAACACCATAATAATTGTGCAATTAAGCACACAATACACCAGCATGGTGGTACAAAATTAAATTTTTACCCAAATTGTTTGGAAAAGTTTGTAATGAATAAGGAAAAAATTTGTGCTGCGCTTATTATTGCATTTTAGAAACCAGCTACGATTTCATCATCAGCACTCTCTGATCGGTGGTTACATGTTGGTTGTATATATCATCTATTTAACTCACGGGACTTAAGTTAATTGAATTCGGTAACTGATTTTAGTTTTTCCTTTTTCATATAATTTACCACAATGAGTTAGATTGAAATTTTTAACCAAACAGCAACCCTTTTACTTTTGTTTGTTATTATCTTTCATTTATATCACTATTTTTGTCCTGCTCTAGCCACCAGTTAGGTAGCGATAAGAACAGATAATTGTTTTTAACCAATATTTTGCTACCAAACAATGGGAAGCTTCTTCAGGGTAATATGCATACAAATTTTATAAAAACAAAACAATTTCAAATTGAAACAAGTAAGAGCACTATATTCGGCTGTGCCGAATCTTTTATACCCACCACCAATTTTGTGTACATTTAAAGCACAATATTTATTATTTTGTTAATCGCTATAGAATAATCTCTTTATAATAAAATATGTATCACTTTCTTTGTAGAGGGTGGTTAAATTTTAAGGGCCCATGTTTAAGGTGAACCACATCTAAACTTCAACTTTTTTCTTGTATTTCATTTGACATTTCTCAATCTCAGACTTGAACTTGAACCGTGGAAAGATACGCAATCGAGCAACGCTTTTAAATATTAAAGATTTTTATAAAAATGGGCGTTCAAATCAAAATGCATTTTGTGCACTTCGTGATTCTTTTGGTCAACATAATCGTTCGAATTCGTCCACAATCGTGAGAATTGTAAAAAAAATATTTAAATGTCTGCAAAGCAGGTCTGTATGAAATGTTGGAACATCTGTGAATGCCATCTTAGTTCGTTGAATGGGAAACATTGCTGTTTTTCACGATAACGTGGCAAAAGAGCAAGCAACCTTGACTCATCATTGTGTCCAACAATTGAGCATCAACAGTGTCATTGAAAATATGGACTATCGGATCGTGGTATGCCGCCTAGGTTGGGGGGGGGGGGGCCATTTGGCCGATATTTTGTTCCATACATAACTGAAGCATACAAATATTATCATTATAAAAATAAATGATAATAATTTCATAATAATTTTATTCAAAATCAACATAGTCCCATACGCGTGTCAATAAAGTTTCTGCTAATAAACATAACATAGATATTTCAATATAGTACTTTAGTATTCCAAAATCTTTATTCATAGAGAAATTACATGAATTTAAGAGGAAAGCTTTATCTACGAAATAGTGCTAATTTATGTTTGTTATCTTATGTTCTCCTGAAGTTATGCTCTATTAAAAATGGGAATTTAGGAAAATTTTGACATAAGTAAAAAAAAATTATCTCTAAACATTATAAACAATTTATTTTCATGTACTGAGAATGTATATTTTGAATCACCGTGTGATAATAATATAAAAATATGTATCACTTTCTTTGTAGAGGGTGGTTAAATTGTAAGGGCCACATGGTGATTCAAAATATACATTCTCAGAATTTTTCTAAAACGGGAAATTTATTAGTAAGATTTTGATTTTTAAGCTTCTATAACATTTTGCTTTTAAAAGATTTTCAAACGAAATAAGTTTTGTATAATTTTAAAATTTGTTAGCCATTAGTAAATGAAAATAAATTGTTTATAATGTTGAGATAATTTTCTTTTACTTAGGTCAAAATTTTCCTAAATTCCCATTTTTAATAGAGCATAATTTCAGGAGAACATAAGCATAAGTTTTTAGCATGCCATCTAGTAGTTGCTAGTAGAATCATCTATCTTATTATCTTTATCTTATATTTAGCTACAGTACAATAAATGGCGCAGTGTAAGATGAATAAATGCTAATATATATGACTAATATATTTTTATAAAAATTTAAAGAAAAAATTGTGTATGGCACATCTATTTTCCGTTATAACGAAGACTTTGACCAAAAAGCCATGTTTGCAAAATTTCAGAATCGTACATATAGTTTTGTCAGTTTTATTACATTTTAAATTTGAAATATACACTGTGCGGTATAAATTTTCGTACATTTTTATCTATAACTCTTTTCCTAATTCATAGATTTAAGCGATTTTCAGGGAAAAAAAATATTCTTTTGACTCGATAAATATATATTCGAGGTTTCATGACTACGTTTATGCGTCTGGACACAATTCAAAAGTGAAAGTGGGCGTTATAGTAGGCGTGTCAAAGTTGTTTTTGCTAATGAGTACAACTTAGGTGTTTCAATGTAGTCCTTTATTATTCCAAAATCTTTATTAATAGAGAAATTATATGAATTTTAGGTAAAACGTTATATGGGAGGTGGGCGTAAAAGTAGGCGTGGCACCTTAATTTTTTGGCATAGTAATGAAATTGCCTAGGGGGATAGACGAAGCAAAATTTATCATCATACCTCTAATTTTAGCGGTTTTATGAGCTTTTAAATTTCATTAACGGTAGATAACGTGAAAAGTGGGCGTTATAGTAGGCGTGTCAAAGTTATTTTTGCGAATGAGTACAACTGAGGTGTTTCAATATAGGCCTTTATTATTCCAAAATCTTTATTAATAGAGAAATTATATGAATTTTAGTTAAAACGTTATATGGGAGGTGGGCGTAAAAGTGGGCGTGGCACATTGATTTGCCGTTACAAGAAGGCGTGTCACCAAAAAGCAAAGTGTGCAAAATTTCAGAGTCGTACATCCAATTTTGTTGCTTTTATGACGTTTTTGTTTTTAAATATACCGAAAAATACACTGTGCGGTATAAATTTTCGTACATTTTGATCGATAACTCCTCTCCTAATGCATAGATTTAGACAATTTTCGGAGGAAAATATTGTCCTTACCCAGGAAATATATATTCGAAGTTTCATGAGTCTACGTTAATGCGTTTGGACACAATTTCATTTTATTCGATGTTTGAAGGACACGGTTTTTTCGACCTACTCTTGCTTTTCGAGCTATAACTCTCTTCCTAATATTCCGATTTAGCCCATTTTCAATACCAAACAAACCTTGTCTATAAGAAAGATTCTGGCAAAATTTGAGCCCCCTAGCTTTTTCGGTGCGACCTCTATCGTGCTTTCAACAGACGGACGGACATAGCTAGATCGTCATAAAATCAAACCCCGATTCAGAATATATATACTTTATGGGGTCTAAAATGGATATTTCGATGTGTTACAAACGGAATGACAAAATGAATATACCCCCACCATTTTTTTGGTGGCGGGTATAAAAATATTTTGTAAAAAGGCGGGAAAATATTTTTTCAATATTAAAAATTTTTGAAATATACAAACAAACAAACAAAAATAATTCATTCACATATTTATAGTAATAATTTACAAAAATAACTAATACTATTAGACTACCGTTTTAGATTATTAGTTAATAAGATCTGAAAACGGTAGTCTAATAGTATTAGTTATTTTTGTAAATTATTACTATAAATATGTGAATGAATTATTTTTGTTTGTTTGTATATTTCAAAAATTGTTTATATTGAAAAATATTTTCCCGTCTTTTTACAAAATATTTTTTCAAGGCGAATTCATACAGGTGAAATTATCAGCCCAGCTGATTGTGAAACATTTTGTCAAAATTGATTGAATTTGCCTTATTAATGCAGGGAAGGGAAATGTGATTTTAAATTCTGTATTAAACAATTAACTTACACGTACATTTTTGATAAAAAAATGTGCTAAATTTATGTATATTTGTAGCTTTTGCGTCATTAATAATGTGTTTTAAACAATTATATCCTTTTTTTAATCAAATTTTATTATATTTAATATGTAAAAACACCTTTTCCATCCCTGATATACGAATTGGCCTTGACATAAAACATCACATGAAAAGTTGCTTTGTTGTATCAATTCGCCGTTGCATATACCTTATGGATATGCCTTGATATTTTTTCAATTTGAAATTGTTTTTTGTTTTTATAAAATTTGTATACATATTACCCTGAAGAAGCTACCCATTGTTTGGTAGCGAAATATTGGTTAATAATAAGTAATTTTTTATAAAAAACCAAAAAAGTTGATCTCAAGCTTAAAAAATCATATATAAAGAGAATTCAGTTTGATCAATTGTTCTTTTTTACCTACTCTTGCATTGCGACCTATAACTCTCTTCCTAACATACCGATTTAGTCCATTTTCAATACTTAACAAACCTTGTGTATGGGAAATATTCTGGCAAAATTTGATTCCTCCAACTTTTCGGTTCGAGCTCTATCGTGTTTTCAATAGACAGACATAGATCGTCCTAAAATTAAACCCAGAAAATATACACTATAGGGTCTTAAATTGTTGCGGTTATAGTAGGTCGGGAGGAAAATATATTGTTGGTAACAGGCGGCGCAGCTGGCAGAGGCGCTGCAGCGATCAGGAGAAAAATTTTTTCGTGGCGGTACCTTACGCGCAACCGTCGGGAGGAATGCATTTCAGACTGCCTCGGTTATAAAACATTAGGGCTTTATCTTTAAGTGGAGTCGGTAGCTCCAGCCCGGAAAATTTTTGTTTTTATGTTGCGGGAGGGGCCGATGACATGCGATAGTGACTAGCTCCTGCCCGAGTCCCAGTCTTGTTGTTGCCTACGTGTATGGAACCTGCAAGGAAAATGAAATTAGTAATTTGCTTAAAATTTTGGAACGATACCTGATTACCCAGAGTCCTGATGAAAATAAAATATCCAATTGAGGAAAGTCCTAGTAAATCTGTAAATAAATAAACAAAAATAAAAATTAGCAAACTTAAATGTATACTTACCATGTGTTAGCACTCAAATGTCAATGAAAACAATGTCTGCATGTGTGTGCATAGCTGCCAGATAAAATAGAGGTAAAATCGTCTAATTTGGGGAAAAAAATCGTCAAAATCGTCAAATGGTTTACTCAAATCGTCATAAAAACGTCAAAATAAAGAAACGCATTTTTCAAAACAAAACATTTTATATTTAATGCATAACATAACAAACTTTTTAAATCTAGAGAGATCAATGGTTTTATTAGACCCTTTTAAGTTAAGAACATGACAATAAATATAATACAATTTAGAATTCATTTCGAAAAATATAAACAAAAAATAATAAATTGGCTGAATCTTTTTGGAATATTTAAAAAAATAACTATAATCATTTCTTGCTAAAGTTTCTACCAATTAAGGTAGCTTTAGACAAGCGTAAGACGAGCACAACGCCAAAATAAACCCCAACGTTTCGCTTTTCAGCCCATAAACTTATTTCTGGATCTGCAAACCAGTCTTCCTTATTTTTCATCTTCCTGTTGGTTACTTGTGAAAAACACCATTAAAATTTCATTTTAGCTACTAAAAATGGTTGAAATTTCTACTAACAGAGGAACAGCTGCTACAATTTTCATCATTGTGGTTTTCTATTAAAAATATAATGTTTGATTTTTAAGGTTTTAATGTATAATTTAAGAGAACTTACTACTTTTTTTTAATATTTAAGCATATTTACTTGTCAATTATTTTTAAATAAATTTACTTAAAAAATTATAATTGTTTTAAACGCGTTTCCAAATTTATATTTGTTCTTGTTGTAGGTATCAGTTGACAAAATGTGGCATCTATGTTAAAAATGTACAAAGTGAACAAATTATCCACACAAACACATTAAAAAATTATAGATTTATCTTTTTCACTCTGTTCTATTATTAATAACATAAAAAAACTGTTACAAATTATTTTTATTTAGTTTAAGGTTGATATAAAAGTAATGAAAAATGTTGCAAACTTGAATTTTTGAAAATCGTCAAAAACATAACATAAATCGTCAAATCGTCAACATGTAATTTTAGCACGTAAAATCGTCAAAATGACGATAAATCGTCAAATCTGGCAGCTATGTGTGTGTGTTAAAATTTAATGGTAATGGTAATGGTTGGTAATGCGAAAATTGTGCGTATAATGTGGTTGTAAAACTGTTCAATATTGAATTTTTGTTTTTATTTATGTAACCGCAACAAAGATTTTGAAGCATGAATGGATACGGAATATTGCTAAATTTTATGATTGCCTGGTGTAGAAATAGGACAGGATATATGGAAAATCAGGAAATCAAATCATATTATAGATAGACAAAGATAGACAAAGGATAGGAGAAAAGCGATCTTATTTTTTTTGTATATTATATAAAAATATAAAATTTTCTGTAAATGTATTTTTTATATTCTGGAAGATGTTGTTAGGATGAAGGATTCGGAGGGAAGGGTGATGTATGGAATAGTTTGTCTTATGTAAAGGAAAAGGGTAAATCAATTCCGTAAGATTCCAAAGTAACTGAAAAACATATGAAGACATTTTTTTTTAGTTAAGATTGAACAATAAAGGAGAAAACACTGTGCGGTATTTAAACCTAAAATTGAAAATTTTAAGTAAGATTAAAAATTTTAAGTAGAGAAAAGAAAATAGTATAAAAAAATTATATAGAGAGTATACATATGTATATTCAGTGTCATCCAGAAATTTAAAACTGGTCCGAAGTGGATTTGTGCTTTTCCTAGTGAGGAGAGAATATTAAAACGTAAGTTTTTTTTTGTTGTTCAATTAAAGGATGGAAAATTTCGGTAATAGGATTTTTTTTGTGTTGCAAATAGCTGGTGGATCCTACGGCAAAGTTGGCTGGATGTATATAGACCGTGTCTAGTACGGGGAAGGAAGAATCCAGTGTTGGTGAAGCCAGGTAGGCCTATAATTTCTTGAATTTTAAGAGAAAATTTACGAATTTTGGAAAATAGCGTTAGCCAAATATTGGCGAAGGAAAATTTGGGATAAGAGATAAAAAGACGTTTTTTTATATATATTTTGTTTGTTTGTTTATTGTTTTATAAATAAGAAAAGAAAACATAATTTGAATTATTAAAAAAAAATCGAATAGTTTATATAAGTGAAAAAAAGGAAATTTTAAAATAGCTTAAGAAGTGTGTTGTTGTGAAAAGATTGTAAGTCCTTTGAGAGTGTTCATTATACTTTGTCCTTCCTCATAACCTATAAGAAGAAAAAAAACAAGTAGAGACATTTTTTTTAAAATAATACGAAATATAAATATATAAATATATCTTTACCATATTGCTCAAATTAATAGCGGCCGTAATTTTCTTTTATTGATGACTAGGAATATTAAAAAGAACACACTCAGGGAGCTCCTTTAGGTGATTTTAATTCTCGTGCTTTTGTAAGGAAATAAGCAATTAAAGATAATATTAGTTTGAGCTGAAAAGAAAAAAATTCAGGTAAAATAGGTATATCTATCTATATATATAAAAGAGTAACGTGACTGACTGAATGACTGACTGACTGACTGATTCAACATCGCACAGCCCAAACGCAAAGAGCTAGAGACATGAAATTTGGACAATCGTTTCCTCTTTCAATGTATAGCTCCACTAAGAAGGGATTTTTGGAAATTCGTACTTTAAGGGGGTAAAAAAGGGTAAAATCGGTAATCTTATATCTGCTAAACTAAAAATGATACAAATTAAATTGAAAAAGTATTGTAATTTGCACAAAAAATAAGCTGACAGGTGTCTGGCCTTTTTTAGAATTTTCAACCCCTAAGGGGAAAAAACGGGTAAAAACTATAATTTGGTACTTTTTTGGTACCCCATGTAACTACCAAACGCATAAAGCTAGGAAAAAAAATTTAAACTGTATTAAGTAGTCCGCAAAAAAATATTAATAGGAATTCGGCACTTTTTTCAAATTCATATGTATAAGGGGTAAAAATTTTCCCTTTTTTTGGTACTTTTTTTAAAATAAACTTTTCTTATATTATTCAATGGGACAAAATTTGACAATTATTATTTCCTAATAGAATATGGACAACTATTTAGGTGAAATTTTTGGAAACTTTTTTGGGGACAAAAAAGGTACCAAAAAGGGGAAAATTCCGGAAAATGTATGTAATTCCTAACTAGGCGGCCAATTTTCACAAAATTTTTCATTGGGATTTCACTAGACATAAAAAATTATGTAATTTAGTAAAAATTTAAACACATTCATAACAGGGTAGAAAAGGGAAAAATCGGGAAGAGTTTGGTACTTTTTAGAACATAATTACTTTTATGCAAAAAAGAGTAGATTTACTGAGTTTTAATCATGTCTATTAAAATATTTTGTTACATAGATATTTAAACATTTTAAACTTGGAATTTGGAACTTGGACTAAAAATGTACTTTTTCGCTTTTCTATGGTACTTTTTGTATTTTCTACGTTTATAAAGGTAGAATTGTAAAATAAAGGACTATTGATTCCAGGTTAGACTAAAAATGTTATGGGTGACCAAAAAGGTACTTTTTTGAATTTTTATGGTACTTTTTATATATTCTACGTTTGCGAAGCTAGAATTTTAAAATTAGTGGCTATTGATAAAAGGTGAGACCGAAAATCTTATGGTCGACCAAAAAGGTACTTTTTTGAATTTGAATGGTACTTTTTGTATTTTCTACGTTTATGAAGGTAGGATTGTACAATCAAGGACTATTGATTTCAGATGAGACCAAAAATGTTATGGGTGACCAAAAAGGTACTTTTTTGAATTTTTATGGTACTTTTTGTGTTTTCAACGTTTGCGAAGCTAGAATTTTAAAATTAGTGGCTATTGATACAAAGTGAGACTAAAAATGTTATGGTCGACCAAAAAGGTACTTTCTTGAATTTTTATGGTACTTTTGGTGTTTTCTACGTTTATGAAGGTAGGATTGTACAATCAAGGACTAATGATTCCAGGTGAGACTAAAAATGTTATGGGCGACCAAAAAGGTACTTTTTTGAATTTGTATGGTACTTTTTGTATTTTCAACGTTTTTGAAGGTAGAATTTTGAAATCAGTGACAATTAATACAAGGTGAGACTAAAAATGTTATGGTCGACCAAAAAGGTACTTTTTTGAATTTTTATGGTACTTTTTGTATTTTCTACGTTTATAGAGGTAGAATTGTAAAATAAAGGACTATTGATACAAGGTAAGACTAAAAATTTTATGGGCGACCAACAAGGTACTTTTTTGAATTTTTATGGTACTTTTTCTATTTTCAACGTTTGCGAAGCTAGAATTTTAAAATTAGTGGCTATTGATACAAGGTGAGACCGAAAATATTATGGTCGACCAAAAAGGTACTTTTTTGAATTTTTATGGTACTTTTTGCATTTTCTACGTTTATAAAGATAGGATTATACAATCAAGGACTATTGATTCTAGGTGAGACAAAAAATGTTATGGGCGACCAAAAAGGTACTTTTTTGAATTTGTATGGTACTTTTTGTATTTTCAACGTTTGCGAAGGTAGAATTTTCAAATTAGTGACAATTGATACAAGGTGAGGCTAAAAATGTTATGGGTGACCAAACAGGTACTTTTTTGAATTTTTATGGTACTTTTTATATATTCTACGTTTGCGAAGCTAGAATTTTAAAATAAGTGGCTATTGATTCCAGGTGAAACTGAAAATGTTATGGGCGACCACAAAGGTAGTTTTTTGAATTTTTATGGTACTTATTGTATTTTTAACGTTTGCGAAGCAAGAATTTCGAAATTAGTGACTATTGATACAAGGTAAGGCTAAATATGTTATGGACGATCGAAAGGGTAGTTTTCTGCATTATAATGGGAAATAAAGGATTATTTATTCAAGTTTAGAATTAAAATGTTATTAAGACACAAAAAAAGCCTTTCGCATTTTTATTGTACTCTTTGTATTTTTACGTTTGTAAACATAGATTCTTAAAATTAGTGTTTTTTGATGCGAGGTCTAAGTCCTAATATTATGGACGACCAAAATTACTTTTTCTCTTTTTATATATTTTGTATACATAGAATTCTAAATAAAGGTAATAATAAACCAAGTGGAAGTTTTATTGAAGGAAAAAATGTTTCTTTTATTATTTTAGGGTAATTTTTGCAAAATATGAATCTTAATTTTTGAAACTCAGTAGCATTGATCTTGCTTTTAGTTAGGAAATATATGCCCGATATATCCTTACTCTACTTTTTATATTTCTAAGTAAATTGAATCAGAGATACAAATTTTCATAAATTGAACCAAAAATATTTAATAATTATAAATAGAACTTGAGCATTCAATAAATAGTAAGAACTGCGCTAACGAAGTAGCGGGTTAAATGCTAGTATATATATAAAGGATAATTAAATATAAAAATTAAAAAAAAAGAGGTCAAATAAAATAAATAATTAAAAGCAAAATATATTAAATTTTTTTTTATATAGAGGAAGTTAGTGTTAGATGTATATATGTATATGTATGTAGTATAAGTTAGTTAAAATAATCATTTAATTGTAAATATAGTTGATAATTTATTTATAGCATTTTTTTTATATAATCTTATTTTTTTATTGTTAATAAATAATGTTTGTTTTTATTTGAAAAGAAAATACATACCACAATGTTGAACTGATTGAATAAGGTGATAGCAATGGGAGAAAGGTAAGTGAAAGAGCGTGATCGAGTGGGTTTAGGGTCGTAGGGTGAAAGTGAAAGGAGATAGCTGCGACATGGTTGGGTGGGCATTTACGGAGAGAACATCGTGCTCCGAATTCGAGACTGGTGGGTGTAGTAGTAGTGTTTAAAGTACCTTTTATTTTTTTTGTGTTCGGTCCTTGTTCTAAGGAAAGGGTTGGAACCTCCTGAGGTGTGGATGAGCGAGTTGGGAATCCTCTTTAGACATAAACGGTCCGTAACATAAAATGGCGCCCAATGGTAGATGATACAACTTAGCATACGTACTTAGATTCCAAGGGGAAGTATCCTAAGCTGTGAGAATGAGGCATGTACATACATCAAGACATGTGGCAATAACCCTCTAGATAATTATCAATAGCCCGGATGGATAATCGTGGAAATTAATGGACTTTTGTTGTAGCCTCTGAAAATTAGTAAAATTTATTGAGTAGTACGAAAACGTCAAATTAATTGAACGATTGTCTGTGAGAAAATACTTACAGAATTGAGATGAAGTAGCTTGACAGTTTAATGAGATGTTTTAAATGTGCTTTATCCGTTTCATTTTTAATATAATAGTTTTTTTTTTGTATTTTGAAAAGAGTGTGCAGGGTAATTAGACAAAATAAGTTAGCCATGTTTAATAATGGAAATAGTTAAAGATGTAGTAATTTATTTTGTACCAATTGCGTCATAAGCTCGCTCTACATTTCTAGATATGAACGAAGTATGACGAACCACACTTTCGAAACAAGTTTTTTTAATTGTTGATTTGTACCATCACATCTCGAATATAGAATAGTTTTTGTATACCGCTGCGATCTTCACATCCGTCTTCCATTGCTGAACCTGTTAGAAAAGAAAAAGAGAGTTTAAAATAAAGAAAAAAAAAGAATAATAATTATAATTAAAATATCTAAAAACATTCATTAACAAAATAGTATTTTAGAGAAAATTTATATTGCTGATTGTTTATTTTATATTTATATTAATTTGTGCTTATAGTATTTTTTTTATTTTGTTTATGTTTATAGTTATCTAGTGATAAAATATTTAATTTGGTTTTGGTTAATTAGTAGTTGATTTATATTTTTGTGTATTGTTATTTTTTCTAACTTATTATTTATTTATATTTAGGCTAATTTTTGTTTTTATTTATTTATTTAGAAAAGAAAAAAACAAAAAAAAAAAAAAAAAAAAAAGAAAGAAAAAAACTTTCATGTTACACATAAGTCTTTAGTTTTAAATTTTTTTGATATTTGTTTTCGTATTTTTTTTTATTTTAGATAGTACGGCAAAATAAGTGTAAAAATAGGTAACAATTTTTATTGTACGTTAGTTTATTATATAAGTTTTTGATTCATTTGAGTTGGAAGGAACATTTTACTTTTGAAAACTATTTTGTGTTCGCGTTGCTTTTGGTTTTTAACGATTCTTTTATAATAGTTTTTAAGTATTTACACAATTGGTTTCTTGATGAAAATTAGTTGTGTAATTTTATATAGGTTATTCGGGAGAGTATGAATTTAGAAACACGTTCACAGGCAAAAATTAGAAAAAGGGAAAGACAGCCTTTATTTGATTTGCGCACGAATTACCGAAAGTCAGGAAACTAGATACCGGAAAAGGGAAAATGTCGAATCCAATACCACAGAAGGGAACACAATTTATTGATATGTCTAGGACCATTAATAGTGGAAATCAGGCAGGGGATAGAAACGCAGGCAGTTCTAATGTGGCAGTAAATAATATACCAGAGGAAAATTTTAATCTTGAAGTTAGGGACGTAATAACAGAGGATGTTCAGTCTGTTCAAGGATCTTTAGAAGACCAGGTTAAAAGAATGGTGCAAGTTGAATTGTTAGATGTAAGAAAAAGTATAGCTGAGTTAACGAAAGCAATAGTGGAGATATCTAGAGTTACGACACATAATCAGAACAACACGGTTACTAATCAGAATATCCGGTGCAGCTAGAGAATGGTACTGGTTATTTGTTAAAACTCATGGAGTTTGTGATTGGCCAGGATTACGACACGCGTTGATGAGCCAATATAAAACTACTCGCTCAAATTTTTAAATAATGAGAGACTTAGTTGAACGCAAACAACAAAGTGGGGAAACAATCGATAATTATTTTCAAGCAATGTATCAGATTAGGTCCAGATTAATACAACCGATCCCTGAATACGATCTTATAAAGATAATCAAAAGGAACATTAAAGAAAGTATAGGTAGAATAGTATATCCTATATCTGTATCTTCAGTTGAACAATTACGTGTAGAGTGCAATGAAGCTGAGAGAAATTTTCCTAAAAGAGAGATTCGTAATATGCAACCGGTAATGCGTCCTTCTAGATATGTAAATGAGGTAAGTATATTGTAATAATGATGAGGAAACGGAAAACTTGAGTATGTCGGAAAATTGTGAGGAAGTTTCTGCTCTACAGATGAACACTCAACAGCGAAAGCAACAAATTAATTGTTGGAATTGCAAGCAAAATGGTCATGTATTTATGGATTGCACTTCGTCAGAGAGAACACTTTTCTGTTATCAATGTGGACGACCAAATGTCATAACACCCAAATGTCCAAACTGCCAATTGGGAAACCAATTAAAGAGCTTGGGAGTGAAGGGGGACCCACGCTCTACCGTAAATCGATCCACAACCGAAAATTAGAGACGTTTTTGAATAACACCCTGAATAACGCTGAGATAAGAAAATTATCATTCTTCCCTAAAATCAGGCATTATTTATCTAGGGAAGAAAGAGAGTCGAATTATGATAAGGTAAGAGCTCGAATTTTTGGTTGCGAGAAAAATTTGAGGCGAATTTCGAATCGTATTCTAAAGGTTCGTAGGAAATTTAGAGAAAGAAGATAAGCTAGGCGATTGGTAATTGAGTCTGTTCATAGGGCAAGTGTTGATAATAGGGATGTTCGAAGTTTTGCGGAAGTGAAAGTGGAGGGCAGGTTAATTAGAGGCCTTCTGGACACTGGAGCATCTGTTAGCCTACTGGGTAGGAATTGTAGGGAGGTAATACAGGATCTTAACCTTAATATTCAACCGGTATGGACCAATGTGAAAATTGCCAATGGTCAATATCAAAGAATACTAGGAAAAGTAAAAGTATCTATGATATACAAAGATCAAGAACACGACATGTTCCTGTATCTGTGTCCGGATTTAGAACAATCACTTTATTTAGGTATAGATTTTTGGAAATTATTTAGGCTAGCTCCAGATATAATTGGAGTGGATGAGTTAGATTTGGGGAAAATAGGAAAGGATTTTGCTTCTGAGGGAGATGATTATAAATTAAGGCCGCATGAGTTGAATAGGGAGCAGGAACAAATATTGGTAAAGGTCATAGGAAAATTTGATTCATTCGAGGAAAAGGGATTAGGGATGACTCAATTGGAGAAACACAGTATTAAATTAGTGGATGGGGCAGAGCCCGTGAAGGATCGTTATTTTCCAATTTCTCCTGCAGTTCAGGATATAACTTATAAGGAAATAGACAATATACTGAATTTAAGGGTTATAGAATTGAGTGAAAGTCCTTGGTCCAATAGAACGACGGTAGTTAGAAAACCAGGAAAAAATCGCTTTTGCCTAGATGCTCGTAAGCTTAATAAATTGACAATCAAATATGCATAACCACTTCAGAACATAGATGGTATCCTAAGCAGAATAGATGAAACACATTTTATCAGCAGTGTCGATTTGAAATACGCATTCTGGCAGATCGAATTGGATGAAGAGAGCAAGGCATACACAGCCTTTACCGTAGCTGGAAGACCTCTATACCAGTTTAGGGTAATGCCATTCGGTTTATGCAATGCCGCTCAAAGGCTCTGTCGACTTATGGATAAAGTCATACCGAACCGATTAAGAGATAATGTATTCATCTATTTAGATGATTTATTAGTTATATCAAGCACATTTGAAGAGCATATGCGATTATTAAGTGAGGTAGCACAGTGTCTTAAGAATGCAAATTTGATAATTGGTCTTAAAAAATCGCAGTTCTGTTTTCAGGAATTGAAATATCTAGGATTTATTATAGGAGGTGATCCAGACAAGGTGCAAGCTATACGTGATATAAAATTGCCTAAGACAGTAAGGGAGGTTAGAAGTTTCCTTGGCACCGCAGGTTGGTACAGGCGATTTATTAAAGATTTCGCTACTATTTCAGCAACATTAACGGATACGCTTAAAAAGGCAAAAAAATTTCAAATGACACCCGAGGCAATAGAAGCTTTTGAAAAGCTCAAGAAAGCGTTAACGTCTGCTCCCGTGTTAAAACATGCCGATTTCACCAAGCGTTTTAATATACAATGTGATGCATCAGATTATGGCATCGGGGCAGTTTTGTACCAATTGAATGGGGAAAAGGAAGAACATCCAATCGCTTTCTATTCTCAAAAACTAAATGCCTGTCAAAAGAATTACACAGTAACTGAGAAGGAGTGTTTGGCAGCAGTGATGGCAGTACGAAAGTTTCGGCCTTATGTGGAAATGATGCCTTTCACCATAATTACGGATCACGCAAGTCTAAAATGGCTGATGACCCTAAAGGACCTCAGTGGAAGACTTGCGAGATGGTCACTACAGCTGCAAGCTTTCGACTTTCAGATAGAGCATCGATAATGTAGTAGCTGACATGCTGTCGCGTATACCACAACCTTACTTAGAGGAAATGCAGTCTGAAGACTTCTTGGACTTTGAGACTACAGAATTCGAAAGCGAAGAGTATTTGGAACTTGTAAAGCAAATCTTAGAAAATGTTAACCAATTACCGGACTTGAAATCATGGATGGAAAAATTTTTAAAAGAACTAGTTGCAACCATAATTTTGAAAAACTTCAATGGAAACTATGGATTCCACCGAATTTAACCCATGCTCTAATAGAAAAATATCATACCACTCCTACTTCAGCTCACGGTGGAATGGCAAAGACGATTGAAAGGGTTAAAAGATTCTTCTACTGGCCTAAAATGACCGTTCAAATTAAAGAATATATTAAAAGATGTCAAATATGCAAAGAGACTTAGCCCGCAAATAGAAACCTTATGCCTGAAATTGGACAAGAGGTTATAACTGAAAGACCTTTTCAGAAGTTGTACGTGGACTTTTTAGGAAAATATCTAAGATCCAAAAGTGGCAATTGCTATATCTTTATCGTTATGGACCACTTTACAAAATTTATATTCTTAAAAGCTATGAAGGAGGCTACGACAACAAATGTTATCAGGTTTTTGACACAGGAAATTTTTTATAAATTTGGAGTGCCGGAAATCATCCATAGCGACAATGGGTCACAGTTTATTGCAAAAGATTTTCAGGATTTACTAAAGACATTTGGTATTAAACATATGAAGACAGCCGTTTATTCTCCGCAATCAAACGCATCTGAAAGGGTTAACCAGTCTGTCTTATCAGCCATTAGGGCGTATTAAAAGAATGACCATAGGGAATGGGATCTATATCTACCCGAAATTGAATGTGCTCTTAGGACTTCTGTCCATTCGGCCACTGGTTTTACACCTTTTTGTGCACTCTTTGGCTATCAGATGTATACGAACGGGGCTGATTACAGACTGGCGCGAAGATTAATGTCTTTATCAGATCATGAAATCTTGAACATTTCTAAAAATGACAAGTTAGAATTAATTAGGGATAAAATTCAGGAGAATATGCACGAGGCGTACAGGAAAAGTGCAGTTAGATATAATAGGAGAGCGAGAATTGTGAAATTTATTCCTGGTCAGGAAGTTTTTAGAAGAAACACTGTGTTAAGTGATTTTGGGAAAAATAGAAATGCAAAATTTTGCAGAAAATTTCTGAAAAGTCGCATAGTAAGGCCAGTAGGTAACAACTTGTATGAGTTGGAGGATCTACAGGGCAAATCTATAGGTATTTTTCATCTAAAGGATATAAAGGTTTGAAATGAGTGTAAGATTGTGATCTATAATAAGATCGACAACATCGCAATATTAGGATTAAGTTACATTATTTTATTTATTATACAAAATTTATTATTGATATTTTTGATGTTTGTGTATTGTCCTAATATTTCACAAAGTACCTGATTTTATAAGTAGATTTTTAAGCTCTCATTGATCTGTGATATAGAATATGGATGTATATAAATTCATGGATATATTCATAGGTATATACAAAGTGCAATATTAGATAAGTTTTAATTTTAATTACACGTTTTTATGTTTGTAGCGTAGTAATATTTCACTTTGTACCTTAGCAGCCTTCAGATGTGAAGGGAAAAGATGAAAATTGACTAAGTGCGACCGGACAAGGGAATGATTATATATTGGATAGAACGAGATACTATCCATGGTTCGGAAATGTGAGTCAAGGCAGTAATTATATACGTACATCGATGTAATAGGGATATAAGGGAGATATTACTTTTTACCTTACTTGATTACTATTTTACCGGTGATAATAGCACAGGATCATTTACCATCTAATGGCTATAATGAGGTAGTTGATACGCATCTGAAGTTCCACGGGAATGATTGTACATTATCTGAAAACATACACACAAAGTAAGGTTGATATTGACATAGGCAAATGTAGATACTTCCCGTAATCTAATTGTGATGGTTTACTTAGAGCTTGCTAAAGTAGCTGATATTTATCAAATTGTTTTTTTGTATTTGTGCCCGGCTAGACTTAGGTGATGAGACTCATACCAGGATGTGAGAGTTCCCCACGTTGGGCATTTTAAGGAGAAAATACTCCGCATACCACTTTCTCTGTTCTTGGATCAGAGAAATCGGTATTTTGTTGCGGTTATAGTAGGTCGGGAGGAAAATATATTGTTGGTAACAGGCGGCGCAGCTGGCAGAGGCGCTGCAGCGATCAGGAGAAAAATTTTTTCGTGGCGGTACCTTACGCGCAACCGTCGGGAGGAATGAATTTCCGACTGCCTCGGTTATAAAACATTAGGGCTTTATGTTTAAGTGGAGTCGGTAGCTCCAGCCCGGAAAATTGTTGTTTTTATGTTGCGGGAGGGGCCGATGACATGCGATAGAGTGACGTGCTCCTGCCCGAGTCCCAGTCTTGTTGTTGCCTACGTGTATGGAACCTGCAAGGAAAATGAAATTAGTAATTTGCTTAAAATTTTGGAACGATACCTGATTACCCAGAGTCCTGATAAAAATAAAATATCCAATTGAAGAAAGTCCTAGTAAATCTGTAAATAAATAAAGAAAAATAAAAACAAGAGTGCTATATTCGGCCGTGCCGAATCTTATATACCCTTCACAACGTGTAGTCATGCAACAACAGTAGTTTGTATCACCATTCATCTCATTGAAAAACGTACATACATATATAAAAAACATACATATATAAAAACATTTAAAAAAAATAATAAAAATATAAATAATATATTAAATAACAAGTAACAGTGCTATATTCGGCCGTGCCGAATCTTATATACCCTTCACAACGGGTGGTCATGCAATAACAATTGTTTGTATCACCATTCATCTCATATAAAATACGTGCATACGTACACGTTAGAATAAATGTGGCATCGAATCCCAGCTGAGCCAAAAAAATTTTATTTTATTTAATATATTATTTATATTTTCTTATTTTTTTTATATATTTTTTTAATTTTTTTTAAAAAATTTTTTTAAATTTTTTTTAATTTTTTTTTTAGTTTTTTTTATTATTTTTTCTTATTATTAATATTTTTTTTTTGTATTTTTTTTTGTTTGGTATGCTTTTAACATGTTTGTATGTATGTATGTTGTTGTTGTAATTGTGAAAAAAACGAGGTGGTCGTGGTTTTTTGCTCATATCTCAGAAAGTTATGGGGCGATTGTGCTGAATTTCAATAGCGATTCATTCCTGGATATTTCCAAGAGATTGATACCCTATACAGATCTGAGGAACATATAGTTGCTTCTAAAAGTTGATTTCAACCAACACACGGACAGACGGTCAGGGCTTAATCGACTGCTCTATTCATAAGCTTTCAGAAAATATATACTTTATGGGGTCGGAAATGAAAATTGTAGAAATTACAAACGGAATGACAAAGCTATATATACCCTTGTGCACCACAGGTGAAGGGTATAATTAGCAAACTTAAATTTTTTTTTTTTTTTTGGATTTTGAATTTTGATGGCAGAGGTACCTAACCAAAAAGCCAGGGTATTCACTAAGTTCCCTCTCCGTGAAACGACCTATACCTCTGTATAGGAAGTCGGAGACATTGAAACAATAAATAAAATTGAGTTTAATGGTTCTCCTCCAGTTACAAACGTTGATTCAGGCACCGCAAGTCGACCTATACCTCTGTATAGGAAGTCGGAGACACTCGAACAATAAATAAAAATTGAGTTTAATGGTTCTCCTCCAGTTACAAAACTTTGGTTCAGGTACCGCAGGTCGACCTACACCATTGTATAGGAAGTCGGAGACGTCTGAACAATAATTACTGCTGAGTTTTACGGAACTCCTCCAGTCTCATGTAAATTGAGTTTATATGGTACTCCTCCAGTCACAAGTAAAATGAGTTTATTTGGTACTCCTCCAATTAAAACGAAAACACGCGGTTAACTGTAGAATAGTCTGGAAACTGTATCCAAAGCACAGTTACGCGACGCCACACAGTTAACCACGCGAGAGTGAGACGCAAAACTCTCGAAGTCAGATAAAAAGGGATAACCTGATTGCCATTAAACGATAATGGCAAAAACGCGCGAGCTCTTGACCCGACCAGAGCTGAATCACGACTGACAAACTTAAATGTATACTTACCATGTGTTCAGCGTTGTCAACTTTAAAATTTCAAAAAGCACCATAACCCAGGAAAAAACGCGTCATTCTCAAAAAAAAGCACTAAATTTATAATTTGTAATTTATTTTTTTATTTATTTAATAAAATTATACATTTATATAAATTTCTTTGCAAATAAGACATTTTTAAATGAATATCAGAATAAATAACAAAAAAATTTACAAAAATCAAACAACGAATATCTTTTAGTCAGTCAGTACAGATTTACATAGATACATATATTTATATGTAAATAAAAATAAACAAAAACATTGGAAAAAAGAACAAAAATATTTAATTATTAAAGTAATTATCAATTCACAATATATCACAGGAGTGATGCTTTGTAAGAAATTTATTTCAACATTTAGAAAAAATTACGACAGGATTAATTTTTCCATACCTGATGCATTTAAACGACGTTTAATAAACATATGTGAATTTGTTGTACAAAATATTACATAAATTATTCACCAAATAAGTACAACTATTATTTAATATTTAAATATTTGTATGTTACATATTAGAGTAATTAAATAGAACTATTTCTAACTAAAAATTATGAAAAATTTTAATAAACTTGCAGTTTAATAATTCGATTAGGATTTAAGCTTTTCTCTGTGTAAATAATATCAAATATCAATGTTAAAGTCAATTATTTCTTCATTATTATCACTATCATCTGGCCACAAAATAGTCTTAATTTCAAATTGTAATGCTTTATAAATATCATTGCTATTAATCAGAATATTTACTTCATCAGCTATTTGGTAGGTTTCGCAACAGGAATTTTCCCGTTTAAGCCCATTTTTAATGTGAAGTAAGGCATTAACTGAGTTTAAAGACATTCGGTTGCGAATTTTAGATTTAAACACATTCATGGGAGCGACAAAAGTTTAACGTTTAAGTTTAATGCTTCAAAGGGCTTTAAGTTAACTGCACTTTGTACGATTTAACTTCAATCCAAAAATCGAGTGGATTCAATATTTTGCCATTGGTAACGGTAAAATATCTTCTTTTGTATGTGATTAAACATTTCTAACATTAATTATGTTAATTTTACTCAAAATTTCAAGGTTTTCTGGTAAAATTTTTAAACGTTTAAAGTTGTGGGACGCTAAAAGTTTGCTTTAAGGCAGTGCTATTCAACCTTTTTGGCTCGTGTACCACTAAATTCACGACAAATTTTTCGCGTACCACCAAAAAAAATATAATGTAAACAATTTTAAAATTTTTAATTCATTTTATTTACTAATAATAAAAGACAATAAAATTAAAAAAAAATAATAAAAACAACAAAAAACATAACAAGAACATGTACATTAAAAATATATTTTAATAAGGAAATCTTTCATTTAATTTTTATACAACTTATAATAAAAGTAAAAAAAGAAATTTTTAAAAGATTTAAGAAATTATACATTAAGAAAGAATTATTCAAAGTTAATAAAAAACGAAACAAAATTAAAAATAATGCATTTATAAAAAACTTAACAGAACGAGTAAATTAATATATTCTAATTAAGAGATCTTTCATTTGATTTTTATCCAACTATTAAATATAATTTAATGAAAAATTAAAAAAATAAACTTTACAATAGAACTATTCAAAGTAAAAAAAAACGAAACAAAAATGTATTTGCAATTAATTTTATAAAAATCCGAATCAATGAGATCGTTGGCACTGCATTTTTGATATTAGAGATTTTATGTCTGGTTAAATTTTTGTTAACTTTAATCTCATATTTGGCTCCAAGTTCATCGTTGTTCGGTATTTATTTTTGATTATCACCATTGAGGAAAATCCTTGTTCACATAAATATGTGGAGATGAATGGCAACAAAAACTTAACTGCTTCACGATATAACGATTCATATTCAGTTTTCTGTTTCATCCAAAATGAAAAAAGACTTGTGTTTTGGAAAGCTATTTTTTGTGTTGGATTACAGGATATATCAATTAATGATTCCTTATCTTTAAAACACAATTTTGAACGTTGTTGCTCTAAAAATGGATTTTGTATCCATAAATGGTCTTCATGGCTTTTAAATGTTTGAAAATGTGTACAACAAATTCGTATTATTGTTCTCAGTTGTGCGTTTGTTTATTTCGAGGAAAACAAAACACACACATTTTAAATTAACAAGCATACTCTTTTGCTTTTGGTCAAGGCGAATTCAATAAGGTGAACTCGTCGCTAAAACAACTACAAAGTGAAAAAGTACAACGTGTATTTTGTTAGTGTAAACTAACTTGAACTGTCAAAAAGTTGTTTACGAAATTAAAAATAAAAAACACGTTTGTTTACGTATACATAATAATTTGTATACAATAAAATATTCCTTTTTGCACAAAGAGCACACACGCATTATTCACAAATAAAAATACTCTGTTTTATTTAATTTAATTTTATTTTTTTAATGTTTTATTAAATTTTTCACAATTCACAATTTTTTTATCTCTTTTTTTACAATTTTTAAGAGATTTTGCACAATTTTTCACAATTTAAAAAATTTTTCAACTAATGGCGCCCACAAATGTAAACAATAAAAAAGTAGAAGCACACATAAAAACACAAACAAAATTTGACATTTCAATATTAAAAAGAGTGCTCAGCTGATAAACAGCTGCTTTAATAACTTCACCTGATAATGAATTCGCCTTGCTTTTGGTTGAACGAATATTTTACTTTGCTCATTCGTTTATTGGTATGGTTATCATTCGCTTACGTTTGTTATTTTTTATTAAATGTAGATGACAGTGTTACTTAAATTTAAAAATTCAAAATTTCACAAAAAAGGTATACATTTAGGATGATTTTTCTTTTTGTTTCCAATTGCAAAATAGAAATCGTTAAAATTTTAAAAGATTTCGCGTACCACTTGGAAATTTTTCGCGTACCACCAAGTGGTACGCGTACCATAGGTTGAATAGCACTGCTTTAAGGTTTAATCATTTATAAGATGATCTCAAAAGAAAGAGGAATTTCTTTTATTCACATTCACCTCAAATGCATATACTTACATATGTATAAAGTTAGACATTTTGAAACAAAAACTTTCTGTGCAATAAATTATCTTATAAATAATTAAATTTTTAGTGTAATATTATTTTCTTGCCGAGTTGCATGTAATTGTACTATAAGTTACATTTTGGTAGTATGTATATAAATTTACACTTACAAAAAATTTTTTTCAATTAATTAATTTGAATTTTAGTGTTTGGTGTCACCGAAATAAAAAGAAAATCACTAAAAATCACCAAGCACTGACTCACAATTTTTCCGCTTTCTAAATGTTAAAAATCACCAAAAACGGTGATAAAATCACCGAGTTGACAACGCTGCATGTGTTAGCACTCAAATGTCAATGAAAACAATGTCTGCATGTGTGTGTTAAAATTTAGTGTTGTAGAGTGTATTATATTTTTTTGTTGTTGGTAATGCGAAAATTGTGCGTATAATGTGGTTGTAAAACTGTTCAATATTGAATTTTTGTTTTTATTTATGTAACCGCAACAAAGATTTTGAAACATGAATGGATACGGAATATTGCTAAATTTTATGATTGCCTGGTGTAGAAATAGGACAGGATATATGGAAAATCAGGAAATCAAATCATATTATATGCTAGGGAGGATTTCAAGATAAACAAAGGATAGGAGAAAAGCGATCTTATTTTTTTTTGTATATTATATAAAAATATAAAATTTTCTGTAAATGTATTTTTTATATTCTGGAAGATGTTGTTAGGATGAAGGATTCGGAGGGAAGGGTGATGTATGGAATAGTTTGTCTTATGTAAAGGAAAAGGGTAAATCAATTCCGTAAGATTCCAAAGTAACTGAAAAACATATGAAGACATTTTTTTTTTTAGTTAAGATTGAACAATAAAGGAGAAAACACTGTGCGGTATTTAAACCTAAAATTGAAAATTTTAAGTAAGATTAAAAATTTTAAGTAGAGAAAAGAAAATAGTATAAAAAAATTATATAGAGAGTATACATATATTCAGTGTCATCCAGAAATTTAAAACTGGTCCGAAGTGGATTTGTGCTTTTCCTAGTGAGGAGAGAATATTAAAACGTAAGTTTTTTTTTGTTGTTCAATTAAAGGATGGGAAATTTCGGTAATAGGATTTTTTTTGTGTTGCAAATAGCTGGTGGATCCTACGGCAAAGTTGGCTGGATGTATATAGACCGTGTCTAGTACGGGGAAGGAAGAATCCAGTGTTGGTGAAGCCAGGTAGGCCTATAATTTCTTGAATTTTAAGAGAAAATTTACGAATTTTGGAAAATAGCGTTAGCCAAATATTGGCGAAGGAAAATTTGGGATAAGAGATAAAAAGACGTTTTTTTTATATATATTTTGTTTGTTTGTTTATTGTTTTATAAATAAGAAAAGAAAACATAATTTGAATTATTAAAAAAAAATCGAATAGTTTAAGTGAAAAAAAGGAAATTTTAAAATAGCTTAAGAAGTGTGTTGTTGTGAAAAGATTGTAAGTCCTTTGAGAGTGTTCATTATACTTTGTCCTTCCTCATAACCTATAAGAAGAAAAAAAAAAGTAGACATTTTTTTTTAAATAATACGAAATATAAATATATACATATATCTTTACCATATTGCTCAAATTAATAGCGGCCGTAATTTTCTTTTATTGATGACTAGGAATATTAAAAAGAACACACTCAGGGAGCTCCTTTAGGTGATTTTAATTCTCGTGCTTTTGTAAGGAAATAAGCAATTAAAGATATTAGTTTGAGCTGAAAAGAAAAAAATTCAGGTAAAATAGGTATATCTATATATATATATATATATTTATATATATATAAAGGATAATTAAATATAAAAATTTAAAAAAAAGAGGTCAAATAAAATAAATAATTAAAAGCAAAATATATTAAATTTTTTTTTATATAGAGGAAGTTAGTGTTAGATGTATATATGTATATGTATGTAGTATAAGTTAGTTAAAATAATCATTTAATTATAAATATAGTTGATAATTTATTTATAGCATTTTTTTTTATATAATCTTATTTTTTTATTGTTAATAAATAATGTTTGTTTTTATTTGAAAAGAAAATACATACCACAATGTTGAACTGATTGATTAAGGTGATAGCAATGGGAGAAAGGTAAGTGAAAGAGCGTGATCGAGTGGGTTTAGGGTCGGAGGGTGAAAGTGAAAGGAGATAGCTGCGACATGGTTGGGTGGGCATTTACGGAGAGAACATCTTGCTCCGAATTCGAGACTGGTGGGTGTAGTAGTAGTGTTTAAAGTACCTTTTATTTTTTTTGTGTTCGGTCCTTGTTCTAAGGAAAGGGTTGGAACCTCCTGAGGTGTGGATGAGCGAGTTGGGAATCCTCTTTAGACATAAACGGTCCGTAACAAAATAGATATTTCGATGTGTTACAAATAAATATATTTCCACCATTTTTTTAAACTTGCACGATGTTACACATTTTGGTATGATTTATAGTTCAACATAAATAACGACATAAGAAACCGACGAAAAATTTTAATAATTTTAAGAAGTATTGCTGATTTCTTTATAATTATAAAAAAAATAGGACAGGCAGTGGTTGATACGGGATTTAAAGTATACACGTAGTACAATAAAAAAATATTGTAAAGTATGTGGAAAACATAAACTCTTCGTAGACAGAAGTGCTTTTTAAGATAAAAGCAGTGTAAATATATGCTGGTCTGTATTTATTATTTTTGAAGTTTTTCTTTTATATAATCTTCCTCATCAGTTGATGCTTCAAAAATTTCAGTTGCAATATATGCTCTTTGCATATTAGTTTCTAAAAAAAGTAATATTATTAGATATACATATGTATAGTACAATATTGAATGAATTCTTTACACTCATACCTTGTTTTATTCGCTTTATTTCATCATCAGTATCAATTTCCGAAGACGAACTATTATTGTTCTCTGTCAAACTTTCAGTTTTAAAATGATTAAAACCATCATATAAGCATGAGGTATTATTCCTTTTTTCAGATTCCAGTTCTGTAAATCTATTTAGTGATGAATCATCCCGTTGAGGTTTTTGAAAGTTCCCAACAATTTCCTCATCACTTTCTGGTTTAGATACTTCTGAACTCTCTAAAGCATATCTTCTCCATGGCAAATACTTTTTCGTACTGTAACACTTTTCAATCCAGTTTCGTGTTACAATTTTACCTTTCCCAAGGACTTGGTTGTACTTAGGAGTGTTTTTAAAAGCACATCTTAAAAACGAAAATAGAGAGGTTAAATAACTTAGAAATATGAAAATTAAATCTACATATATGTATTTACATCAAATGCGTACAAGTGTTGTCCCAGTCAGCCTTGTATTTAGCACCTAAAGCAATAGCTTTAGTTCTCAAATTTGTTCGGTCTGGATTTTGTATTCCGCTTATCACCAATACAACACCTTTTAGCAACTGATTAAAAGGTCTAAATTTTTTAGACTCACTTTTTTTTTGTGAAGAGGTACTCTGTCTGTGATCGTTATTAGTTGAGATTTTCGAACATGATGGTTTGGTAGGTTGTTGGTTTTCGCCTTTTTGTAGTTCTACAGATCTATTAACATTTAATGATTTGAGCATGCTTTTATTATTACACTCAATTTCTTGCTCAATACGTCTTCTTTTTTTGTCTGCTTCAATTTGTTCTGATAAACGTTCAAGTTTCCTTTGATTTTTATTGCTCGAACCTCTATAATTCTCATTCCCAAACATCAATTCGTCCCGATTTCGATCGAGAATACCATGGTTTGGTTTAGATAATTCAGAAGTCTTTTTTATTAATTCTGTAGGTGATTTTAAAGTCGCTTGTTTGGAGGCAGCAGCAGTTTGTTCAATTTCGTTATCTTTAGATTTTTTCCATCGGTTAAAAAGACTAGAGGTATTTTCAGTTTCTGAATCTGGAGCTAAATGCTCTCTGAACTTTAATCTTCCAATGATCTGACTTGTTTTATTAAGAAACTGAGCTGGCATAAGATTTTTTGGAATATTTGTTGGATTTTTCCTATCGTTGTTGATATGAATTTTTATAAATGACAAACCATAAGAGACATGCTTATTAAACGGTTGTGAACACAATATTTTAACCAATGACCATTTACTGTTACAAACTGTTGGTACCAATGCTTCATGGTTAAAGCATCTAACTCGGTTTGTGTTAATTGAACTTTTACTTTCTGTCGGAGTCATAAAAGAACAAGTTATTAAGATTTCCTAAAAAAAACATAAATTTACTGTAAATCATTTATTCTATTATTTAATTTCCTAAAACATTTTCTAAATTAAATTATATTGTAATGATTCAAGAAACTTGAGAAGCTATTCCAAAATTGGCTAAGTGAAATGCATTTTCGAAACCAGCTACGATTTCATTATCAGCACTCTTTATCGGTATACTCATATTTAATTTGAAACTAGTATTTATGCTACAATTCAATGAAATTAGAATTAGGGAATCATAGTATTTATTTTAAATTTTTCCTTTTTTCTTCTCCTATTAAATGACATTTTCTACATGTTCATATTCATTTATATTCGTAATACATTTTTGTTATGATCTCAATATCCAATATATCAATATATATTATATATATTTAATTTCCTAAAACATTTTCTTACTTAAATAGTAATCATTTAAGAATCTTTAAAAACCGAGTAGAATGTATTTTCGAAACCAGCTACGATTTCATAATCAGCACTCTTTATCTGTATGCTCATATGTAATTTGTATATTTAATTTCCTAAAACATTTTCTTACTTAAATAGTAATCATTTGAGAATCTTTAAAAACCGAGTAGAATGTATTTTCGAAACCAGCTACGATTTTATAATCAGCACTCTTTATCTGTATGCTCATATGTAATTTGAAATTAGTATTTATGCTTCATAATTTCATTCTTATTTAAAACAAAAATTTAAATTTTGTTTTAATTAAATTAGTGCTAAATAAAAAACGTGTACTTTTCAAAAAAATAAAAATACGAAAAAGGCAGTGTTACGTATATCAAAAGGTGTCGACGAAAGAAAAATGTGTAGTGAGATTTGTATGAAGAAATTCTCAGCATTTGTCCTATTCGAGAACCATTTTTTGCCAGCGATTGTCATACGTTCAAGAAACAAACTTTTATTTTAATTTTCCTACTTTTTTTTAAATCACTTTTTACAACACAATTAATACCAATAAATAGTTTATGTTAAATTATTCCACAAACGTGTTTTATTTATTGTTTGTGAAGAAAATAACTTCATGGTGTAATGCTAGACGCACAAATGGGACGAACGACGAATTTGTCGTCGCAAATATTCGTTATCAAAAAAAAAACACATTTGTTTATATGAGAATGCATACAATTGTGGCGTCACACAGAGGAGTATTTGACCTGAAAAGCTGGCCAAAAAGGCAAAACTGAATTTTAAGAAATCTTTAGAACTAAGTACGCAGCTCGACAGACAACAATATTATTATATTACATTATATTGTAAATTTTGAAGAATTTTAGTTGCGATTTGTAGCTGTGAGACCCTGCTAAAGTCAGGAAAGTGAAGAAAATTATATGCGATTTAAATGTTTTTTTTTCGGTTTCTGGATGTTTATATGATATTTTTTTTGCGGCTAAACGAATAAAGGTTTAGCAATGATTTTTTTCGCTGAAAGGCTTGATCAAAAGTTATTAAAAAAAAAATAAAATTTAAACATGTTGAAAATTCACGTTGACACAATATGTTCAAAAGCAAAAAAAAAAAAAAAAAAAAACATTATACACTTTTTGCAAAAAAAGAAAAAGAAGAGGGTTTTAAAAGTGAGGTGAAATGTTTAATACCACAATAAAATTTGGAATCTCTAATTTTAGACACAAAAAAAGTTTGCGCCATTATTTTTGACGATTTTTTAAAATGTTCACATTTATTCTATTTTTGCTCATCATACATTTAAATTGTCATAAACTTTTATGTATTTTGAATTATTGACTTCAACTGTTATTCACATCACTTTTAACACTTCATAATGTTAATACCTTCCTATAATTATAAATTTGAAAAATTCTTTGTTATCGATAATAGTTATAAGGGAATGTCCGACACATCCCCATAAAAGATATTTTTATATACCTGCTCTACAAAACATTATATGTTAAAAAAGTAAATATACGTACCTAATAAGAATAATTATTAAAAGCATTAATCACAAAAAAAGTTTACAAAAAATAAATACAGGTACATAAAAAATACATGGGCACCCAGGTATCAGGCTACCATCCAATTGTAAGAAGAAGCTGCCGGGGCCAGGAATAAGCACTTACGATTATATCGTACGAATTATACGAGGAAATTTGCAGAAGCGATACAAATCGAGATGTCTTGAATAGGTTATTTCTGAGCAGTGACCCTTTTAAAAGCCTTTTCATCAGAAACCATCACACTTCTTCTTCCTGACACCGATGGTGCATCTAATGACGATATACATACGACATAATAATTACACTGCTCTACAAAAAATCATTTTTTGTCTTCCCATTTAATAAAACTATGTGGACTATATGGATTTTAATGCGCTGAACTCAAATCCGTTGTCGGGTTTTTTCCATCAGATCGGGATTTTTTTTATGGGCGTGGCAAATTTTTCCGCCTATATTAGTCAGGTACGGAGACATATTTCATCCTAACTCGAGAACCAGTAATCCGATTTTCAAAAATAAAACACCAAAAAATGTGTAACAAAATTGTATTTATTTTAGTGGAATATAATTTTTTTATTATTTAGAAATTATTGGAGAAAAAAATTTTTTTCGTGCAAAATTCGTAATATTTTTCAATTTAAAAATGGAATTAAAAAAAATATAAGGTAAATATTCAACATTTTAAACTTTTTTCTGAGAGCTACTTATCTTGGAAATAAAAAAAGCCATAAACTATAAAAATCGTTTAAAAAATGTAAATTTTATTGTCAATTTACCGCAGGTTTCCAATATTGTAATGCAACCAGCCTTACATATGATAGATGTAACATTTCGTTAAGTGAGCTTGTAATGGAACTGAAGTACAACGGTATTTTGCATGGTTATTGGAATAAAAAATTATAACATAGTATTTTTCAATTACCGGTGATTTCAAATTAAGAACGTTGGGGTAGATTCTGGTATTTACTGTATATATAGAAGCTAACGGGCAATAAGTGAGTCACTTTTAATTTGAATATCGTGCGGTTATAATCGGCAACAGTAAATAGATCTTATAGTGTACTTTGTTATTGTGTAAAGAAATAAAGCAATTAAAGAATCCACAAACGCTTTCATATAACAAAATGTTAAGGATTTGTAACAAATCTCCAAATTTATTTTGTTACGTTTGTGGCAATCTAACTTTAAGTTCTCAACGGGGGACAATATCTTCAAAGACTAAAGATGCTTATCGCTGTTATTTTGGGTTTCCTATCGGTGATAGAGATAAAAATTGGCCGCCATAAATGTGTTGTAGTAGCTGTGCAAGTTCTTTAAGAGGTTGTGTAAATGAAGTCATAAGTCTTTGCCGTTTATGAAGCCAGCGATTTGGAGTGAACCACAAAATCATCAAAATGATAGCTACTTTTGCCATACTAAAACACGTGCGTTTACGAAAAAAACCAAAAATAAAGTAAATTAGTAAATTAGGGCTCTCAAAAAATAAGTCTGAGCTTCTTGCATCCCAATTAAAAGAATGGAATTTGGTGCAAAATCACGTTAACGTCTCGTACTTTCGAAATAGAGAACAACCTTTTTTGAGATATTTCAGCAGAGAGGAAGGTTTGGTATTTTGTGATAATGCTGATAAACTTTTGAGACAACTGTGTTTCAGTCATAAATCTGGGGAGTGGCGGTTTTTTTATTGATTCATCCAAGACAAGATTGAAAGCCGTTTTACTTCACAATGGCAACAAATTTCCATCGGTCCCACTCGCGTATGCAAGAAATATGAAAGAAAACTATTGTAGCATTAAGATGATACCATAACAAATTTTTATATTCCCATTACTCATGGAACGTATGTTCAGATTTGAAAGTCTTAGCAATGTTAAATGGATTGCAAAGTGGATATACCAAGTTTTGTTGCATCTTATGTGAATGGGATAGCCGCGCGAAAGAAAAACACTACAATGTTAAAATTGGCCGAAAAGAGTAAATTTTATTTTAGGATAAAAAAATGCAGCAGAAGAGCCTTTAAATCAAAAATAACAAACTCTTCTGCCTTCTCTTCATATAAAGCTAGGCCTAATTAAATTTTTGTCAAAGCAATCAACCAGGACGGTGAAGGCTTTCTATACATTAAGAGCGAATTTCCTAGAATCAGAGATAAAAGAAGGCATATTTGTAGGTCCACAATGATGTAGAAGAAAGAGCATGAACAGCTTAAGCTACTTTTTTATTTTAACAATGTTTTCTAAATAAAAATTAAAATTATTAACAAAAGTTGTGTGTTATTTTAAATAAAATAGGCTGTAAATATTTTAATTTTTTATTGTAATTTGAAGTTATCTACGGGTGACGACAGGGTGGGTGCTTTAAGCGAGGCGTTGCTACAAAATTACAATCTGGCAAATTTTTTTGCTTGTATTTGTTTTTGTTGTACGAAAATAGATAGAAGTAAAAAGTTGCCATTCATTGTTGCTACAAGGCGCTTTAGTGCGCCCACTCTGACATTGTTTGCTGCATTGCACATATTTGGTCAATATTGGGTACCTGTGGTAAAGATAAGTAGCTCTCAGAAAAAAGTTTAAAATGTTGAATATTTGCCTTATATTTTTTTTATTCCATTTTTAAATTGAAAAATATTACGAATTTTGCACGAAAATATTTTTTTTCTCCATTAATTTCTAAATAACTCCAAAACGATAAGAGATAGAGAAAAATTATATTATTTTTATTCTGGCTCAAGTTCATTTTTATACTAAATTTCTCATATATTTTCTTTTTCATATACATATTACATACGATTAAAATGTGGTAATTGAAAAGAATAACAAAGAAAAAGGGGAAAAGCTTTAGTGTTGAAGAAATTTCGTTCTCACTCACCATGGCAAATATATGAGTTTATAGGTAAAAGAATTAATTTACAAAATCAATTTTCATATAAACTTGTGAGTTAAATAGATGATATTTACTATCAACACTAAGACATCCCGATCAAAAGAGTGCTGATGATGAAACCGTAGCTGGTTTCGAAAATGCATTCCACTCGGCTGGTGTCGGGATAATAAGATACTTTTCCAGTATATTCTTTCATTACCACAAATAAAAACTGATTTCTTCATATGTATATAAAAAAGAAAATATATGAGAAATTTAGTATAAAAATGAACTTGAGCCAGAATAAAAATAATATAATCTTTAAGATATTAAATAGTTCGACAATTAAATAAAAGTAAAATTAACAATTACACATGGCACGGTGTAGATCATATAGACAAATACAAGAACATGTATGATCTAAAATAAGAAGTTGTGAGTATAACAACCAACAAAAAAAGAGCTTTCATTGCCATCAGACTGATGGTTTAAAGCTACGATTAAAATGTGGTAATTGAAAAGAATAACAAAGAAAAAGGGGAAAAGCTTTAGTGTTGAAGAAATTTCGTTCTCACTCACCATGGCAAATATACTGTGAGCGTCAAAAAAAAGTGTACACAAATATTTTTTAAAACATTGTTTTTATATCAGTATTTTCATTTACGATAAAGTTTTACATTTAGGTACTTTTAAATCAGTATTTAGTTCTCTACCTTATTCTAAACAAAACAGCAAAAATATTAACAACAACAAAAAATTTACAACAAAAATAAAAAATAATTCATTTTTTACGCGTCAAAAAAAGTGTACAAACTGTTTTTAAATGAAAATAAAATCGATTTAGTATTTAGTTGATTTTGCTTTTGCCTTAATTACAGAATTTAGTCTTCCGGGTATCGATTCTACTAATTTTTTAGTTATATCGGATGAAATTTTCTGCCATTCCTCCATTATAACGGATTTCAGCATATTCTTATCGCTAATTGTCCTTTTTCGGAGTTGGCGGTCCAAATGCTCCCACAAATGTTCAATTGGATTTAAGCCCGGTGATTGTGGAGGATGATCCAATGTTTTGGGAGAGCGGTACAGAAGCCATTCTTTTACTATATGGGATGTATGTTTGGGGTCGTTGTCCTGTTGAAAAATCCAAGATCCTTCCAACCCCAATTTCTCCATACTGAATGGCACGTTGTTTTGCAAAATGTTCAGGTAGTCCATCTTATTCATTGTACTTTCAATAAAAACCAAATTCCCTACTCCGTTTGCCGCCATACATCCCCACACCATCACCGAACCCCCTCCATGCTTAACCGTGGTTATTAAATTTTGGTCAGCATAATCATTGTTTTTTGTTCTCCATACTTTAACTGGTTTTTTCTGGCCAAACACCTCAAATTTACTTTCATCAGTAAAATGCACATTATTCCAGAATGAAACATCTTTATTTTCATACTTTTTGGCGTATTCTAGGCGTCTTTTTTAATTAGCTGGTAATATTAGTGGTTTCTTTCGTGGGAATCGACCATGTTACCCGTTTTCGTGTAATGATCGTCGTATTGTACTGGCACTTACGGTAGTTTCTGATGTTGCCGAAACTTCCTCTGATATTTTAACGGCACTTTTAAAAGGATTCTTTTTTACATCGCGCACTATGGATCTTATTTCAGCCTCCTTTAAAAGTTTTCGCCGGCCCGATCCTGGACGATTTTCTATTTTGCCGTATTTTTCGTTTTTATCAATAATTTTTTTTTGCAGTATTGTGGCTTCTGTTTATAATAGAGCCAATTTCTCTGAAAGTTTTTCCTTCATTCCGAAGTTTTATTACTAATTCTCTAATATCACTAGAAGTTTGTTTTCCCATTCCAAAAAAATTAAAATTTACTTCACACGAGGAGATCTTACTCTGCAGATCACAATTAATTTACATAAAACAATAAAAACCTTTCATTAGAATGCTAAAATAAAGAAAACAACCAAATATAACGATATTCTTTTACAGTAGCACACCGCTGAAATGATGCATATGCAACATGTACACTTTATTTTGACGCGTAAAATATGGATTCGAATTTGTTTTTGCTCCATCATTTATGTATTTGTAAGAAATTTCTCATTGTCTTTCTATAGCTAACTAGAGATTAGTATACTAATATTAAAAACCCTAGAATGATAAATTTAGTCATATCTTAAAAGACTAAAAAAATACTTTATTGTAGAAAAAGTTTTTGTACACTTTATTTTGACGCTCACATTATGAGTTTATAGGTAAAAGAATTAATTTACAAAATCAATTTTCATATAAACTTGTGAGTTAAATAGATGATATTTACTATCAACACTAAGACATCCCGATCAAAAGAGTGCTGATGATGAAACCGTAGCTGGTTTCGAAAATGCATTCCACTCGGCTGGTGTCGGGATAATAAGATACTTTTCCAGTATATTCTTTCATTACCACAAATAAAAACTGATTTCTTCATATGTATATGAAAAAGAAAATATATGAGAAATTTAGTATAAAAATGAACTTGAGCCAGAATAAAAATAATATAATCTTTAAGATATTAAATAGTTCGACAATTAAATAAAAGTAAAATTGATAGAGAAAAATTTTATTCCACTAAATAAATAAATACAATTTTGTTACACATTTTTTGGTGTTTTATTTTTGAAAATCGGATGACTGGTTCTCGAGTTAGGATAAAATATTTCTCCGTACCTGACCGATCTGATGGAAAAAAACCGACAACGGATTTGAGTTCAGCGCATCAAAATCCATATAGTGCACATAGTTTTATTTAATGGAGGATTTTGCTGCTGAGCAGTGTTATTAAGGAAGTTTTATTAGTTTACCTTTTCCGTATATTAAGTATTGAAAAATATAAAATAAATATAATAAAGCCTTTTTTCATAAAAAATACTGTTTTATAATAGCCTTACAATTAAAAAAAAATTTTTTTTTTAAATTAGACCGTAAATCATATGTATGCATGTACATACAGTCGGTCAAGAATGAGTTTAAACCTTTAAAATCAACATTTGTTAATTGAGTTTTACTATTTATTCGCCTTTTATTCCTTAGGTATGTGACTTTTGGAAAAATCTTAAAAATTTAAACTTTTTCCACATACTTTCATTTCTATGGTAGACAAAAATTTTTTTTGTTGCGCAGTGTACTTTTGTTGCACAGTGTAATTTTTTTAGAAACTGCCACTCGACTTTTTATATCATACTACACCTAAAACTATCAAAAAACTAAAACTTTTAATTCAAAAAACACGTTTAATAATTTTGGCCAGCTTTTCAGGCCAAATACTCCTCTGTGCGTCAGTTGAAATTCGCTATACGCGGCGAACTCTGCAATAGATTTATTTCCATTTCTTACGCCGCACAGTGGCGGCTTTTCCTAAAACCCGTGGCAAAAATACAAAATTTCATGACAAAATTTTGTGAAATGAATGAAAACATCTTATAAGGAACTACTTACTGATCACAATTCAAAAACGTTTTCCTTAATTGCATAAAAATTATAGTTTGTGGAGCAGCTCAAAGTCGACAATTTTTTAAAAAGCAAAAAAAAGGGTGATCTTGAAAAAATAATTGCACTTTAGAATTAAAGTGTCAGAAACTTTGCCGTTTGATTACCACTTTTTTGGTATTTTTTTTAAGGTATGTTTGTTTTTTATTAAAAGAAGTAGTAAAATGTTGAGCAGATGCCCTACTTTTTCGGCAGAAGCCTGTTTTTAGACACCCTATATTTAGGTCATTTTTACAAATAAAATAGAGCATATCTAAAAATGGTCAAAAATGGTCTCGCCCATATTTTCTGAGCATATTTGCTACATAATACTTGAAATAATTTAACTAAGTTTAGCTGCCGTAAATGGTAAATGGCCCAAAGTTTGATGATTATGCATCAAAAACTGCCCAACTCTTAGCTCAAATGTACCCTGAGAAGAAACTTACTCCTACGGTTCATAAGATTTTGGCTCATGGTAAAAGTTTAACTGAATATCAATGCTTACCGATTGGAGAGTTGTCAGAAGAAGCCCAGGAATGCAAAAACAAAGACTACAAAAAATTTAGATACACGAATACTTGCAAAATTTTATTAGATTAGACAGAATGCGGACCTTTTCAATATGTTGGCGGCCTCTTCAGACCCATTAATTTCATCACGAAAACATAAGATAAGATCTCGAAAGGATTTGGAAGAATATAATTATAGCCCCGATATGTTAAATCTATTAGATAATGCTCCCAATGTTGATGGCTATTTCAAAGAGAACTAACTAACAAGTAACAGTGCTATACTACTCGGCCGTGCCGAATCTTATGTACCCTTCACAACGTGTAGTCATGCAATAACAATTGTTTGTATCACCATTCATCTCATATAAAATACGTACATACATGTAAAAAACATACAAAAAAAAAATTACAAAAAAAAATTAAAACAAAAATTAAAAAAAAAAAATTGTTTTAAAAAATTAAAAAAAATAATAATAAAATATAAATAATATATAAAATAAAATAAAATTTTTTTGGCTCAGCTGGAATTCGATGCCACGTTTACTTTAACCAGTATGTATGTAGGTTGTTGTTGTAATTGTGAAAAAAAACGATGTGGTCGTGGTTTTTTGCTCATATCTCAGAAAGTTATGGGGCGATTGTGCTGAATTTCAATAGCGATTTATTCCTGGATATTTCCAATAGATTAATACCATATAGAGATCTGAGGAACATATAGTTGCTTTTAAAAGTTGATTTCAACCAACACACGGACAGACGGTCAGAGCTTAATCGACTCCCCTAATCATAAGCTTTTAGAAAATATATACATACTTTATGGGGTCGGAAATGAAAATTGTAGAAATTTCACACGGAATGACAAACCTATATATGTATACCCTTTTTCACTGTGTGAAGGGTATAAAGATGTACAGAAGGAGATACAAAAATGTATAACAGCCTTATAAAAAGTCTTATTTTTATACCCTTCACCTGTGGTGCACAAGGGTATATATAGCTTTGTCATTCCGTTTGTAATTTCTACAATTTTCATTTCCGACCCCATAAAGTATATATTTTCTGAAAGCTTATGAATAGAGGAGTCGATTAAGCCCTGACCGTCTGTCCGTCTGCCCGTGTGTTGGTTGAAATCAACTTTTAGAAGCAACTATATGTTCCTCAGATCTGTATATGGTATCAATCTCTTGGAAATATCCAGGAATGAATCGCTATTGAAATTCAGCACAATCGCCCCATAACTTTCTGAGATATGAGCAAAAAACCACGACCACATCGTTTTTTTTCACAATTACAACAACAACATTCATACATACATACATGTAAAAAACATACCAAACAAAAAAAATTACAAAAGAAAAAAATATTAAAAATAAGAAAAAAATAATAAAAAAAAACTACAAAAAAAAAATTTTAAAAAAATTTAAAAAAAAATTTAAAAAAATTTTTTAAAAATTTTTCTAAAAAATGAGTGAGTGGGATGAGTGGTGATACAAACTACTTTTATTGCATGACTACACGTTGTGAAGGGTATATAAGATTCGGCACGGCCGAATATAGCGCTCTTACTTGTTTTTGTATTAATTTATTGTATTTATTTATTTTACTTGTAAAGAGTACCTTTTGTCCTTAAATGCATCTAATTAAAACTAAATTAGTCAACTGCATTCATGTCAGTTATTGCGTTATTGTGCAGCCAAACGTATATAAACTGTAAAAATATTATATTATATTTAGATATAATTTTTATTATAATCTGTTTTTACAATATTTTTTAATTTTTTCTTTAAATATTATATTTGTATTCGAACCGGTTAACCGGTTTTTTCTCAATTTTGAAAATAGCAACCGGTTTTTTTTTTAAATTCTAAATTTCAAACTATTAGAAAACCGGTTTCTTAAAAAAGTCAAATAATCGATCACCCTAGTAAATGCAGGGTTATTGCACATACCCACGACATTCTTTACAAACGTTTACTTATACGTAAAAAAGTTTTTACAGAACTTATATTTAGTATTTTGCTGAGGTTCACACAATTTAAATTCTTTGATTTTTATTTGTTCTTTATTTGCAAAAAGAGTAAAAAATTTTATAAAATACTGGCTGGGCCCGGTCCGCGTGGCTGGCCCCAAATTTTTCTTTAATTTGAACTGCCTCTAGAAGAAAATCAAAATCGGTGCAGTAGTTCTTGAATTACGGTGCAAAAACACAAAAAAACTAAATATTACGCCATCTATTATATTTCTATACAGAAACACTCTTCACGGCCCATAGAGCATACATACATATAAAATTTGGTCAAAATCAGTCCAGTAGTTTTGAAATAAACATAATCGCCCTATAACTATCTGAGATATAAGCAAATAAATACGACTGCCCCTGTTTTTTCGCTTAATTTTACCACAAAAATTATAATTTTCCGGACCTAGGATATATTATAGGCACGGTTGTTACTAATTTATAAATTTGGTATGCCCCTGGAGATACTCATGAAAAATTTTGTACAAATTAGTCACTAATCAGAAAAGTTATAAGCAAAAAATATTTGAAAAATTATTTATATATATATTTTACAAAAATATACCAAATTATAAGCCGTAAATTCAGAAATTAGAAAGGGCTTGAGTATTAAAATACAGTTAGATATGAAAAGAAAAAATTCAAGATGGCGTCCTAGATTAAATGGCGAATATGAATCAAATATATAGTATTTGCCAGGCACTTGCCGTGTTAACATCGGTTCACCGCATAATTAGTTTTTTCGTTTTTATTTCACGCGATTATTTGGACATTACTGAGATATAAAGATGAGATTTAATTATCAAATCAACAGATATGAAATCAGCCAAGAAGTTTCTCCAAGCTAAATACATTGATATCGTGCCGGTAACTATTACTATGCATAAAAGCCTCAACTCAACACAAGGCCGATTCTTTTCAAGAAAAATAATTGATATTTCAGAAGATGATCTCTTAAAGTCACTGGAAGATCAGAAAGTGATAGAAATTCGTAAACTATTAAGATAGGAAGGCGATAATTATATATCAACAGGAGCGGCTATAGTAACTTTTGACCTCATACGCAGACCAGATGTACTGAAACTTGGATGGGAAAGAGTACGAATAGAAGAATATGTGTCTAACCTAATGAGATGCGTTAACTGTCAGCGATTAGGGCACACACAAAAAAAGATGTTAAAATATTGAATGATTCATGTACAAGAAAGTTTTGTGTTGATTGCAATAACGAAACCCACACATCCTACGATTCTGCATGTCCCTCCTTCCTAAAGCATAATTCTCTCAACAAAAAAGATGTACCATACGTGGGGTATGGGCAATATTTATTTAAATCCTTCTATTCATACTCTTAAACCTTTTAATAGAACAACACTAACTTTTTCAGAAATTTTGCGTAATAAATCATCAAATACAACAGAAAATCGAAATTAAAAAAAAAAAAAATCATATCATCTAACTGATTTAAAAATTGTTCAACTTCCAATAATATTACTCAAAAAAATTCCTCAAATTCCAAAAACGCTAATAGCACAACAACCACGAACTCATTAACTTCTAACAATATCGCCATTACAAATTCCATCAAAAATAATAACAACGACAACAAGAAAGAACATAATACCACTACAAATTTAACTACTAGTAATAATGACTTAACTGCCTCAAGTGGAGATACCAGAGAAATATTAGGTACTGATGAGAGTGCCAGTACTCAACCACTAAATTCAATGCCATCAATAGTAGAGGATAATTTTACATTTACATTTTAGATGAAAACCGATTGAAAACTCCGCTTAATGAAGATACAAGTGTCGGTGTTTTGACAACCTGTAGCAGTACTTTTGAAAAATTTGCCGATTTAAATGTGTTAATAACACCAGAAACATTTAAAAAGAATATTCTAAAGAATAATAAAAGAAAAGTTGCAAATAATTGATTTAAAAACCGTCAAAATGGATATTGGACTGAACATAACAGTGCTTCAGTGGAACATCCAAGGATTTATAACCCATAAATACGCTTACTCAGTGGTTCAACATCAACCCAGCTGTAACTGGGTGGTGGTCAAATAGAGCCAATTGCCTCCAAATTCTGGAATTTTTGCAGCTGAACTCGCTGCAATTATTTCAGCGATTGATCATGCTGTAAAAATGAATCAGAAGACACTGACAGCCTAAGTGCAATTAAGGTAATAGTTAAAAATAATAACAACATTTACGACAGTATTTTTAAGAATCCTGACATCCGTTTTTATTATGTGGATACAATCTCATTTAGACATAACTGGTAACGAAGAAGCAGATAAGGCAGCGAAGGAAGCGATCACATTGCCATTAGTGATGGAGATGCCATGTTTCAACTTTGTTATTACAAGCATCTTTAAAAATATCTATTTAGATATCTTAAGAAAGAATTGGGTAAATTCCAATTGTTTTTTCAGACGGCACAATTCGGAATTATCATGGTGAATATTCCAGGCTTCAGTATATTCTACTCGCTCGTAGTAGAGTAGGAAAATGTTTATTCAACTCAGGACATAACTTTGATGATTCTATATCCCCACTGTGCAATTCCTTTGAAGTCATAATTGATGTAGAAGATATTCTGGTGGATTGTCCAACATCTACATAAGGTGAACCACTAGAGGCTATTTTGAATTGCTCTAAACCTCTCCGAGAAGCATAAATCTTGAAATCGTTTGCTAAACATAATATTTCTGACATTTAGAACAGTATCTATTTTCGTTTTGACAATTTTAAACATTATATATTTTTTATTTAAATATGTACATGGTATATACATAAATGTATAACTTATATTTATTATTATTATTTTCAACCTACTATGTATAATATATTAGATTTATATTAATAGAACGCGCAATATGGTCTCGTCACCCTGCGCTTTTTTTTGTATTTTATATATTCATATATAAAATATATATTCAATAAATAAATAAATAAATGAATCAAATATAGTTGTCCCCTTTAACACTCACAATAATAGTATCAAAAAAGCGCTCGACCAGTACAATGTAGTTAACTACAAAAAAGTATAAATCCAAGATGGCGTCTGAAACAGATTGGCTGAACGAATTTTTTTAACCCCAACAATATCAAATAAAAGGACTTGACTAGTATAATACAGTAACTATATAAAAATTCAAAATCAAGGATGGCGTCGGAAATAATAAAGAAAGTAGCGTACTGCTGAAATATAAAATCTAGGCTAAGATACGATGTGGTCATTATACCGATGTACATGACGGTGAAGAGTATCAGATTCGGCACGGCCGAATATAGCACTCTTACTTGTTTATAATTATGTATGTATGTATTCTGAAGTCAGCTGTTTTAAGCTTTTAACCAACAAGCAAGGCGAATTTATTTGTCAGGTGGTGTTGACAACGCAGCTGTCTACTTTTTTTCTTTGCATAAATGCTGGCTTAGTTGTCAAACATTATTTATGTTTACATAGATTACTTTTTTTCGCCCAACTATATAAAAAAAACAAAAACCATGTAGTTTTTGACACATCGGCATATAAAAGCAACAACAAAAAACCATGTTGTTTTTTAATGTTGTTTTTGTTGTAGAAATACCAAAATATTGACCTTGCCAACTAGCGAATATTTTTACAGAAACAAAATGCAAAGTGTTTTGTGTTGTTAAATTAGGATTGCCTCATGTGAATTTGCCTTGGGCCAAACCAAAAATAAATAAATGCTTATAAAAACAGCGCTGTCAACTCGGTAGTTTTATCACTGTTTTAATGCTTTTTAAATTTTTGCCCCAAAAATTTTCGAGTCAGTGCTCGGTGCATTTTTTAATTTTAAGTGCATTTCTTTTTTCATTGATGACATCAAATTTATTTTTTTCATTGAAAACAAGTTGAAGATATAAAATTAAAAAAAATATATATGTATACTTTGTAAAAAGTAAAAAAAAAACTAAAACAATTACTTATTAGGGTAATAAGAAAAGTAAAAATAGTTAATAATATATTTTATATTATTATTATAACCCGTGGGGCCCTGCGATATATATTTATATTTTACATGTCAAAAACCATAATCGGAATACCAATTTTGGTATTTCATGAGATGGCAAACCAGAAGAATTAAGCAAATTAAAAAATTCTTGTGGATAATGGATTGCATCCTCGATAGTAATAATAGTGTCAATCGATTTATATTTTATGATTTGGCCGGGAACCTTTTGTATAATAAGGTTGTTAATTTCTTCGACAGTATCAATAATTTGCGATATTATTACATCCAATTAAAATCTCTCTAGTATATTTTCGAAGTCTGGATAGACTGTATCTATAAGATGTTGCAGACTTTAGGTTTAATAGTCTACTGTTTATTCTGACCTCGAAAAGTTAGTGTCAAAATTTGGAGAAAAAATGCTAAGGAAGTTGTTGTAAGAAATTATTATGCATGTCCCCGTCAAAATTAGCTGTTTTATTTGTCCGTATTTTTAGCTTCTGAATATAAATCCATAAAGGAGACGTTTTGAGACATGCTTTGAGAATATCTGCTCGCGTCTCTCTAGTTACGACATTGAGTGTTTAACGAAAATAACCAGAAACAAGTAAGAGCGCTATATTCGGCCGTGCCGAATCTTATATACCCTTCACAACGTGTAGTCATGCAATAACAGTGGTTTGTGTCACCATTCATCCCATATGAAATACGTACATACATATAAAAACATACATATATAAAAACGTCCCATTGTAAAATTAAAAATTCACGTATGTATGTTAAAAAAACAAAAAAAAAAAATTTAAAAAAAAAATTTAAAAAAAAAATTTAAAAAAAAAATTAAAAAAAAATTATTATGTATATAATATATATAAAACAAAAATAAATAAAAAAAAAATTAAAAAAAATTAATAAAAAATAATAATAAAAATATAAATAATATATTAAATAAAAAAATAAATAAAAAATAAAAAAAAAATTAAAAAAAAAAATTTTAAAAAATTAAAAAAAATTTTTTTGGCTCAGCTGGGATTCGATGCCACGTTTTCTCTAACCAGTATACACGTTTATATGTATGTATGTTGTTGTTGTAATGTTGTTTTTGTGAAAAAAAATCGAGGTGGTCGTGGGTTTTTGCTCATATCTCAGTTATTTATGTACCGATGTTTCTGATTTTCAATACCGATCTACTCCCGAATATTTCTGATATTTTGATACCTTACCCGGGTCCAACCTATGTCGGGGGGCTTCAAAAAGTTGATTTCAACATACACACGGACAGACGGTCAGACGGACAGACTGACAGAGCTTAATCGACTTCCCTATTCATAAGCTTTCAGAAAATATATACTTTATGGGGTCGGAAATGAAAATTGTAGAAATTTCACACGGAATGACAAACCTATATATACCCTTTTTCACTGTGTGAAGGGTATAAAAACTAAAGTAACTTCGTTGGCATTTTTATTATTACTAAATAATTCATTTGCTATTTTTTATACTATTATAGATATTGTTACAGATTTATTTTTAAATAGTTTAATTTACATTATAATTTATTTTAGTTGTAGTAGTTTAAGTTACTGTAGTTTTATTTGTATTAGTTTATTTCGCTGGTTGTTCGAACATGATGTTTGTTATTATGTGTAGCATACTTTTAGGCACTTCTATTATTCCTGCATATTACTTAACGTCTTAATTTAAATGTAACGGTTTTCGAATGTACTAGAATGTACGAGAACTTTGTCGAATGTTACAGAACACCACTATGTTACTATAAATAGCCGAACAACACAGCTAACATGATCAGTATTACAATAGAGCTTGTAAAGTGTGTATCAAAGTGAGTTTGATATTAAAAGTGTATAACCATAAGTGTAATAAGTAAAGTGATATAAAAACAATATCTGAGTGTATTTAAATAAAGTGCTCTTAATTTTATAACGAATTTCAAGTGTTTTTAATTGCAATAAAAGAACTCAATGTTTATTTAAAGGAAATAATCCAACGTTTATAAAAGGTATAAACGTAACAACTGGTGTCAGAAGTGAAATTGCATTATAATAAAAGACATAAAATTTGAGGAGCTAAAAGTTGAACAACTCAAGAAAGAATTGAGTAAGCTGGCATTGTTGACAACAGGTAATAAAGTAGAATTGCAAAAGAGACTTCTAGATGAATTTAAGCGGCGTAATATTGACATTGATAGTTACGAGTTTGACGAAAAAGAAGAAATGGAAGTCTCCACTCGAGCAACCACAAACAACATGGATTTAAGTACGATGCTTGCTGCTATGATGGAAATTAAATTCCAGGAAGCTCAAGAAACTTCTAGAGCTAATAATGAAAAATTATTAGCCGAAGTTCAAGAAAGTTCTAGAACTAATAATGAAAAATTATTAGCCGAAGTTCAAGAAAGTTATAGAACTATAAATAAAAAATTATTAGCTGAAGTTCAAGAAACTTCTAAAGATAATAATGAAAAATTATTAGCTAAAGTTAAAGTAGAAGTTCAAGAAACTTCTAAAGCTAATAATGAAAAATTATTAGCTGAAGTTAAAGAAGAAGTGCAAGAAACAGCTAGAGCTACAAACGAGAAACTTTAAGAAATTTCTGAAGCTGTAAATAACAGAGTAGAGGGCATTGAAAAGCAAGTTAATAAAATTTCTGACCTTGAAGATTGCATAGTTACTCAAGCAAGTGACTTCAATAGCAAATTACAACTACAAGTCAAAGACGTTAACGAAAAATTGCAGTTGCAAGTAAGAAATGTTGATGAAAAATTGCAATTACAAGACCAAAAATTTAAAAATCTGGAAATAAAAATTAATGATCTTCAATGTCATGAGGGATCAGTGCGGATAGTTCAAGAAATATCGAGTAGAATAAAGGCCCCTACTTTTGACGGTAGTGCACCATTTAATGTTTTTAAATTTCAGTTTGCGACAGTTGCAGAAATATGTGGAACAATGAAGAAAAGGCTATAGAGTTGATTTATTAAAAGGCAACGCAGCGCAAGTCTTGGAAAGCATACCTATTGGCTGCAGAGAAAACTACGATGACATAATGGTTGCACTACAACGTAAGTATGGCGGCGAGCACAAACGAGATATATACCGAATGGAATTACGAGGCAGAACACAGAACGCAACGGAGATCGAGCGTTTGGTGCAGCTGACATATCCAGGTGAAAATCACCCATTTTTGGATCAGTTTAAAATTGAAACGTTTGTAAATAGAATACAGAAAAATAGCAACCTTACTGCTTGTGGGTATATCAATGGTCGAAGGCATATTTTTACTATAGACATAGGAGCATCGCAGTCTATTATCAGGCCCGATTTAGTAAAGAAAACAATCGAACCGTTATGTGGCGTTAGTCTGCGAACAGCTACTGGGGAGCCTGCTACTGTATATGGTAAAATAAACGTAAAAATACCTATTGCCAACATAAGTGTCAATCATGTATTCACCGTTGCCGACATTGTGGACAAAGTAATAATCGGTGCAGATTTTATGGTTAGTCATGGCATTAATCTGCACATGGGGCAGAAGATAATGATTTGGAGGAATGTTGAAATACCCCTAGATGTTGGTTATGAAAATAAGGTGCATGTAAGGAAACTAGTTGCTACAGAATATGAGAAAATACCACCACAGTCAGAAAGTGTAGTATGGGCCCGTATAGAGGGAGATTGTGTGGATAACCGGTTGTGGGTGGTAGAACAAACAGATATAAAAAGTGACTTAATAACAGCAAAAGCCCTTGTCAAAACCAGCAATGACGGAATAGTCCCTGTAAGAGTGCTTAACCTTTCCGCCTGTGAAAAAGTCATCAAGCCAAAATCCGAATTAGGTCAATGTGCTAAAGCTGAGGCAATAATTAACTGCGAAATGAAATCGGGTCCTGCCAGTATGTCAAACAAAGAGAAGGAGATGCTAGCAGAATACGTAGAGAAGTGGGTTAAAGGATTATCGCCGCCCGATAGTAATAAAGCAAAACAGCTACTCAGAAAACATGCATCCATCTTCGCTCTGAAAGGTCAACATTAAGGTAGAACATCACTTGTGAAACATCAGATAAATACCGGCGACTCAAGGCCTATAAAACAAGCTCCTAGAGGTATTCCTCTAGCGAAACGTAATGAAGTCAAAGAGCTTGTCAATGAAATGGAGAGGAATGGAGTAATAGAACCTTCTTCAAGTCTTTGGAGCTCACCGGTAGTTTTGGTTAAAAAAAAAAGATGGCAGCACAAGATTTTGCGTCGATTATAGAAAACTAAATGACGTCACTAAGAAGGACAGTTATCCGCTACCAAGAATAGATGACACTCTGGACACGCTAGCTGGAACAAAATGGTTCTCTACATTAGACCTGCAAAGTGGTTATTGGCAAGTGGAAATATCTGATAAACATAAGGAGAAAACAGCTTTTAGTGCAAGTGACGGGCTATGGCAGTTTAATGTGATGCCATTTGGACTATGCAACGCTCCAGCCACATTCGAGCGATTAATGGAGCGCGTATTAGGGGACTTCATTGGAAGACATGCCTGGTTTATCTTGATGACATAATTGTCATGGGTAAAAGTTTTGACGATCACCTGAAAAATCTAGAAGAAGTTCTTAAACGAATATCAGTGGCTGGACTTAAACTAAGCGCCAAGAAATGTTCATTGTTCTATAAGCAGGTAAAGTACTTGGGGCATCGAGTCGCAGAGGATGGTATATCAACTGACGAAGATAAAGTTCAAGCTGAAAAGGACTGGCCTCGCCCGAAAAATCTTCATGAGTTACGTAGTTTTCTAGAGTGCCCCTGTGGACTAGTTAGTAAAGGACAAGTCAGTTGTTTGGGGGTTGCGGGTTCGATTCCCGCCGGAGACTCTGGAATTGTCTGCTTCTCTTTCTCTTCTATTCTAAATATTTCTATTCTTATTCTACTCCTCTCTCTATTAAGGCGTCACAATGGACCGTAATTGTTTCCGGGTGAAGGTGTGAGGGTAACTTTGCACCCCCTGTGGACTAGTCAGTACAGGACCAGTCAGTTGTTTGGGGGTTGCGGGTTCGTATCCCGCCGGAGACTCTGGAATGGCGTCACAATGGACCGTAATGGTCTCCGGGTGAAGGTAACTTCGCACCACCTGTGGACTAGTCAGTACAGGACAAGTCAGTTGTTTGGGGGTTGCGGGTTCGTTTCCCGCCGGAGACTCTGGAATGGTCTGCTTCTCCTTCTCTTCTATCCTAAATATTTCTATTCTTCTCTCTATTAAGGCGTCACAATGGACCGTAATGGTCTCCGAGTGAAGGTGTGACGGTAACTTTGCACCAGCCTTACCTACCTACCTACCTACCTACGTAGTTTTCTAGGCCTCTGTGCCTACTACAGGCGATTTGTGCCGAATTTTTCCAGTGTCGCTGCAAGTCTACATGAGCTCACCAAGAAGTCACGACAATTCCTGTGGGCTGAAGCACAAGAACAAGCATTACAGAAGCTCAAGTTGTTATGCGTAGCACCAGTTTTGGCATATCCTATCGCTGGAGAGAAATTTGTATTGGATAGCGATGCGAGTGGCTACGGGATAGGTGGTGTTCTTTCGCAGGTTGTTAACGGAACAGAAAGAGTCATAGGCTACTACAGTTGGACACTCTTGAAGCCTGAAAGAAATTATTGTGTAACACGACGAAAGCTTCTGACAGTTGTGGAGTGTGTGCAGCATTACCACAAATATCTGTACGGACAACACTTCGAACTAAGAACCGATCACTCTGCACTCAGATGGTTACTACAATTCAGACAACCTGAAGTCTGACCGTCTGTCCGTGTGTAAGTTGAAATCAACTTTTTGAAGCCCCCCGAAAACGCTTGGACCCGGGTGAGGTATTAAAATATCAGAAATATTCGGGAGTAGATCGGTATTGAAAATCAGAAACATCGGTTTATAAACAACTGAGATATGAGCAAAAACCCACGATCACCTCGATTTTTTTTTCACAAAAACAACATTACAACAACAACATACATACATACAAACTTGTATATTGGTTGAAGTAAACTTGGGATCGAATCCCAGCTGAGCCAAAAAAAATTTTTTTTTATTTTTTTATATTTTTTTTTTTTTATTATTTTTTTTTAACATACATACGTTAATTTTTAATTTTACAATGGGATGTTTTTATATATGTATGTTTTTTATATGAATGTACGTATTTCAAATGAGATGAATGGTGATACAAACTACTGTTATTGCATGACTACAAGTTGTGAAGGGTATATAAGATTCGGCATGGCCGAATATAGCACTCTTACTTGTTTTAGTACTGATTTAGCAATTAGGCTAAATTGCACATTAGTTTTCTTTAACAAAAATAATTTCCTATTATAAAAGACCTTATACCACTATATGTTCGTTACAGCGATAATATGTACGTTCCATAGCTAACATGGGAAAATGGCTCTGTAAGATAATTACACATGGAAACAATCTATATACATATGTATATAAAAGAGTAACGTGACTGACTGACTGATTCATCATCGCACAGCCCAAACGCAAAGAGCTAGAGACATGAAATTGGGACAATCGGTTCCTCTTTGAATGTATAGCTCCACTAAGAAGGGATTTTCGGAAATTCGTACTTTAAGGGGGTAAAAAAGGGTAAAAACGGGTAAAATCGGTAATCTTATATCTGCTAAACTAAAAATGATACAAATTAAATTCAAAAAGTATTGTAATTCGCACGACAAATAAGCTGAAAAATAAGGTGTCTGGCCTTTTTTTTTGAATTTTCAAACCCTAAGGGGGAAAAAAGGGTAAAAACTATAATTTGGTACTTTTTTGGTACCCGGCGTAACTTCCAAACACATAAAGCTAGGAAAAAGGTTTAAACTGTTTTAAGTAATACGCAAAAAAATATTAATAGGAATTCGTCACTTTTTTCAAATTCACATGGATAGGGGTTAAAAAGGTTTCCTTTTTTTGGTACTTTTTTTAGAAGAAACTTTTCTAATATTATTCAATGGGACAAAATTTGATAATTAGTATTGCCTAATAGAATATGGACAATTATTTAGGTGTAATTTTCGGAAACTTTTTTGGGGACAAAAATGGTACCAAAAAGGGAAAAACACCGGAAATGTGTGTAATTCTTAATTACAGGGCTAAATTTCATAAAATTTGTAAAAGGGATTTCACCAGACATACAAAATAATGTAATTTAGCAAAAAAAACAAGTAAGAGCCCTATATTCGGCCGTGCCGAATCTTATATACCCTTCACAACGTGTAGTCATGCAATAACAGTAGTTTGTGTCACCATTCATCCCATATGAAATACGTACATACATATATAAAAACATCCCATTGTAAAATTATAAATTCACTTTTTTATTTTTAAAAAAAAAAAAAAAAAAAAAAAAATAAAAAAAATTTAAAAAAAAAATTAAAAAAAAAAAATAAATTAAAAAAAAAATTAATATATATATATAATATATATAAAACAAAAATAAAATAAAAAAAAAAAATTTTAAAAAAAAATAAAAATATAAATAATATATTAAATAAAAAATAAAAAAAAAAAATTTTTATAAAAATTGAAAAAAAATTTTTTTGGCTCAGCTGGGATTCGATGCCACGTTTTCTCTAACCAGTATACATGTTTGTATGTTGTTGTTGTAATGTTGTTTTTGTGAAAAAAAATCGAGGTGGTCGTGGGTTTTTGCTCATATCTCAGTTGTTTATGTACCGATGTTTCTGATTTTCAATACCGATCTACTCCCGAATATTTCTGATATTTTAATACCTTACCCGGGTCCAACCTATGTCGGGGGGCTTCAAAAAGTTCAACATTTCAACATACACGCGGACAGACGGTCAGACGGACAAACTGACAGAGCTTAATCGACTCCCCTATTAATAAGCTTTCAGAAAATATATACTTTATGGGGTCGGAAATGAAAATTGTAGAAATTTCACACGGAATGACAAACCTATATATACCCTTTTTCACTGTGTGAAGGGTATAAAAACGAAACACATTCATAACAGGGTAGAAAGGGGAAAAATCGGAAAAAGAGTTTGGTTCTTTTTAGAACATAATTACTTTTATGCAAAAAAGAGTATATTTACTGACTTTTAATCATGTCTATTAAAATATTTTGTTACATAGATATTTGATGTGTGTGAAGTTAAATATGCCGAGTTAAATATGTTTTGACGTAAGAACATATTTAACTTAGAAGTTAAATATGTTATGACGTAACGACATATATAACTCAAAAGTTAAATATGTTTCAACGTAACGATGTTATAAACAAAAATAAGATATTCTATATTCAAAAACATCAAATAATAAAAAAATTAATAACAAAAATAATTTTTTTTATAAATTTTTTTGTATATACATACATATAGAATTGTATTTGTGAATTTTTTAAAAAAATTTTAAAATTTGCACTATGAGAAAATCATTGAATCTCTGAGGGATTTTGGACATATTTGGGCAAATCCTTCTAGGTCACTCATATAGGCCATATGGAAAAGGAGGACAATTGTTTGTTCTTATTAACTGTATAACTCAGAATTCTGAATTGTATTTGTGAATTTTTTAAAAAAATTTTAAGATTTGCACTATGAGAAAATCATTGAATCTCTGAGGGATTTTGGACATATTTGGGCAATTCTGAATTGTATTCAGAACTCTGAGTTATACAGTTAATTAGAGCAAACAATTGTCTTCCGCTTCCATATGGTCTATATGAGTGACCTCGAAGGGTTTGCCCAAATATGTCCAAAATCCCTCAGAGATTCAATGATTTTCTCATAGTGCATATCTTATATTTTTTTTTTTAAATTCACAAATACAATTCAGAATTGTGAGTTATACAGGTAATTAGAGCAAACAATTGTCCTCCTTTTCCATATGGTCTATATGAGTGACCTAGAAGGGTTTGCCCAAATATGTCCAAAATCCCTCAGAGATTCAATGATTTTCTCATAGTGCAAATTTCAAAATTTTTTTAAAAAATTCACAAATACAATTCAGAATTCTGAGTTATACAGTTAATTAGAGCAAACAATTATCTTCCTTTTCCATATGGTCTATATGAGTGACCTGGAAGGGTTTGCCCAAATATGTCCAAAATCCCTCAGAGATTCAATGATTTTCTCATAGTGCAAATTTTAAAAATTTTTAAAAAAATTCACAAGTACAATTCTATATGTATGTATATACAAAAAAATTTATAAAAAAATTATTTTTGTTATTAATTTTTTTATTATTTGATGTTTTTGAATTAAGAATATCTTATTTTTGTTTATAACATCGTTACGTTGAAACATATTTAACTTTTGAGTTAAATATGTCGTTACGTCATAACATATTTAACTTCTAAGTTAAATATGTTCTATTTTCTATGGTACTTTTTGTATTTTCTATGGTACTTTTTGTATTTTCTACGTTTATGAAGGTAGGATTGTGCAATCGAGGACTATTTATTCTAGGTGATACTAAGAATTTTATGGGAGACCAAAAAGGTACTTTTTTGAAATCTTATGGTACTTTTTGTATTTTATGCGTTTATGAAGATAGGATTTTACAATCAAGGAGCATTGATTCTAAGGAGACTAAAAATGTTATAGGCGACAAAAAAGGTACTTTTTTTAATTTTTATGGTACTTTTTGTATTTTTAACGTTTCCGAAGCTAGAATTTTGAAATTAGTGACTATTGATACAAGGTGAGACTGAAAATGTTATGGTCCACCAAAAAGGTACTTTTTTAAATTTTTATGGTTCTTTTTGTATTTTCTACGTTCATGAAGGTAGTATTGTACAATCAATGACTATTGACTCCAGATGAGACTTAAAATGTTATAGGCGACCAAAAAGGTACTTTTTTGAATTCTTATGGTACTTTTTGTATTTTCTACGTTTATGAAGGTAGGATTGTACAATCAAGGACTATTGAGTCCAGATGAGACTAAAAATGTTATGGTCGACCAAAAAGGTACTTTTTTGAATTTTTATGGTACTTTTTGTATTTTCTACATTTATTAAGGTAGGATTGTACAATCAAGGACTTTTGATTTTAGGTGAGACTTAAAATGTTATAGGCGACAAAAAAGGTACTTTTTTGATTTTTTATGGTACTTTTTGTATTTTATACATTTATATATATAGATGAAGATAGGATTGTACAATCAAGGACTATTGATTCCAGGTGAGACTAATAATGGTTTGGGCGACAAAAAAGGTACTTTTTGAATTTTTATGGTACTTTTGGTATTTTCAACGTTTGCGAAGATAGAATTTTAAAATTAGTGACTATTGATACAAGGTGAGACTGAAAATGTTATAGGCGACCAAAAAGGCCCTTTTTTAAATTTTTTGGTACTTTTTGTATTTTTAACGTTTGCGAAGCAAAAATTTCGAATTTAGGGACTATTGATACATGGTAAGACTAAAAATGTTATGGGCGACCAAAAAGGTACTTTTCTGAATTTTAATGGACTTTTTGTATTTTCTACGTTTATAAAGCTAGAATTGTGAAATAAAGGATTGTTGATTCAATTTAAGATTTAAAAAGAATATTGGAGACACAAAAAAGCCTTTTCACATTTTTATTGTACTTTTTGTATTTTTACGTTTGTAAACATAGATTCTTAAAATTAGTGTTTTTTGATCCGAGGTCTAACTCCTAATAATATGGACGACCAAAATTACTTTTTCTCATTTTTTTATATCTTGTATACATAGAATTCTAAATGTAGGTAATAATAAACCAAATAGAAGTTTTAGTGAAGGAAAAAATTATACTTTTATTATTTTTGGGGCAATTTTTGCAAATTATGAATCTTAATTTTTGAAACCCAGTAGCATTGATATTGCTTTTAGTTAGGAAATATATGCCCGATATATCGATATATCTACTTTATATTTTTCTAAGTAAATTGACTAAGAGATAAAAATTTTCATAAATTGAACCAAAAATATTTAATAATTATAAATAGAACTTGAATATTCAATAAATAGTAAGAACTGCGCTATCGAAGTAGCGGGTTTAATGCTAGTAGCGGTATATACATAGGTTCATAAGACGTCAGCTGCAAAGTTGCAATATGTGTATGTTACACATAGAAAGAAAATGGCTCTTTTATAGAGAGTCGTTGCACGTTACATTAACATACCATGAACATTACCAAACATCTGTAAATGCCTGCATATTTCGATGAACAAAAACATTGGTTTATCGATATAGTGTGGAAAAACAGCATTCAATCTCGACTCATCATCGTACCCAACAATTGAAAATCAACATTGTCATTGAAAATTTAGACCATCGGATGTGGGTGTTGGCTGCCGAAGTAGCGTCGGCCATTTGGCCGATTTTTTGTTCCATACATAATTGAACCATACAAATTTCATAATATAAAGATATAACAATAATTTCCTAAATAGTTTGTTTTATTCAAAATCAACATCGGCCCTTAAAATTTAACCACCCTTTATAAGACTTCAGAACTAGGCGTTTCTGAGAATATCACTTCAAATCTACTTGATATTTACCATAAAGTCCTCCGAAGTAAAAGACGATTTTCCTACCAGCACTTCAACAAATGCCGAGTGTTCATTACCAATGTCGATCCCAGTAATTTGCTGACAATCGGACATTTCTAAAATTACGTAGGCTGATTTCTCACCCGCGTTCTTAGTTTTCCATTTCTTTCCATACTGATTTTTTATCAAATTTTCAGCCAAATGAACCTAAAACACAATACGTCAGAGTAAAAACAACACCACATACTTTAATTCTTACGCTATCTTCGCTGCTCACTTCTTTAACACTTTTAAAAGTTGCAAATGGCATTATATTTTAAAAATTCTTAGTTAGAGCCAAGGCATATCCATAAGGTATATGCAACGGCGAATTGTTACAACAAAGCAACTTTTCATTAGATGTTTTATGTCAAGGCCAATTCGTATATCAGGGATGGAAAACTTGTTTTTACATATTAAATATCATAAAATTTGATTGAAAAAGGATATAAATGTTTGAAACACATAATTAATGACGCAAAAACAACAAGTATACATAAATTTTGCACATTCATTATCAAAAAAGTACACGTAAGTTAATTGTTTAATACCGAATTTAAAACCACATTTCCCTTCCCTGCATTAATAAGGCAAATTCAACCAATTTTGACATAAACTGCCTGTTCAACGATGTCGAAAGAAAACCCAAGCGAAATTTCATTCGTACAAATCAAGGTGGATTGATAAGGTGACCGTATAAAGTCAGCTGATTCATTTTTTTTTATTTTTTTTATTTTGCTGAGTATTTTATTTGTCAAATAAATTCGCCTTTGTTTGTATTTTTATATATTTGTTTTAGTTTAAAAATAAAATTGTAAAAAACAAATTTTTTTCAAATAAAAAAATATTTAAATTTATTTTGGTACCATGTCGCGAAAAATCTTATCAATGGATAATGACTAGGGGGCTCATCAAACCCAACATCGAAGTATAAAACATCAAAAAACTTAATTTGTTCAAAAAGAGACTTAAAATAAAAATTATGATTTTATTCCTTGTATAGAAAAACGTTTAATAAACGAGAGCAACAGACTAGATCTCGAAATAAGCGTACCATGGGAGTCGGTTGCTTCTACTACATTTGGCCGTAATGAACAACTAATTTTGTAATGTACTGGTATTAGAGATGCCCAAAAACGGAAGGAAAAATTATTAAGTATACTGCAATGGGGCCTGAAGGGAGACCGTTTGTTACTAAACAATCTGGTGCTTATGACGGCTTAAATAGAATAGCATCAAACAGGAGTGGTTTCAATCTTTAGAAATGCATTCGTTGCTATTTAAAATCAGCAATTTTTAGCCATGATTATCTCTTTAAAGCTGTTGAATTGTTTTTTAATTAAATTTAATAAAAAGACCTTAATTGTATAAAAATATTTACATTTTTATTTAAATTTAAATATGTATGTACATTATATAAATACATATACAAAATTAGAGAAGCAGAATATGGGCTCTTTGGCAAAAAGATGAGCCTGAGTAAAACTCTTCATTTATCATAGAATTTATCAGAATATGGTGACAAAGAAGATGATGTTGAGCATTAAGAAGCGTTTTCTAAGGTGTACATTCTTTCAGGAATTGTTGTTGATTGTTTGCAAAATATCGATGGTAATATCTTTATTAGTAGCGGAAATCACTCTTCGATGCAAACAGATCATGCAAATGTTGTTACGTAATTTTTAAAAATTTCACAATTTTACAATCTTTAGTTGTTTATCATCCAGTAATTAACTTTAAATTTTATCATCTATATCTTTTTTATTTTTAGCTGGATCCAATGTTTTAGAAACTGTCAGAAATTTAGTTTCCAAACAGTTAGTGTTTTTTTTTTATCTTGTGTTTTACACATCATTTGAGAATTATCCTGAAATTTAAATTTTTATTTGTTTTATAGATAAATTTTCTTTTCTTTGTAACTTACAGTTATGAGTTTGAATTTCATCCAACAATTTCAAACAAAATCCAGAAATTGAATTATAAAAAATACAAAATTAATTTTCTGATTAATAAGGCGAATTGTTCTTTGTTGTCAAAAAAGACAAAAGCGTATTTCAATTTGCCTTGATATTGACATTGTACGTACTCAAAAACACTAACAAAATGCATGTTGTTTTTTCTATTGTATTTGTTGTAGTTATGCAGTCACCTGATTGATTCGCCTTGGTACAAATATATTGAAAACAACAGCAAAAACTAAAAATTTGTTTTTGTTTTCAACGTATTTGTGCGAATGAAATTTCGCTTGGGTTTTCTTTCGACATCGTTGAACAGGCAGAAAGTGTCCCCATCAGCTGGGCTGATAATTTCACCTGTATGAATTCGCCTTGGTAGAGCAAATGTTGTTGATTGTATTATAGGTATTAGTATTTCAACGTTTTCGAAGCTAGAATTTTGAAATTAGTGACTATTGGTACAAGGTGAGACTGAAAATGTTATGGTCCACCAAAAAGTTACTTTTTGGAATTTTTATGGTACTTTTTGTATTTTCTACGCTCATGAAGGTAGTATCGTACAATCAAGGACTATTCATTCCAGGTGAGATTAAAAATGTTATAGGAGACCAAAAAGGTACTTTTTAAATTTTTATGGTACTTTTTGTATTTTCTACGTTTATGAAGATAGGATTGTAGAATCAATGACTATCGATTCCACGTGAGACTAAAAATGTTATGGTCGACCAAAAAGGTACTTTTTTGAATTTTTATGGTACTTTTTGTATTTTCTACATTTATTAAGGTAGGATTGTACAATCAAGGACTTTTGATTTTAGGTGAGACTTAAAATGTTATAGGCGACAAAAAAGGTACTTTTTTGATTTTTTATGGTACTTTTTGTATTTTATACATTTATATATATAGATGAAGATAGGATTGTACAATCAAGGACTATTGATTCCAGGTGAGACTAATAATGGTTTGGGCGACAAAAAAGGTACTTTTTGAATTTTTATGGTACTTTTGGTATTTTCAACGTTTGCGAAGATAGAATTTTAAAATTAGTGACTATTGATACAAGGTGAGACTGAAAATGTTATAGGCGACCAAAAAGGCCCTTTTTTAAATTTTTTGGTACTTTTTGTATTTTTAACGTTTGCGAAGCAAAAATTTCGAATTTAGGGACTATTGATACATGGTAAGACTAAAAATGTTATGGGCGACCAAAAAGGTACTTTTCTGAATTTTAATGGACTTTTTGTATTTTCTACGTTTATAAAGCTAGAATTGTGAAATAAAGGATTGTTGATTCAATTTAAGATTTAAAAAGAATATTGGAGACACAAAAAAGCCTTTTCACATTTTTATTGTACTTTTTGTATTTTTACGTTTGTAAACATAGATTCTTAAAATTAGTGTTTTTTGATCCGAGGTCTAACTCCTAATAATATGGACGACCAAAATTACTTTTTCTCATTTTTTTATATCTTGTATACATAGAATTCTAAATGTAGGTAATAATAAACCAAATGGAAGTTTTAGTGAAGGAAAAAATTATACTTTTATTATTTTTGGGGCAATTTTTGCAAATTATGAATCTTAATTTTTGAAACCCAGTAGCATTGATATTGCTTTTAGTTAGGAAATATATGCCCGATATATCGATATATCTACTTTATATTTTTCTAAGTAAATTGACTAAGAGATAAAAATTTTCATAAATTGAACCAAAAATATTTAATAATTATAAATAGAACTTGAATATTCAATAAATAGTAAGAACTGCGCTATCGAAGTAGCGGGTTTAATGCTAGTAGCGGTATATACATAGGTTCATAAGACGTCAACTGCAAAGTTGCAATATGTGTATGTTACACATAGAAAGAAAATGGCTCTTTTATAGAGAGTCGTTGCACGTTACATTAACATACCATGAACATTACCAAACATCTGTAAATGCCTGCATATTTCGATGAACAAAAAACATTGGTTTATCGATATAGTGTGGAAAAACAGCATTCAATCTCGACTCATCATCGTACCCAACAATTGAAAATCAACATTGTCATTGAAAATTTAGACCATCGGATGTGGGTGTTTGCTGCCGAAGTAGCGGCGGCCATTTGGCCGATTTTTTGTTCCATACATAATTGAACCATACAAATTTCATAATATAAAGATATAACAATAATTTCCTAAATAGTTTGTTTTATTCAAAATCAACATCGGCCCTTAAAATTTAACCACCCTTTATAAGACTTCAGAACTAGGCGTTTCTGAGAATATCACTTCAAATCTACTTGATATTTACCATAAAGTCCTCCGAAGTAAAAGACGATTTTCCTACCAGCACTTCAACAAATGCCGAGTGTTCATTACCAATGTCGATCCCAGTAATTTGCTGACAATCGGACATTTCTAAAATTACGTAGGCTGATTTCTCACCCGCGTTCTTAGTTTTCCATTTCTTTCCATACTGATTTTTTATCAAATTTTCAGCCAAATGAACCTAAAACACAATACGTCAGAGTAAAAACAACACCACATACTTTAATTCTTACGCTATCTTCGCTGCTCACTTCTTTAAACACTTTTAAAAGTTGCAAATGGCATTATATTTTAAAAATTCTTAGTTAGAGCCAAGGCATATCCATAAGGTATATGCAACGGCGAATTGTTACAACAAAGCAACTTTTCATTAGATGTTTTATGTCAAGGCCAATTCGTATATCAGGGATGGAAAACTTGTTTTTACATATTAAATATCATAAAATTTGATTGAAAAAGGATATAAATGTTTGAAACACATAATTAATGACGCAAAAACAACAAGTATACATAAATTTTGCACATTCATTATCAAAAAAGTACACGTAAGTTAATTGTTTAATACCGAATTTAAAACCACATTTCCCTTCCCTGCATTAATAAGGCAAATTCAACCAATTTTGACATAAACTGCCTGTTCAACGATGTCGAAAGAAAACCCAAGCGAAATTTCATTCGTACAAATCAAGGTGGATTGATAAGGTGACCGTATAAAGTCAGCTGATTCATTTTTTTTTATTTTTTTTATTTTGCTGAGTATTTTATTTGTCAAATAAATTCGCCTTTGTTTGTATTTTTATATATTTGTTTTAGTTTAAAAATAAAATTGTAAAAAACAAATTTTTTTCAAATAAAAAAATATTTAAATTTATTTTGGTACCATGTCGCGAAAAATCTTATCAATGGATAATGACTAGGGGGCTCATCAAACCCAACATCGAAGTATAAAACATCAAAAAACTTAATTTGTTCAAAAAGAGACTTAAAATAAAAATTATGATTTTATTCCTTGTATAGAAAAACGTTTAATAAACGAGAGCAACAGACTAGATCTCGAAATAAGCGTACCATGGGAGTCGGTTGCTTCTACTACATTTGGCCGTAATGAACAACTAATTTTGTAATGTACTGGTATTAGAGATGCCCAAAAACGGAAGGAAAAATTATTAAGTATACTGCAATGGGGCCTGAAGGGAGACCGTTTGTTACTAAACAATCTGGTGCTTATGACGGCTTAAATAGAATAGCATCAAACAGGAGTGGTTTCAATCTTTAGAAATGCATTCGTTGCTATTTAAAATCAGCAATTTTTAGCCATGATTATCTCTTTAAAGCTGTTGAATTGTTTTTTAATTAAATTTAATAAAAAGACCTTAATTGTATAAAAATATTTACATTTTTATTTAAATTTAAATATGTATGTACATTATATAAATACATATACAAAATTAGAGAAGCAGAATATGGGCTCTTTGGCAAAAAGATGAGCCTGAGTAAAACTCTTCATTTATCATAGAATTTATCAGAATATGGTGACAAAGAAGATGATGTTGAGCATTAAGAAGCGTTTTCTAAGGTGTACATTCTTTCAGGAATTGTTGTTGATTGTTTGCAAAATATCGATGGTAATATCTTTATTAGTAGCGGAAATCACTCTTCGATGCAAACAGATCATGCAAATGTTGTTACGTAATTTTTAAAAATTTCACAATTTTACAATCTTTAGTTGTTTATCATCCAGTAATTAACTTTAAATTTTATCATCTATATCTTTTTTATTTTTAGCTGGATCCAATGTTTTAGAAACTGTCAGAAATTTAGTTTCCAAACAGTTAGTGTTTTTTTTTTATCTTGTGTTTTACACATCATTTGAGAATTATCCTGAAATTTAAATTTTTATTTGTTTTATAGATAAATTTTCTTTTCTTTGTAACTTACAGTTATGAGTTTGAATTTCATCCAACAATTTCAAACAAAATCCAGAAATTGAATTATAAAAAATACAAAATTAATTTTCTGATTAATAAGGCGAATTGTTCTTTGTTGTCAAAAAAGACAAAAGCGTATTTCAATTTGCCTTGATATTGACATTGTACGTACTCAAAAACACTAACAAAATGCATGTTGTTTTTTCTATTGTATTTGTTGTAGTTATGCAGTCACCTGATTGATTCGCCTTGGTACAAATATATTGAAAACAACAGCAAAAACTAAAATTTGTTTTTGTTTTCAACGTATTTGTGCGAATGAAATTTCGCTTGGGTTTTCTTTCGACATCGTTGAACAGGCAGAAAGTGTCCCCATCAGCTGGGCTGATAATTTCACCTGTATGAATTCGCCTTGGTAGAGCAAATGTTGTTGATTGTATTATAGGTATTAGTATTTCAACGTTTTCGAAGCTAGAATTTTGAAATTAGTGACTATTGGTACAAGGTGAGACTGAAAATGTTATGGTCCACCAAAAAGTTACTTTTTGGAATTTTTATGGTACTTTTTGTATTTTCTACGCTCATGAAGGTAGTATCGTACAATCAAGGACTATTGATTCCAGATGAGATTAAAAATGTTATAGGAGACCAAAAAGGTACTTTTTAAATTTTTATGGTACTTTTGGTATTTTCTACGTTTATGAAGATAGGATTGTAGAATCAATGACTATTGATTCCAGGTGAAACTAAAAAGGTTATGGTCGACCAAAAAGGTACTTTTTTGAATTTTTATGGTACTTTTTGTATTTTCTACATTTATTAAGGTAGGATTGTACAATCAAGGACTTTTGATTTTAGGTGAGACTTAAAATGTTATAGGCGACAAAAAAGGTACTTTTTTGATTTTTTATGGTACTTTTTGTATTTTATACATTTATATATATAGATGAAGATAGGATTGTACAATCAAGGACTATTGATTCCAGGTGAGACTAATAATGGTTTGGGCGACAAAAAAGGTACTTTTTGAATTTTTATGGTACTTTTGGTATTTTCAACGTTTGCGAAGATAGAATTTTAAAATTAGTGACTATTGATACAAGGTGAGACTGAAAATGTTATAGGCGACCAAAAAGGCCCTTTTTTAAATTTTTTGGTACTTTTTGTATTTTTAACGTTTGCGAAGCAAAAATTTCGAATTTAGGGACTATTGATACATGGTAAGACTAAAAATGTTATGGGCGACCAAAAAGGTACTTTTCTGAATTTTAATGGACTTTTTGTATTTTCTACGTTTATAAAGCTAGAATTGTGAAATAAAGGATTGTTGATTCAATTTAAGATTTAAAAAGAATATTGGAGACACAAAAAAGCCTTTTCACATTTTTATTGTACTTTTTGTATTTTTACGTTTGTAAACATAGATTCTTAAAATTAGTGTTTTTTGATCCGAGGTCTAACTCCTAATAATATGGACGACCAAAATTACTTTTTCTCATTTTTTTATATCTTGTATACATAGAATTCTAAATGTAGGTAATAATAAACCAAATGGAAGTTTTAGTGAAGGAAAAAATTATACTTTTATTATTTTTTGGGGCAATTTTTGCAAATTATGAATCTTAATTTTTGAAACCCAGTAGCATTGATATTGCTTTTAGTTAGGAAATATATGCCCGATATATCGATATATCTACTTTATATTTTTCTAAGTAAATTGACTAAGAGATAAAAATTTTCATAAATTGAACCAAAAATATTTAATAATTATAAATAGAACTTGAATATTCAATAAATAGTAAGAACTGCGCTATCGAAGTAGCGGGTTTAATGCTAGTAGCGGTATATACATAGGTTCATAAGACGTCAGCTGCAAAGTTGCAATATGTGTATGTTACACATAGAAAGAAAATGGCTCTTTTATAGAGAGTCGTTGCACGTTACATTAACATACCATGAACATTACCAAACATCTGTAAATGCCTGCATATTTCGATGAACAAAAACATTGGTTTATCGATATAGTGTGGAAAAACAGCATTCAATCTCGACTCATCATCGTACCCAACAATTGAAAATCAACATTGTCATTGAAAATTTAGACCATCGGATGTGGGTGTTTGCTGCCGAAGTAGCGGCGGCCATTTGGCCGATTTTTTGTTCCATACATAATTGAACCATACAAATTTCATAATATAAAGATATAACAATAATTTCCTAAATAGTTTGTTTTATTCAAAATCAACATCGGCCCTTAAAATTTAACCACCCTTTATAAGACTTCAGAACTAGGCGTTTCTGAGAATATCACTTCAAATCTACTTGATATTTACCATAAAGTCCTCCGAAGTAAAAGACGATTTTCCTACCAGCACTTCAACAAATGCCGAGTGTTCATTACCAATGTCGATCCCAGTAATTTGCTGACAATCGGACATTTCTAAAATTACGTAGGCTGATTTCTCACCAGAGAAACAAGTCGCTGTAAAAAGTCGGCGGCGGCGGCTAAGAAGAAAATTTTCGGCGGCGGCTCATAGCCGACTAAAGCCGGCTACAAGCCGCCGGCTTTAAATATATGTATATATTTTTAAAAATATTTAAAGTTATTTATCATAAAACAAGATTTTATTTAAATAAAAATTTTTTTCTTATAAAAAAGGTTTGATAATATTTTTGTTGTCATAAACAAACAATTGCATTAATGCATAAGCTTGAGGCGGAAAACGCCTGTTTAGATGATGCTGACGTTACTGGAATTCTAAAACAAACGTCAGCAATGTTTGGATTTTTTTGGAATTTTTGGAATGACCTATCGAAATATAATCTTAAAAATAATTTAGTTTTAATATCATATACAAATCGCCATAATATTTCCAACATTCCGAAATAGTATTTTCAGAAACTACCACTTTGGACATTTTTTAAATTTTTTTTTAGTTAATAATTCAATATAATAAGCAATATCTCTATTAAGTAATATTGAATAATATGAATCTTCAGATTCTGATTCCGAGGAAACACTTTCTAAATTAATTTCTTATCTGAAAAAACTTTTTATATATCTTTGGTTCATTTTTAGCAAGAATAAGGTTATACCAAAAACTGTCTAAATCCTTTTAATAATCATAAAAATATTTAATTGTGTTAATAAACATAAAATGGAAAAATATTTCTTTATCATCCTAAAATGTTAAAAAAAAAGAAATTTAAATCTAAAAAATATCTGTTAAAATGAATGTAAGATATGTTAGCCGGCTACATATTTGAGCCGATTTAAGCCGAAACAAGTCAGCGGCGGCTTGAACACTCAAAAAAAGTCGGCGGCGGCTCTTAGCCGGCTTTGAGCCGATCGAATGGTTTCTCTGTTTCTCACCCGCGTTCTTAGTTTTCCATTTCTTTCCATACTGATTTTTTATCAAATTTTCAGCCAAATGAACCTAAAACACAATACGTCAGAGTAAAAACAACACCACATACTTTAATTCTTACGCTATCTTCGCTGCTCACTTCTTTAACACTTTTAAAAGTTGCAAATGGCATTATATTTTAAAAATTCTTAGTTAGAGCCAAGGCATATCCATAAGGTATATGCAACGGCGAATTGTTACAACAAAGCAACTTTTCATTAGATGTTTTATGTCAAGGCCAATTCGTATATCAGGGATGGAAAACTTGTTTTTACATATTAAATATCATAAAATTTGATTGAAAAAGGATATAAATGTTTGAAACACATAATTAATGACGCAAAAACAACAAGTATACATAAATTTTGCACATTCATTATCAAAAAAGTACACGTAAGTTAATTGTTTAATACCGAATTTAAAACCACATTTCCCTTCCCTGCATTAATAAGGCAAATTCAACCAATTTTGACATAAACTGCCTGTTCAACGATGTCGAAAGAAAACCCAAGCGAAATTTCATTCGTACAAATCAAGGTGGATTGATAAGGTGACCGTATAAAGTCAGCTGATTCATTTTTTTTATTTTTTTTATTTTGCTGAGTATTTTATTTGTCAAATAAATTCGCCTTTGTTTGTATTTTTATATATTTGTTTTAGTTTAAAAATAAAATTGTAAAAAACAAATTTTTTTCAAATAAAAAAATATTTAAATTTATTTTGGTACCATGTCGCGAAAAATCTTATCAATGGATAATGACTAGGGGGCTCATCAAACCCAACATCGAAGTATAAAACATCAAAAAACTTAATTTGTTCAAAAAGAGACTTAAAATAAAAATTATGATTTTATTCCTTGTATAGAAAAACGTTTAATAAACGAGAGCAACAGACTAGATCTCGAAATAAGCGTACCATGGGAGTCGGTTGCTTCTACTACATTTGGCCGTAATGAACAACTAATTTTGTAATGTACTGGTATTAGAGATGCCCAAAAACGGAAGGAAAAATTATTAAGTATACTGCAATGGGGCCTGAAGGGAGACCGTTTGTTACTAAACAATCTGGTGCTTATGACGGCTTAAATAGAATAGCATCAAACAGGAGTGGTTTCAATCTTTAGAAATGCATTCGTTGCTATTTAAAATCAGCAATTTTTAGCCATGATTATCTCTTTAAAGCTGTTGAATTGTTTTTTAATTAAATTTAATAAAAAGACCTTAATTGTATAAAAATATTTACATTTTTATTTAAATTTAAATATGTATGTACATTATATAAATACATATACAAAATTAGAGAAGCAGAATATGGGCTCTTTGGCAAAAAGATGAGCCTGAGTAAAACTCTTCATTTATCATAGAATTTATCAGAATATGGTGACAAAGAAGATGATGTTGAGCATTAAGAAGCGTTTTCTAAGGTGTACATTCTTTCAGGAATTGTTGTTGATTGTTTGCAAAATATCGATGGTAATATCTTTATTAGTAGCGGAAATCACTCTTCGATGCAAACAGATCATGCAAATGTTGTTACGTACTTTTTAAAAATTTCACAATTTTACAATCTTTAGTTGTTTATCATCCAGTAATTAACTTTAAATTTTATCATCTATATCTTTTTTATTTTTAGCTGGATCCAATGTTTTAGAAACTGTCAGAAATTTAGTTTCCAAACAGTTAGTGTTTTTTTTTTATCTTGTGTTTTACACATCATTTGAGAAATATCCTGAAATTTAAATTTTTATTTGTTTTATAGATAAATTTTCTTTTCTTTGTAACTTACAGTTATGAGTTTGAATTTCATCCAACAATTTCAAACAAAATCCAGAAATTGAATTATAAAAAATACAAAATTAATTTTCTGATTAATAAGGCGAATTGTTCTTTGTTGTCAAAAAAGACAAAAGCGTATTTCAATTTGCCTTGATATTGACATTGTACGTACTCAAAAACACTAACAAAATGCATGTTGTTTTTTCTATTGTATTTGTTGTAGTTATGCAGTCACCTGATTGATTCGCCTTGGTACAAATATATTGAAAACAACAGCAAAAACTAAAAATTTGTTTTTGTTTTCAACGTATTTGTGCGAATGAAATTTCGCTTGGGTTTTCTTTCGACATCGTTGAACAGGCAGAAAGTGTCCCCATCAGCTGGGCTGATAATTTCACCTGTATGAATTCGCCTTGGTAGAGCAAATGTTGTTGATTGTATTATAGGTATTAGTATTTCAACGTTTTCGAAGCTAGAATTTTGAAATTAGTGACTATTGGTACAAGGTGAGACTGAAAATGTTATGGTCCACCAAAAAGTTACTTTTTGGAATTTTTATGGTACTTTTTGTATTTTCTACGCTCATGAAGGTAGTATCGTACAATCAAGGACTATTGATTCCAGATGAGACTAAAAATGTTATAGGCGACCAAAAAGGTACTTTTTAAATTTTTATGGTACTTTTTGTATTTTCTACGTTTATGAAGGTAGGATTTTACAATCAAGGACTATTGATTCCAGATGAGACTAAAAATGTTATGGTCGACCAAAAAGGTACTTTTTTGAATTTTTATGGTACTTTTTGTATTTTCTACATTTATTAAGGTAGGATTGTACAATCAAGGACTTTTGATTTTAGGTGAGACTTAAAATGTTATAGGCGACAAAAAAGGTACTTTTTTGATTTTTTATGGTACTTTTTGTATTTTATACATTTATATATATAGATGAAGATAGGATTGTACAATCAAGGACTATTGATTCCAGGTGAGACTAATAATGGTTTGGGCGACAAAAAAGGTACTTTTTGAATTTTTATGGTACTTTTGGTATTTTCAACGTTTGCGAAGATAGAATTTTAAAATTAGTGACTATTGATACAAGGTGAGACTGAAAATGTTATAGGCGACCAAAAAGGCCCTTTTTTAAATTTTTTGGTACTTTTTGTATTTTTAACGTTTGCGAAGCAAAAATTTCGAATTTAGGGACTATTGATACATGGTAAGACTAAAAATGTTATGGGCGACCAAAAAGGTACTTTTCTGAATTTTAATGGACTTTTTGTATTTTCTACGTTTATAAAGCTAGAATTGTGAAATAAAGGATTGTTGATTCAATTTAAGATTTAAAAAGAATATTGGAGACACAAAAAAGCCTTTTCACATTTTTATTGTACTTTTTGTATTTTTACGTTTGTAAACATAGATTCTTAAAATTAGTGTTTTTTGATCCGAGGTCTAACTCCTAATAATATGGACGACCAAAATTACTTTTTCTCATTTTTTTATATCTTGTATACATAGAATTCTAAATGTAGGTAATAATAAACCAAATGGAAGTTTTAGTGAAGGAAAAAATTATACTTTTATTATTTTTGGGGCAATTTTTGCAAATTATGAATCTTAATTTTTGAAACCCAGTAGCATTGATATTGCTTTTAGTTAGGAAATATATGCCCGATATATCGATATATCTACTTTATATTTTTCTAAGTAAATTGACTAAGAGATAAAAATTTTCATAAATTGAACCAAAAATATTTAATAATTATAAATAGAACTTGAATATTCAATAAATAGTAAGAACTGCGCTATCGAAGTAGCGGGTTTAATGCTAGTAGCGGTATATACATAGGTTCATAAGACGTCAGCTGCAAAGTTGCAATATGTGTATGTTACACATAGAAAGAAAATGGCTCTTTTATAGAGAGTCGTTGCACGTTACATTAACATACCATGAACATTACCAAACATCTGTAAATGCCTGCATATTTCGATGAACAAAAACATTGGTTTATCGATATAGTGTGGAAAAACAGCATTCAATCTCGACTCATCATCGTACCCAACAATTGAAAATCAACATTGTCATTGAAAATTTAGACCATCGGATGTGGGTGTTTGCTGCCGAAGTAGCGGCGGCCATTTGGCCGATTTTTTGTTCCATACATAATTGAACCATACAAATTTCATAATATAAAGATATAACAATAATTTCCTAAATAGTTTGTTTTATTCAAAATCAACATCGGCCCTTAAAATTTAACCACCCTTTATAAGACTTCAGAACTAGGCGTTTCTGAGAATATCACTTCAAATCTACTTGATATTTACCATAAAGTCCTCCGAAGTAAAAGACGATTTTCCTACCAGCACTTCAACAAATGCCGAGTGTTCATTACCAATGTCGATCCCAGTAATTTGCTGACAATCGGACATTTCTAAAATTACGTAGGCTGATTTCTCACCCGCGTTCTTAGTTTTCCATTTCTTTCCATACTGATTTTTATCAAATTTTCAGCCAAATGAACCTAAAACACAATACGTCAGAGTAAAAACAACACCACATACTTTAATTCTTACGCTATCTTCGCTGCTCACTTCTTTAACACTTTTAAAAGTTGCAAATGGCATTATATTTTAAAAATTCTTAGTTAGAGCCAAGGCATATCCATAAGGTATATGCAACGGCGAATTGTTACAACAAAGCAACTTTTCATTAGATGTTTTATGTCAAGGCCAATTCGTATATCAGGGATGGAAAACTTGTTTTTACATATTAAATATCATAAAATTTGATTGAAAAAGGATATAAATGTTTGAAACACATAATTAATGACGCAAAAACAACAAGTATACATAAATTTTGCACATTCATTATCAAAAAAGTACACGTAAGTTAATTGTTTAATACCGAATTTAAAACCACATTTCCCTTCCCTGCATTAATAAGGCAAATTCAACCAATTTTGACATAAACTGCCTGTTCAACGATGTCGAAAGAAAACCCAAGCGAAATTTCATTCGTACAAATCAAGGTGGATTGATAAGGTGACCGTATAAAGTCAGCTGATTCATTTTTTTTTATTTTTTTTATTTTGCTGAGTATTTTATTTGTCAAATAAATTCGCCTTTGTTTGTATTTTTATATATTTGTTTTAGTTTAAAAATAAAATTGTAAAAAACAAATTTTTTTCAAATAAAAAAATATTTAAATTTATTTTGGTACCATGTCGCGAAAAATCTTATCAATGGATAATGACTAGGGGGCTCATCAAACCCAACATCGAAGTATAAAACATCAAAAAACTTAATTTGTTCAAAAAGAGACTTAAAATAAAAATTATGATTTTATTCCTTGTATAGAAAAACGTTTAATAAACGAGAGCAACAGACTAGATCTCGAAATAAGCGTACCATGGGAGTCGGTTGCTTCTACTACATTTGGCCGTAATGAACAACTAATTTTGTAATGTACTGGTATTAGAGATGCCCAAAAACGGAAGGAAAAATTATTAAGTATACTGCAATGGGGCCTGAAGGGAGACCGTTTGTTACTAAACAATCTGGTGCTTATGACGGCTTAAATAGAATAGCATCAAACAGGAGTGGTTTCAATCTTTAGAAATGCATTCGTTGCTATTTAAAATCAGCAATTTTTAGCCATGATTATCTCTTTAAAGCTGTTGAATTGTTTTTTAATTAAATTTAATAAAAAGACCTTAATTGTATAAAAATATTTACATTTTTATTTAAATTTAAATATGTATGTACATTATATAAATACATATACAAAATTAGAGAAGCAGAATATGGGCTCTTTGGCAAAAAGATGAGCCTGAGTAAAACTCTTCATTTATCATAGAATTTATCAGAATATGGTGACAAAGAAGATGATGTTGAGCATTAAGAAGCGTTTTCTAAGGTGTACATTCTTTCAGGAATTGTTGTTGATTGTTTGCAAAATATCGATGGTAATATCTTTATTAGTAGCGGAAATCACTCTTCGATGCAAACAGATCATGCAAATGTTGTTACGTAATTTTTAAAAATTTCACAATTTTACAATCTTTAGTTGTTTATCATCCAGTAATTAACTTTAAATTTTATCATCTATATCTTTTTTATTTTTAGCTGGATCCAATGTTTTAGAAACTGTCAGAAATTTAGTTTCCAAACAGTTAGTGTTTTTTTTTTATCTTGTGTTTTACACATCATTTGAGAATTATCCTGAAATTTAAATTTTTATTTGTTTTATAGATAAATTTTCTTTTCTTTGTAACTTACAGTTATGAGTTTGAATTTCATCCAACAATTTCAAACAAAATCCAGAAATTGAATTATAAAAAATACAAAATTAATTTTCTGATTAATAAGGCGAATTGTTCTTTGTTGTCAAAAAAGACAAAAGCGTATTTCAATTTGCCTTGATATTGACATTGTACGTACTCAAAAACACTAACAAAATGCATGTTGTTTTTTCTATTGTATTTGTTGTAGTTATGCAGTCACCTGATTGATTCGCCTTGGTACAAATATATTGAAAACAACAGCAAAAACTAAAAATTTGTTTTTGTTTTCAACGTATTTGTGCGAATGAAATTTCGCTTGGGTTTTCTTTCGACATCGTTGAACAGGCAGAAAGTGTCCCCATCAGCTGGGCTGATAATTTCACCTGTATGAATTCGCCTTGGTAGAGCAAATGTTGTTGATTGTATTATAGGTATTAGTATTTCAACGTTTTCGAAGCTAGAATTTTGAAATTAGTGACTATTGGTACAAGGTGAGACTGAAAATGTTATGGTCCACCAAAAAGTTACTTTTTGGAATTTTTATGGTACTTTTTGTATTTTCTACGCTCATGAAGGTAGTATCGTACAATCAAGGACTATTGATTCCAGATGAGACTAAAAATGTTATAGGCGACCAAAAAGGTACTTTTTAAATTTTTATGGTACTTTTTGTATTTTCTACGTTTATGAAGGTAGGATTTTACAATCAAGGACTATTGATTCCAGATGAGACTAAAAATGTTATGGTCGACCAAAAAGGTACTTTTTTGAATTTTTATGGTACTTTTTGTATTTTCTACATTTATTAAGGTAGGATTGTACAATCAAGGACTTTTGATTTTAGGTGAGACTTAAAATGTTATAGGCGACAAAAAAGGTACTTTTTTGATTTTTTATGGTACTTTTTGTATTTTATACATTTATATATATAGATGAAGATAGGATTGTACAATCAAGGACTATTGATTCCAGGTGAGACTAATAATGGTTTGGGCGACAAAAAAGGTACTTTTTGAATTTTTATGGTACTTTTGGTATTTTCAACGTTTGCGAAGATAGAATTTTAAAATTAGTGACTATTGATACAAGGTGAGACTGAAAATGTTATAGGCGACCAAAAAGGCCCTTTTTTAAATTTTTTGGTACTTTTTGTATTTTTAACGTTTGCGAAGCAAAAATTTCGAATTTAGGGACTATTGATACATGGTAAGACTAAAAATGTTATGGGCGACCAAAAAGGTACTTTTCTGAATTTTAATGGACTTTTTGTATTTTCTACGTTTATAAAGCTAGAATTGTGAAATAAAGGATTGTTGATTCAATTTAAGATTTAAAAAGAATATTGGAGACACAAAAAAGCCTTTTCACATTTTTATTGTACTTTTTGTATTTTTACGTTTGTAAACATAGATTCTTAAAATTAGTGTTTTTTGATCCGAGGTCTAACTCCTAATAATATGGACGACCAAAATTACTTTTTCTCATTTTTTTATATCTTGTATACATAGAATTCTAAATGTAGGTAATAATAAACCAAATGGAAGTTTTAGTGAAGGAAAAAATTATACTTTTATTATTTTTGGGGCAATTTTTGCAAATTATGAATCTTAATTTTTGAAACCCAGTAGCATTGATATTGCTTTTAGTTAGGAAATATATGCCCGATATATCGATATATCTACTTTATATTTTTCTAAGTAAATTGACTAAGAGATAAAAATTTTCATAAATTGAACCAAAAATATTTAATAATTATAAATAGAACTTGAATATTCAATAAATAGTAAGAACTGCGCTATCGAAGTAGCGGGTTTAATGCTAGTAGCGGTATATACATAGGTTCATAAGACGTCAGCTGCAAAGTTGCAATATGTGTATGTTACACATAGAAAGAAAATGGCTCTTTTATAGAGAGTCGTTGCACGTTACATTAACATACCATGAACATTACCAAACATCTGTAAATGCCTGCATATTTCGATGAACAAAAACATTGGTTTATCGATATAGTGTGGAAAAACAGCATTCAATCTCGACTCATCATCGTACCCAACAATTGAAAATCAACATTGTCATTGAAAATTTAGACCATCGGATGTGGGTGTTTGCTGCCGAAGTAGCGGCGGCCATTTGGCCGATTTTTTGTTCCATACATAATTGAACCATACAAATTTCATAATATAAAGATATAACAATAATTTCCTAAATAGTTTGTTTTATTCAAAATCAACATCGGCCCTTAAAATTTAACCACCCTTTATAAGACTTCAGAACTAGGCGTTTCTGAGAATATCACTTCAAATCTACTTGATATTTACCATAAAGTCCTCCGAAGTAAAAGACGATTTTCCTACCAGCACTTCAACAAATGCCGAGTGTTCATTACCAATGTCGATCCCAGTAATTTGCTGACAATCGGACATTTCTAAAATTACGTAGGCTGATTTCTCACCAGAGAAACAAGTCGCTGTAAAAAGTCGGCGGCGGCGGCTAAGAAGAAAATTTTCGGCGGCGGCTCATAGCCGACTAAAGCCGGCTACAAGCCGCCGGCTTTAAATATATGTATATATTTTTAAAAATATTTAAAGTTATTTATCATAAAACAAGATTTTATTTAAATAAAAATTTTTTTCTTATAAAAAAGGTTTGATAATATTTTTGTTGTCATAAACAAACAATTGCATTAATGCATAAGCTTGAGGCGGAAAACGCCTGTTTAGATGATGCTGACGTTACTGGAATTCTAAAACAAACGTCAGCAATGTTTGGATTTTTTTGGAATTTTTGGAATGACCTATCGAAATATAATCTTAAAAATAATTTAGTTTTAATATCATATACAAATCGCCATAATATTTCCAACATTCCGAAATAGTATTTTCAGAAACTACCACTTTGGACATTTTTTAAATTTTTTTTTAGTTAATAATTCAATATAATAAGCAATATCTCTATTAAGTAATATTGAATAATATGAATCTTCAGATTCTGATTCCGAGGAAACACTTTCTAAATTAATTTCTTATCTGAAAAAACTTTTTATATATCTTTGGTTCATTTTTAGCAAGAATAAGGTTATACCAAAAACTGTCTAAATCCTTTTAATAATCATAAAAATATTTAATTGTGTTAATAAACATAAAATGGAAAAATATTTCTTTATCATCCTAAAATGTTAAAAAAAAAGAAATTTAAATCTAAAAAATATCTGTTAAAATGAATGTAAGATATGTTAGCCGGCTACATATTTGAGCCGATTTAAGCCGAAACAAGTCAGCGGCGGCTTGAACACTCAAAAAAAGTCGGCGGCGGCTCTTAGCCGGCTTTGAGCCGATCGAATGGTTTCTCTGTTTCTCACCCGCGTTCTTAGTTTTCCATTTCTTTCCATACTGATTTTTTATCAAATTTTCAGCCAAATGAACCTAAAACACAATACGTCAGAGTAAAAACAACACCACATACTTTAATTCTTACGCTATCTTCGCTGCTCACTTCTTTAACACTTTTAAAAGTTGCAAATGGCATTATATTTTAAAAATTCTTAGTTAGAGCCAAGGCATATCCATAAGGTATATGCAACGGCGAATTGTTACAACAAAGCAACTTTTCATTAGATGTTTTATGTCAAGGCCAATTCGTATATCAGGGATGGAAAACTTGTTTTTACATATTAAATATCATAAAATTTGATTGAAAAAGGATATAAATGTTTGAAACACATAATTAATGACGCAAAAACAACAAGTATACATAAATTTTGCACATTCATTATCAAAAAAGTACACGTAAGTTAATTGTTTAATACCGAATTTAAAACCACATTTCCCTTCCCTGCATTAATAAGGCAAATTCAACCAATTTTGACATAAACTGCCTGTTCAACGATGTCGAAAGAAAACCCAAGCGAAATTTCATTCGTACAAATCAAGGTGGATTGATAAGGTGACCGTATAAAGTCAGCTGATTCATTTTTTTTATTTTTTTTATTTTGCTGAGTATTTTATTTGTCAAATAAATTCGCCTTTGTTTGTATTTTTATATATTTGTTTTAGTTTAAAAATAAAATTGTAAAAAACAAATTTTTTTCAAATAAAAAAATATTTAAATTTATTTTGGTACCATGTCGCGAAAAATCTTATCAATGGATAATGACTAGGGGGCTCATCAAACCCAACATCGAAGTATAAAACATCAAAAAACTTAATTTGTTCAAAAAGAGACTTAAAATAAAAATTATGATTTTATTTCTTGTATAGAAAAACGTTTAATAAACGAGAGCAACAGACTAGATCTCGAAATAAGCGTACCATGGGAGTCGGTTGCTTCTACTACATTTGGCCGTAATGAACAACTAATTTTGTAATGTACTGGTATTAGAGATGCCCAAAAACGGAAGGAAAAATTATTAAGTATACTGCAATGGGGCCTGAAGGGAGACCGTTTGTTACTAAACAATCTGGTGCTTATGACGGCTTAAATAGAATAGCATCAAACAGGAGTGGTTTCAATCTTTAGAAATGCATTCGTTGCTATTTAAAATCAGCAATTTTTAGCCATGATTATCTCTTTAAAGCTGTTGAATTGTTTTTTAATTAAATTTAATAAAAAGACCTTAATTGTATAAAAATATTTACATTTTTATTTAAATTTAAATATGTATGTACATTATATAAATACATATACAAAATTAGAGAAGCAGAATATGGGCTCTTTGGCAAAAAGATGAGCCTGAGTAAAACTCTTCATTTATCATAGAATTTATCAGAATATGGTGACAAAGAAGATGATGTTGAGCATTAAGAAGCGTTTTCTAAGGTGTACATTCTTTCAGGAATTGTTGTTGATTGTTTGCAAAATATCGATGGTAATATCTTTATTAGTAGCGGAAATCACTCTTCGATGCAAACAGATCATGCAAATGTTGTTACGTACTTTTTAAAAATTTCACAATTTTACAATCTTTAGTTGTTTATCATCCAGTAATTAACTTTAAATTTTATCATCTATATCTTTTTTATTTTTAGCTGGATCCAATGTTTTAGAAACTGTCAGAAATTTAGTTTCCAAACAGTTAGTGTTTTTTTTTTATCTTGTGTTTTACACATCATTTGAGAAATATCCTGAAATTTAAATTTTTATTTGTTTTATAGATAAATTTTCTTTTCTTTGTAACTTACAGTTATGAGTTTGAATTTCATCCAACAATTTCAAACAAAATCCAGAAATTGAATTATAAAAAATACAAAATTAATTTTCTGATTAATAAGGCGAATTGTTCTTTGTTGTCAAAAAAGACAAAAGCGTATTTCAATTTGCCTTGATATTGACATTGTACGTACTCAAAAACACTAACAAAATGCATGTTGTTTTTTCTATTGTATTTGTTGTAGTTATGCAGTCACCTGATTGATTCGCCTTGGTACAAATATATTGAAAACAACAGCAAAAACTAAAAATTTGTTTTTGTTTTCAACGTATTTGTGCGAATGAAATTTCGCTTGGGTTTTCTTTCGACATCGTTGAACAGGCAGAAAGTGTCCCCATCAGCTGGGCTGATAATTTCACCTGTATGAATTCGCCTTGGTAGAGCAAATGTTGTTGATTGTATTATAGGTATTAGTATTTCAACGTTTTCGAAGCTAGAATTTTGAAATTAGTGACTATTGGTACAAGGTGAGACTGAAAATGTTATGGTCCACCAAAAAGTTACTTTTTGGAATTTTTATGGTACTTTTTGTATTTTCTACGCTCATGAAGGTAGTATCGTACAATCAAGGACTATTGATTCCAGATGAGACTAAAAATGTTATAGGCGACCAAAAAGGTACTTTTTAAATTTTTATGGTACTTTTTGTATTTTCTACGTTTATGAAGGTAGGATTTTACAATCAAGGACTATTGATTCCAGATGAGACTAAAAATGTTATGGTCGACCAAAAAGGTACTTTTTTGAATTTTTATGGTACTTTTTGTATTTTCTACATTTATTAAGGTAGGATTGTACAATCAAGGACTTTTGATTTTAGGTGAGACTTAAAATGTTATAGGCGACAAAAAAGGCACTTTTTTGATTTTTTATGGTACTTTTTGTATTTTATACATTTATATATATAGATGAAGATAGGATTGTACAATCAAGGACTATTGATTCCAGGTGAGACTAATAATGGTTTGGGCGACAAAAAAGGTACTTTTTGAATTTTTATGGTACTTTTGGTATTTTCAACGTTTGCGAAGATAGAATTTTAAAATTAGTGACTATTGATACAAGGTGAGACTGAAAATGTTATAGGCGACCAAAAAGGCCCTTTTTTAAATTTTTTGGTACTTTTTGTATTTTTAACGTTTGCGAAGCAAAAATTTCGAATTTAGGGACTATTGATACATGGTAAGACTAAAAATGTTATGGGCGACCAAAAAGGTACTTTTCTGAATTTTAATGGACTTTTTGTATTTTCTACGTTTATAAAGCTAGAATTGTGAAATAAAGGATTGTTGATTCAATTTAAGATTTAAAAAGAATATTGGAGACACAAAAAAGCCTTTTCACATTTTTATTGTACTTTTTGTATTTTTACGTTTGTAAACATAGATTCTTAAAATTAGTGTTTTTTGATCCGAGGTCTAACTCCTAATAATATGGACGACCAAAATTACTTTTTCTCATTTTTTTATATCTTGTATACATAGAATTCTAAATGTAGGTAATAATAAACCAAATGGAAGTTTTAGTGAAGGAAAAAATTATACTTTTATTATTTTTGGGGCAATTTTTGCAAATTATGAATCTTAATTTTTGAAACCCAGTAGCATTGATATTGCTTTTAGTTAGGAAATATATGCCCGATATATCGATATATCTACTTTATATTTTTCTAAGTAAATTGACTAAGAGATAAAAATTTTCATAAATTGAACCAAAAATATTTAATAATTATAAATAGAACTTGAATATTCAATAAATAGTAAGAACTGCGCTATCGAAGTAGCGGGTTTAATGCTAGTAGCGGTATATACATAGGTTCATAAGACGTCAGCTGCAAAGTTGCAATATGTGTATGTTACACATAGAAAGAAAATGGCTCTTTTATAGAGAGTCGTTGCACGTTACATTAACATACCATGAACATTACCAAACATCTGTAAATGCCTGCATATTTCGATGAACAAAAACATTGGTTTATCGATATAGTGTGGAAAAACAGCATTCAATCTCGACTCATCATCGTACCCAACAATTGAAAATCAACATTGTCATTGAAAATTTAGACCATCGGATGTGGGTGTTTGCTGCCGAAGTAGCGGCGGCCATTTGGCCGATTTTTTGTTCCATACATAATTGAACCATACAAATTTCATAATATAAAGATATAACAATAATTTCCTAAATAGTTTGTTTTATTCAAAATCAACATCGGCCCTTAAAATTTAACCACCCTTTATAAGACTTCAGAACTAGGCGTTTCTGAGAATATCACTTCAAATCTACTTGATATTTACCATAAAGTCCTCCGAAGTAAAAGACGATTTTCCTACCAGCACTTCAACAAATGCCGAGTGTTCATTACCAATGTCGATCCCAGTAATTTGCTGACAATCGGACATTTCTAAAATTACGTAGGCTGATTTCTCACCCGCGTTCTTAGTTTTCCATTTCTTTCCATACTGATTTTTTATCAAATTTTCAGCCAAATGAACCTAAAACACAATACGTCAGAGTAAAAACAACACCACATACTTTAATTCTTACGCTATCTTCGCTGCTCACTTCTTTAACACTTTTAAAAGTTGCAAATGGCATTATATTTTAAAAATTCTTAGTTAGAGCCAAGGCATATCCATAAGGTATATGCAACGGCGAATTGTTACAACAAAGCAACTTTTCATTAGATGTTTTATGTCAAGGCCAATTCGTATATCAGGGATGGAAAACTTGTTTTTACATATTAAATATCATAAAATTTGATTGAAAAAGGATATAAATGTTTGAAACACATAATTAATGACGCAAAAACAACAAGTATACATAAATTTTGCACATTCATTATCAAAAAAGTACACGTAAGTTAATTGTTTAATACCGAATTTAAAACCACATTTCCCTTCCCTGCATTAATAAGGCAAATTCAACCAATTTTGACATAAACTGCCTGTTCAACGATGTCGAAAGAAAACCCAAGCGAAATTTCATTCGTACAAATCAAGGTGGATTGATAAGGTCACCGTATAAAGTCAGCTGATTCATTTTTTTTTATTTTTTTTATTTTGCTGAGTATTTTATTTGTCAAATAAATTCGCCTTTGTTTGTATTTTTATATATTTGTTTTAGTTTAAAAATAAAATTGTAAAAAACAAATTTTTTTCAAATAAAAAAATATTTAAATTTATTTTGGTACCATGTCGCGAAAAATCTTATCAATGGATAATGACTAGGGGGCTCATCAAACCCAACATCGAAGTATAAAACATCAAAAAACTTAATTTGTTCAAAAAGAGACTTAAAATAAAAATTATGATTTTATTCCTTGTATAGAAAAACGTTTAATAAACGAGAGCAACAGACTAGATCTCGAAATAAGCGTACCATGGGAGTCGGTTGCTTCTACTACATTTGGCCGTAATGAACAACTAATTTTGTAATGTACTGGTATTAGAGATGCCCAAAAACGGAAGGAAAAATTATTAAGTATACTGCAATGGGGCCTGAAGGGAGACCGTTTGTTACTAAACAATCTGGTGCTTATGACGGCTTAAATAGAATAGCATCAAACAGGAGTGGTTTCAATCTTTAGAAATGCATTCGTTGCTATTTAAAATCAGCAATTTTTAGCCATGATTATCTCTTTAAAGCTGTTGAATTGTTTTTTAATTAAATTTAATAAAAAGACCTTAATTGTATAAAAATATTTACATTTTTATTTAAATTTAAATATGTATGTACATTATATAAATACATATACAAAATTAGAGAAGCAGAATATGGGCTCTTTGGCAAAAAGATGAGCCTGAGTAAAACTCTTCATTTATCATAGAATTTATCAGAATATGGTGACAAAGAAGATGATGTTGAGCATTAAGAAGCGTTTTCTAAGGTGTACATTCTTTCAGGAATTGTTGTTGATTGTTTGCAAAATATCGATGGTAATATCTTTATTAGTAGCGGAAATCACTCTTCGATGCAAACAGATCATGCAAATGTTGTTACGTAATTTTTAAAAATTTCACAATTTTACAATCTTTAGTTGTTTATCATCCAGTAATTAACTTTAAATTTTATCATCTATATCTTTTTTATTTTTAGCTGGATCCAATGTTTTAGAAACTGCCAGAAATTTAGTTTCCAAACAGTTAGTGTTTTTTTTTTATCTTGTGTTTTACACATCATTTGAGAATTATCCTGAAATTTAAATTTTTATTTGTTTTATAGATAAATTTTCTTTTCTTTGTAACTTACAGTTATGAGTTTGAATTTCATCCAACAATTTCAAACAAAATCCAGAAATTGAATTATAAAAAATACAAAATTAATTTTCTGATTAATAAGGCGAATTGTTCTTTGTTGTCAAAAAAGACAAAAGCGTATTTCAATTTGCCTTGATATTGACATTGTACGTACTCAAAAACACTAACAAAATGCATGTTGTTTTTTCTATTGTATTTGTTGTAGTTATGCAGTCACCTGATTGATTCGCCTTGGTACAAATATATTGAAAACAACAGCAAAAACTAAAAATTTGTTTTTGTTTTCAACGTATTTGTGCGAATGAAATTTCGCTTGGGTTTTCTTTCGACATCGTTGAACAGGCAGAGAAGTGTCCCCATCAGCTGGGCTGATAATTTCACCTGTATGATTCGCCTTGGTAGAGCAATGTTGTTGATTGTATTATAGGTATTATAATTTCAACGTTTTCGAAGCTAGAATTTTGAAATTAGTGACTATTGGTACAAGGTGAGACTGAAAATGTTATGGTCCACCAAAAAGTTACTTTTTGGAATTTTTATGGTACTTTTTTGTATTTTCTACGCTCATGAAGGTAGTATCGTACAATCAAGACTATTGATTCCAGGTGAGACTAAAAATGTTATAGGAGACCAAAAAGGTACTTTTTTAAATTTTTATGGTACTTTTTGTATTTTCTACGTTTATGAAGATAGGATTTTACAATCAAGGACTATTGATTCCAGATGAGACTAAAAATGTTATGGTCGACCAAAAGGTACTTTTTTGAATTTTTATGGTACTTTTTGTATTTTCTACATTTATTAAGGTAGGATTGTACAATCAAGGACTTTTTGATTTTTAGGTGAGACTTAAAATGTTATGGTCGACAAAAAGGTACTTTTTTGATTTTTTATGGTACTTTTTGTATTTTATACATTTATATATATAGATGAAGATAGGATTGTACAATCAAGGACTATTGATTCCAGGTGAGACTAATAATGGTTTGGGCGACAAAAAAGGTACTTTTTGAATTTTTATGGTACTTTTGGTATTTTCAACGTTTGCGAAGATAGAATTTTAAAATTAGTGACTATTGATACAAGGTGAGACTGAAAATGTTATAGGCGACCAAAAAGGCCCTTTTTTAAATTTTTTGGTACTTTTTGTATTTTTAACGTTTTGCGAAGCAAAAATTTCGAATTTAGGGACTATTGATACATGGTAAGACTAAAAATGTTATGGGCGACCAAAAAGGTACTTTTCTGAATTTTAATGGACTTTTTGTATTTTCTACGTTTATAAAGCTAGAATTGTGAAAATAAAGGATTGTTGATTCAATTTAAGATTTAAAAAGAATATTGGAGACACAAAAAAGCCTTTTCACATTTTTATTGTACTTTTTGTATTTTTACGTTTGT